>OY796664.1:41783271-42071271 GCA_963680705.1 Rhagium mordax | reverse complement strand
AATTACACAATTCCAAATCCAGATCTGGAGATGTACGGATGTAGTGTAGATCATTATGATCAGCAAAATATTATTAGAATACTTAATCTCATATCTAAAATATATAAAGAGGCGACTTACTTTCTTGTCATCGTATATTTGCTATAAAATAACATTTTATTAAAATATATCCAGCTAGATTCTGGAGCTTCGCTGCCTGATGGAGTCTTCCGCTTCTCCTTAGTAAACCTGTTTCTCAGGTTTTTCCAGAGACGATTACAATCACCAACTGAAAACCATAAGATAATACATTAAAAAAAACTGTTTCAAGATCCTTATTGAATAGGTTGCGTATGTAGCATTTTTTGAAGATATAATTATAAATAAATATATACATTAAAATATAAAACGAAGTTTACGTAAAATTTATATTCTCTTGAAATCCATTTTTGTACCTAAATTTTTAGTATTATTAAAACATTTACCTGATACTTGCAACACAGCCCCTATCTCTTTCCAGCTGTTCTCTTTTATGTTGTTGTTTTTGTATTCTTTATGTTTGAGGTCGTACAACTGCGGGTATTGCTGGACCAACTCTATCAATAACCCCAAGTCAACATCTGAAAAAATGTATAAAATGTACTTTGAATTTGTTAATAAATATTTTAACAAAGTTTTTTAAACTATCGACATATTTACGCTATATAAATTAATTTATAAACATTAAATAAGAGGTATACATAATAATATATACGTACCAATACTACCACTCATTTTGAAAATATAATATATATTTCTTTCACTTATACAAGATTGTAAAAACTGAACGAACAAGAAGCGCAACGTAACCAAACAGTCGAAACACAAATATGGCGGAACAATTTTGTTCGACATTGGGACATTGACCAGAAAATTTCTACTTTATCGATATTAAATTCTGCAATTTCATTGGCTGTCCGCAGCTAAATCCGCAGCAGTTGCCGTTCGACATGAAAGATGGTCATCTACCTGCGGACTACGAACTGCAACTGCAACTGCTGCGGACTTTATAAATGGAAGTACTAATTTCCTAATCTTCATAGTGCTACAGGTGCGGCAACTGCTGCGACCTAGTTTATAAATTCAGCTTTAAATTAGACAAAAGTTGCGGTATTTTATGCTCTACAATTTGCTGTCAAGTAATGCTGGATATCTTGATTCGTTTGCGGTTTATCCTGAAAAAATTGAAAATCGTGATTTCAAAAAAATAATAATATCTTTTATACCATTTATGCGAATTTAATGAAATTTGGCAAGGTTATATTTTTGACACCTACCAATTGAATGGCGTTGATAGAAATTTTCGAAGCCTTCTAAATTTTGAGCAACGATAGTCAACTTCTTTTTTTCTTATGGCCGCCATATTGGATTTTTACACCGTTAGTTAGAGAAAATAATTCTCTTTTCATCTATGTCACCAAAATGGACTGATTTTTTGAAAACATGTTGATATTCGAATTAATGTAAAAATAATTTATAAAATCCAGTATGCTTTGGAACAATCATTGCAAGCAACATTGTAATCCAAACGCTATTATTAAACTGTACACTCGTAAAAAAATACAGAAAAATGCCAGGTTATTTAAACTTCTATTAAATATTGGTTAGAAAGTGACCGGCGGATGCTACACTAGTTTCCTACATTTAGGACCTGGGCCTAGTGAGCGCAGTTGAGTAGGCCCAAAGCCCCAGTGAGTATTAAGTAACCTTTTTTTTTAGCAAAACTACCTGACCATAATCTGATTAGTTATATAGAGTACTGTAGGACCTAACCTAACCTATCCTAACCTCTTTTTTAGCAAAACTACCTGACCATAATCTGAGCGCAATTCGAGTGCATCCGATTAGTTATATAGAGGACTGTGGTTATGAAATTATAAATCTATGTAATTAAAACGTATTGACTACTATTTGGGAAATTTTTCAATGGATAATACATGCATACTCGCATAGTCGTGGAAAAATAGTATCAAACTATTACTTTTTATGTATTCATCAACAAATGTATACCAACAGCCATAATTAACCCTTTCACATCTCAAGTTACCGATGTTTTATTGTTTACCAATTAATAAACATAAATAATAAACATAACAACTGCACTTACTTTACTGCACATTCACACACAGTTTATGTAACGTTTGTGGATATGGGTTTATCATCAAAGTAATAATAAACTGGATCGATAGAACTAACTTTAATATCACAGATAGTTCTCTACAATATACATGTGCACGCTTTCTACAACTATCAACCGGACATTCGTACGTCTTACTCCTACGACATTCAACATGATTCAACGGTAGACTGCTTGTCGGTCTACTTCCGACTTGCGCCCTGTGCGCTTAAGTTGCCAACCTACAGTTTATATTAAATAGGAAATAAGTATACTTGCCTGTCAGTGCAGAAAATAGTTTGGTTTTTGCAAATACTCTTTTGCCTTTATGGCCATGGAGGCTATACAATTTCATGATTTCATCATTCATCATTCTTGTTAATATTCTTCTAATAAGATCTTTGTAGTCCGTGCCAAAAAAAAATATCATTTATTAATAATAATTAAAATCAGTTGACAATTTAATATAAAAATAGAATCACAAAACTATTATATTAAGGGAAAACTACAAAACGTAATATACATGCATATATTAGATTTGATGTAGCTGCAGTCAGAACCTAGTTTGAAACTGTCAAATGCAGCGAACCACCACTAGTCATAGTTATGGTAATTGAGTAAAGGATGTAATAGTCGACTGTGAAATTGCATTTAAATTGACTGTCAGCAGACGATCAAACTAAGCTGCTAGAAGAGACCTAGTATATACTTCATTTTGACATTTGTATAGGGGAGGTACTGTTAACGTACCCAGGAGAAGCTGTATAAGTAGTTTTAAGCAAAAGATCCCAATTAGACATAAGCACACAAGCTAAGGCTTGAATGGTGTATATGGAACATCTGTTCCATGTACACCATTTTTTTATCAAAATTATCTCGAATTTCACTTCAGTTCCTAAACACCAAAATTCCTTCTTTTTGCCTGATATGCATGATTCCGTGCATATCAGGATTTTTTATAAAATTTTTAAGACGATTTTCAGTACACTTTCCAAAATTCCCTTTATCTTTTTCGGCCCATATCTCATGTTTGAACGAACGCATCCAGGCACGATGCAGCATGTAGAGACGACCAAGGACATGCATTGTCCTCAGCCAGTACCGATTCCTCGAAGGACGGACTGCGCCACAACAATGATCATAGCGCAGATGATCATTGTCATAAGCCGGTCTAACGGATCACAGGAATACTCCATAAAGGCGCGAGAGTGAATCTACCGTAGATCGGTAGCTCTTGATCTGATCTATCATAGACTGATCCACCTTCGTGGTCGCACTGATCTACGGACCCATAGGTTCACTCTACCCTCGCGTTCTGGAATTCCTAGTGAGTCCGTGACCTACGGCTTCCAAGGATGGTTGAGCTGGCCTCGCCTACCCATTGGTCATCGTCTCTACCGGGATCGTGTCTGATAGCACCATTTTGAAATTTTAGGAACTGTATCAAAAAGTGAAATTGCGGAATTTTGCGACGCCACGTGGCAACGTGAAGTGGTCTCGGGTCTTTTCCATATCTATAGTGGGAGACCTCCCAATGATCTCGCAAAAAAGAATTAGGGTATTTTTGATTAAATCAAGCCAGGATAAGCCTCAGTGCGGTACGCACGGGTACCGGGGCACTTCCCCATTAATAATAATAATAATATAATAATAATAATATTTATTTACTCAAAACATATATGTACAACCAATAAACAATATAAAGAACAAGTTATAAGCAAATAAATATGATTTACCAATAAGTGACTTAACACTTGTTTTGGATTACAATGTAAATGACACGGAAATATATTTTTAATTTTAAGTATAATAGAATAAAATAAAATAAAAGTAGACTTATACAACATAAATTTTCTAACACTAACACATTTAGATATTTAGAATTTTTAAGAACTTCCTCAAGCGACATTTTATAATAAGTAGCAATATAAACACTATAATAAGTAGCAATATAAACACTAATATGATAGGTGCTAGTTATTAAAATTATCAGAAGAATATTTTTTTTTATTATTTAGCACGTCTACATAATATATGCACTTGTACACGTAGTTACATACGTACATACACACATACGCATACATGCACAGGAATTAATTAATTATTTTTTAGATCTATGATATCATTAATTAGACGCCTTGGATGTTTAAGTATATAATCTTTTAGTATTTTTTTAAATGAATATTTGTTGCTTTTATTTTGTATCTCACTAGGTAAAGTGTTGTACGCCCTTGGAGCTAAGAAGGTATGGGACCTTTGCCCGATAGTTTTTGTCATGAACGGTATTGTATACATATTTTTTTTTCTAGTACCATACGTGTGAGAGGGTAAATTTCCTATATTTTTAACAAGATGGTAGTTTATATTTATATTATAGTAATATAGTTGTCTAATATCGTATAACCTTGCTTCCATGTATAACAGATCTGACGGATACATCGGGTCCCTAGATAGCATTATTTTTAAAAATCTTTTTTGGAGGATTTCTAAAGGTATTAAATGAGTTTTAGCAACACCACCCCATGCAAGTATACAATAATTTAGATGACTTTCCACAAGAGAATTATAAAGTATTTTTAATTGGTTGAAATCTAGAATATTTTTTAAGTACCTGAATTTATATATAATAGTTTGCAGTTTTTTTATAATATAATTTATGTGTATATCCCATCTTAAATGCGAATCTATAAAAACCCCTAAATATTTTATTTTTCCTTCGGGTAATATCGTGCACTGCTTTCCTAGGATATTTATATCAAGGCTTTTGAAAGATGGCTCATTTGATTTGTTGCAGCTGAATGGTAAGTAATGCGTTTTTTCAAAATTAATTGTTAGTAATCTATGATCAAACCAGTTCTTTATTAGAGCTAAATCAGTTTCGGCTTCGATTTTAAGTTCGTTCCATGAATTTGCTTTATAGAATATGGCAGTATCGTCGGCAAATCCTATAATTTCCCCCCTGCTCCGTAATGAAAATAATCCATTTATATAGATTGAGAACAAAACGGGCCCTAGAACTGTTCCCTGTGGTACTCCATATTTTATCCACTTTGGTTCACTTACTTCTTCATTTATTTTTACACGTTGTGGCCTGTTTGATAAGTAGCTTTTAAATAATTGAATTGTAACACCTCTAATACCATTGTTTTCTAATGTATCTAACAACAATTCATGGCTAACTGTATCGAATGCCTTCGATAAATCTAAAAATGTACATAAGCATGGCTTACCTTCATCCAGAGCAGAGTAGATCTTAGTAGTTAATGCCAATATTGCATCTTGTGTGGACACATTTTCTCTAAATCCAAACTGGTTGTTGGAAAGTAATTTATATTTGTTAATGTATGATGTTAATCTTTTCTTTATGATTTTTTCTAATAGTTTAGATAAGTGGGTTATTAATGAAATTGGTCTATAGTTTGTTAAGATTTTCTTGTCTCCTTTCTTATATACGGGTATAATTACAGATTCTTTAAGTACCTCAGGCCATATACCAAGTAATATGCATTTATTAAAAATATACTCTAGTGGTTTTAGGATATACTCTGAGACCGATTTTAGAACTTCAGTTTTTATATTATCTACACCTGCAGATTTCTTATTTTTTAGTTCATGTATTAGTTGTCTCAGCTCAGATGTATCTGTTGGTAAAAGTATCATAGAATTTTCAGTTGTATATTTAGCAATTTTGAAATTAGGATCTTTGTTTATTTTCTTGGCTAGATTTTCTCCCATGTTAGTAAAGGTTGTATTAAATTCATTAGCTATCTCTTTTATATCAGTTATTAATTTGTCATTTTCGTTTTTTATTGAACTAATATTATTATCTTTGTAATTTGTTTTGCTTATCTCGTTGACTGTTTTCCAAAGGTTCCTTGAATCTGTTTTGTATTTATTTATTCGGTTCTTATAATATTCATATTTAGTTTTTTGCAATAGATTTGTAAGTTTATTTTTATAACTTTTATATTGTGATTTTAGATCTGCATTGTTTGGGTTCTTTTGCAAGTTTTGAGACATTTCATTTTTTTTATGTATAGATTTAATTAATCCATTGGTAACCCAAGGTGTCAATTTGGTATTTTTTCTCTTAATTTTTTTAAGATAAGTTGAATCGTTTAATGCATTTTTAATAATATTTATAAAATTGGTTGTTGCAGATTCGACATTATTTTCTACGTATATGGTTTCCCAAGACTCATTTTTTATAATATTTTGTAACTTGACATAGTCTATGTTTTTTATAAATTTTCTCTTATCATTTGTGACATTTTCTTTATTACAACTTAATATAATTTGCAACATTGTTGTAAAGTGATCTGTAATATCTGTTTTTAACACTATTGGTAATGTTGTATCATTGACATAATACTTAGATTTAATAAAAATGTGGTCTAAACAGGATTTTTGATTATTTTGTTCCCTAGTGTGATTGTTAATACAAGATATGTAGCCAAATTCATTTAAGATATTCATATATTCTATACTACAGTCGTTGTTTTGTAGGATGTCTATGTTTATATCTCCAATAAAAATATGATAGTTTTCTAAGTTATTTTGATGTGCTTGAAGATGATTTTGTAGGTGAGTTAGAAAATCTCGGGGGTCTGTAGATGGTGGTCTATATATAGCTGTTATGTTTATATTACATTTATTATTTATTTTTATATTAATTATAACTGAATTGAGATTATTTATAAGAGTGATGTTGTGGACATAATTTAAGCTGTTTTTAACATAAACTACCACACCATCATTTTGATTTAGTTTACTATTATTGTAGATCATATCATATCCGGTTATATTATATAGGGATATGTCTTGAATATTCCATGTTTCGGTAAGAACTATACAGTCAAAGTCGCTGTTTAGTTCGTCAAGAAGTATTTTGAATAGATCTAGGTTTTTATTTATGCTACGTATGTTGTTATGTATTATCTTGAAATTATTATTCAGGCTATTGATATCATAGATCGCCTTGCAGTCAGCTGTATTACACAATGTGTAGGTATCTACTGTATTTACTTCAAAATCTCTTATGTACTGATCCATTTTTTAATACTTATAATAATAATAAAGTATTTGTACGATGGAGATTAGTGCCAATTTAAAAAGAGTAAAAATTAAAAGTACAGAATCGGTTTACAAACAAATAATAGGTAAAGTGAATAGTTATAGAGGAATGAAATATTTAAATCAACTTATTCTTACTATTAATTTTCTTAATGTAGTGGGTCTCTTCAGTGGATTTTTACATTCAGATTGATAGATGATGGATATAGGTGTGTCATCATAAGTTAATCACTCTGCAGACGTTGATTATACATGTTAGTTTTATTTTTACTTATTTTGTATGGAACGTGTTCTTGTTTTCCGGGAAGGACTCGCTTCTTGAGCATCTACTGTGTGTGTCGTGTTTTCCGATCTTTTTTGTACTTCAGGTTTTTTAATGGTCCCCGTTTGCTTTCTCAGATTGTGACGTTCGAATTTTTTTTCGTTGACATTTCTTACAGCACTGCCACTTTCTTCTTTGTTTTGGTCCTCTTTGGCTTCTTCTAAGTCATGTATGGTATGCGGAATGTTATTTATATATAGCTTATTTCTCTTGATGTAGCATTTGTTGGTACTATTTTGATTTGCTCTATTCAAATGGCCTCTTAGAATTTGATATTCTTCCCTCTGTTTGTTTGTTAAGTCATGCCTTATACTTATGCTTGTGCCTTTTAATCTGCCGCAGTTACTTAGTACAGTTTTCTTTTTTAGTTCGGATACGAATTCTATTTTAATAGGGCTATTTGCAGAGTTTCCAAGTGGGTAGATGTTGTCAATATCCGCTTTTGTTATGTCAATGTCTAGGGTTCTTTTTAGTTCCTGACAAGCGAATTCCACCAGTGGTTCTCTCGAAGATTCTTTCAATCCAAAAATAACGACGCTGTTCTTTTTATTTTGCCTTTCCAGTAGTTCTATTTTAGTTCTCAGCTCCTGGTTTTCTTCCTCTAGTTGGATAACTTTTTGGTTTAGTGATTCTACTTTTAATACCACTTTTGTTTCACTGGCTTGTATTATATTTTTTAGGTCCTCTCTACTTTTTATTATTTCGTCATACAACTGTCTAATACTTATATTTGTATTTGAGTCCAATTCACTCATTGTATTTAAACGTGTCAGTGGGTGGTCACCCTTAGATATAAATAGTACTTTGGTAAAAGTTGAAGAGTTCTAGTAACTGAGGTTCGAGTGTCTGTCTCTGTTTGCCTGTTTGTCGCGCATGTGTTGACCACTTGTTTGTAAACTGGACGATTATTATTTCACTTTTAATCACTTTTTATCTAATATTCTTTTTATACGAGCTTAGTTTTTCTTCAGATTACGCGAGTTATACGAGGGATTTTTTATCCTATATCCTGTTTCAAATTTATAATTTTTATCACAGTTTTTACCGGTTTTTTTTTTATATTTTACCAGAGCGTCCCTCCGCACTATGCACTATGCCTTGCACGTACCCAGGTGACCGCCTTGTGAGATAGCATTCGAAGAGATTTCCCCTTTCTGAAATATCCACAGACGTCTAACGGCATATACCCCTTTTGGAGAATATTACCTTAAATTTTTAGTCTATAATTCTAACAGTAAATCTATAAAACCCACTCACTAAATTGCCAGTCACGTCCATGTAATAATTCTCTTTCGGCAATCGATCACTCGTCTTTAAGCGCGGCCGTCGCGGTCGCTGACCCCTTGTGGGGGTATCGTGGTTATGGTGGCAGACCTTGCTAGGTGAGGCTCTATATGTACTATGATGATTGTTTAATATATACCCTTATTTATTATCCATGTCTTCTTATTGCGTTCTAGTATTAGTCTAGTATCTGTGTTGACCCCATAGCTTACGACCCTCGCAATTGCGTCGGTTTGACCATTCGGCTGAGCCAAAGAAGAGTGAACGAGCAAGACCTGTCTGGGCAGGTGTCAGAAGTGAATTGTGTATTGTGCAAAGTGTTTAGCTAGTGTTGTATCTTTAGTTCAGGACGTTGCGAAGCCTGTATACGAGGAAGCATTCATTGTCGACAGTTGCCGTTAATCTATCGATTTCGAGACTTCGATATATTAAGGGTTTGCCACGACCTGCGTTGAATTCAACGGCCAAGAGTTAAATCAGATGTGGTGACAGCGGTTGGTTGACTTAATACGAATATCGGTCGTTCCCTCCCACTATCACTGGTTATAACGAATGGTTAACTAACGTTGACACAGCCTTAGCAAATTAGTTTAGTTATTAAACGTTGATATGGCGCCCAACGTGGGGCTGTGCTTCAATTGACTTCATCTCTTGCAAAAATCGTAGTCATGAACGACAATCCTTTGATATCTTTAACCCCTAGTGGCTTTTACGAGCAAGAGACCAGGTTAATGGAAGATTCCTCCGTAGTGCCGGAGCGGCAGCCGGAACTGATCAGTAATGTTTCTCCCTCGTCGAGGTCCCCTGATAATCCTCCATCAATAGAAGATCTATTCGCCAAGATGGCACAAACTTTCGTAAACGCTATGCAGGACGCAGCACAGTGCACAACTTCAACGTATGACCGACCACGTAGTCCTAACGTGGAATATCATGGCTTAGACCATGAGAGTCCCGAAACTTTCATCCGAAATTTCGAGGACTACTGCCTCAGAGCACGAACTAACAATAGTACAGACCGATTTCATGTAATAACTGAGCAACTAAAAGGAGAAGCCCGAAAATGGTTCGATCAATATAGAACTCTCATTACTTCGTACGAAGTATTCATTGAACGATTCCGCAATAGATTTGATTCAGGCGATATCTACACCCAGGCAATTACAAAACTTTATGGAGAGATGCAGCATGAAGGTGATTCATCAGTGGTATTCATTACCAAGAAAATATGTCTTTTTAATAGGGTCGACCCCTTCAAACCGGAAGCTCTGAAGGCCAGTATCATACTGGACCAACTCAGACCGGAGATACGTTCTCGCTTACGCGGAACACATATTTTTAACACTGAATCACTTGTATCTATAGCATCTAGGGTAGAGAGAGATATAACTGATGAAGGATCTGTGGCGCGTTCAAATGAAAATAAATCTAAGTCAAAATCATATACACAAAATTATAATCAACCATCTTCTGGCAACTCCAATAATGGCCGTGCTTGGCATACTTCCCAAAGTGAGAATAACAATAGAGACACTCAAGACGTCAGGAATCGACAAGTTCACTTTCAAAATCAGGCAAATCCATCCCGTCCAAATTCCAACAATCAGAAAATTCCACCTACTCCATGTCGATTCTGTCCTGATGTGCAATGGCACTACCATTCAGACTGTCCTAACAATCCTTATAAGAGACGACAACAGGGAAACTTCTCAGGGGTTCGGGAACAGGGCAATTCCCGCAATCCACCTCCAGTCGGCCCTACGAGTACGCCTCGTCGTCAATAGACCAATCCCAAACTATAAACCCATTTGACCACTTACCTGACCTGACGTCAGAATACCCAGAATATGCCAAAGACCCTGCCAGCTTTCAAGCTATAATCCTACCCGAAGCTATCAACCATTTATCAAATTTTTATCCTTTGCCTCGAATCAAAATTATCGTTAATAATAAACTTGTGTTCGCACTTCTTGATACCGGTGCTACAAGGAATATCATTCATCCGCAATTTCTCTCATCGATGAATAATCTATCAGATCCTCAAACTTTCGCTCTTGCTTGTGGCGATCAAGTTATTGATTCGCAAGGCACTACTTCTCTAGACATCTTTATATCGGATGTTCGTTTCCATGTACCATTTCAAGTTATCGAAGAACTGAACGAAGGAATCATATTAGGAGCTCCATTCCTTTATTCTCAACATGTCGTATTTGACTATCAAAGGAAATGTGTGTATGTGGGAATAGACAGACGTATAACCGTGTTCTGGAATCAGGCAACCGATAGAGCATCTAATGAAGAATTGCCGGAAACCCTAAAAATTTCTAACTCCATTTTCAATTCACTTTTCAAAGAATTTTCTGATCTATTTACGGTGGAATTGACTCAAGCAACCACCGTAAGTGTTAAACACAAAATTACCGTTAAGGACCATCGTCCATTCAATGTAAAGCCATATCCCATGTCGCCTAGTAAAAAGAAGATCATGTATGATCAAATAGAGGAAATGTTAAAAGCCGGTGTTATTGAATCAAGCACATCACCATATAGTTCACCCCCAGTCATCATTGAGAGACAAGATAAGAAACCGCGTTTCTGTATCGACTATCGTAGATTAAACGAAGTCACGCTTGACGAAGCCTCTGTTTTACCAAAAATCTATGAAAGTATCAAGGACCTGGGGAAAGCTACAGTATTTACTGTACTTGATTTGAAGAGCGGATATTGGCAAATTCCTTTAGATGATTCATCCAAAATTTACACAGCGTTTACTACTCATGATGGAGCTGCCTATCAATTCAATGTTATGCCGTTCGGCTTGAAGACTGCCCCGTGCACATTCCAAAAATTCATGGCCAAAGATGTTCTAACAGGATATTTGCACCATTTCTGTAAAGTCTATTTAGACGACATCATTATATATAGTGAAGATTTGGAAGGACATGTGGAGCACCTCAGGTTGATATTTGAACGATTAAGACTACATAACTTGAAGGTTTCTCCGGATAAGTGTGTAATCGCTACTAATGAGATTACCTATCTTGGACATCAGATTACTTTAGATACCACTAGACCACTTGATAGACATAAATTGCAGCTTCAGAACTATCCTGTTCCTAACAATAAACGACAACTTCAGAGTTTTCTCGGTCTGTGCAACTGGGTAAGAGAATACATCCCTAATGCAGCCCTCATTACCAAGCCACTAACCAGACTACTCTCGAATGACGTCCGATATAAATGGACAAAGGAGGCCCAGAACGCATTTATGAATATTAAGCAGATCTTAGCAGAACCCTTGGAACTTCATAGACCAGATTTGGACAAAACTTTTATTCTTCAGACGGATGCTAGTCTACTAGGCATGGCAGCAGTTTTATATCAGTTCGGCGATGGAGGTGAAAGACATATTATATCTTATGCAAGTCATACCTTGTCTCCTACAGAGAGAAAATATCACATAAACGAGCTAGAATGTCTAAGTGTGGTTACTTACGTTAAGCGATATAAGATTTACTTAGCAGACAAACCTTTCATCGTCCGAACTGATAATAGGGCTCTCCTGTGGTTGGATAAGCACCGAGATGAGAAAACGAAGTTTACAAGATGGTCGTTGTTGTTGCAAGAATATTCTTTCAAAATTGAACACTGTCCAGGCAAAGAAAATCTTTTGGCCGATTATCTCAGTAGGAATCCTCAAAATTCAAGTTTGGAGCATCTCGATGAAGAGCGAATGTTTCCGCCTAAATTCAAATCAAAAGAAAATATTTTGGCTATCACCCATTTGGAACTTTATCAATCAATTATCGAAAGTCAACAGGATTCTACGAACATCAGGGAGAAGGTTAGTCGTTGGATTGAACTCAGTCAACTATAAATGAGAGATCGGTTAAAGACCAGAAATTTTACTCAACTCATCAAGTGAGAAATGGCATACTTATGAGATTGATTTCAGACAAAATTTATTTAGTGGTTCCTAAACGTAAGATCAAAGAAACTATTTCACATTTTCACGACAAGACTGGTGTCGGCCATCCAGGAAGAGATGAAACCTTTCGGACCATATCTAGAACCTATTATTTTAACAACATGTCCAGGCTAGTAGGCCAATATATTCAAAATTGTCTAGTGTGCAAATCTGTTAAAGGACGACAAGTGCAGCCGGAAGCCCCATTACGGTGTCATGAACCTCAATACCCTTTTGAGGTGATCAGTATGGATATCTTGGGACCATACAAACGCGCTAAGGACACTGGTAATCGATTCATAGTCATGACGGTCGATCTATTTACTAAGTGGACCGAAGCGCAAGCTTTCGTAAAGGTGAATGGTGAAACTTTAGTTCGATTTCTGGAGGAGCACTGGATATCTCGGTTTGGCTTGCCGAAGACTATCATATCAGATCAAGGAGGACATTTCCAAAGCGGATGGTATACTCAGTTTAGTAAACGCAACCATATTCAAAATTTCTATACGCCCATTTATCATCAACAAGCAAATCCAATAGAAAGACAGGTGCAAGAAGCCAAGAAAATTTTAAAATCTCTTATGTTCAATCAGGCAACAGACACATGGGATATGTACATTGTACAAATGCTTTACAATTTAAGAACACGTAGGAACGCTTCCACAGGATATACCCCAAGCTTTGCAGTTCTAGGCTACGAACTAGCAGAAGCAGGCGACTGGCAGATAGAAAGCTATTTTCAAGAAAGGCAACCCACATTAACCAGACCAGCTATCGTGCAAAATATAAGTCAAAATTCACAACAGTATAGACAAAAATACGCCCCTAAGGAAGCAGTCACTCCTATTGTTCTAAAAATATGCAGAAAAACAAACAAGCATTTATACCATCGTGGACTGGGCCACATAGGGTGACAGAGAAAGTGTCAAATGAGGTTTATATTATCCAGAAAGACCAACATCTATCCCGATTACATGTGAACGATCTGAGACTGGTGAAACCAACGGAGGAAGTACGATTTGCATCCAGTGAAGACGATTCCGATGACTCTTCAGTGGGCGATCCGCACGATTGACCAGAGTATTCCAATGATCCAATTCCCGTCCAAGTCCAAATTCATACCCCTAATACAGCCAGCGTAGCTGTCTCGAATGTAAGAAGGCATCCTGCGTCGAAGCAGACAAAGGGTAGCGTTTCCGAAGGGCCGGAAACCAGTTCGCAAGCAGCTTCGCATGCTGATATTTCCATTCATGATCCAGATCCTTCCACACAAGTACATGACCAAAATTCTATTCGAACCAATGATTCCAAGCAAACCACTGACCAGACTATTCCGCTTACAGAGGGTTCCTCTGAAGCAAATATCCTTTCTGAAAATATTCCACAAAATTCCTGTAATCCTTTCAATCTCGAGAGA
This sequence comes from Rhagium mordax, assembly GCA_963680705.1. Taxonomy (NCBI): domain Eukaryota; kingdom Metazoa; phylum Arthropoda; class Insecta; order Coleoptera; family Cerambycidae; genus Rhagium; species Rhagium mordax. The sequence continues at coordinate 42,057,074 of OY796664.1, read as the reverse complement.
GAGCGAAGACTCATAATTCCTTTGACAAATGTTAAACTCCCAAATTCAAGTTATTTTCCAAAAGACGTTCCGTAGAGAAGTCTCTCCTCTCGCTGTCCACACGCGAGGAGAAAATAAGAATGATGAGATTATGTCCAGAAATTTTAAAGCCCAAATTCATAGTCGGATACTGCGGTATCCTTTATTTCAATTTTTACTAATACGTACTGATTTATGTTCACAGCCTGAACATAAATAGATGCATGCTGATCCTATCCTGAGATCCAAATCATAAATTCCCAATGCAATGATCCACCAGTCCCAATGGTATGTTGGCAGATTCCAGACGAACGAGCCAAGCAGTGGAGTGCAGCATTCTCCAAGAGGATGGACTCCCAAGACAGAAGACGAAGACGAAGACAGCAGACGAAGATCGAAGAGCAAGACAGAAGATTCAGAAAACAGTGCATAAAGACACTATCATGTTTTCCAAATATGTTCATTCGATAATTATGTTAAGTCCACTTTTGACCAATAATCCTATAAATTACCAATGATATGATCCATTTTACTTTTAAAACCTATGTGGCCAATAATTTTATAAATTCTAAATGTTCAGTCCCATACTACCATTCGGCCAATAATTGTATAAATTGTATTGTGTTCTATCTATCTATGTAAACCATACCACCACCACCATATTCCCACAAGAGTTGTTATTAAATCCTATTCCCAAATATCCATTCTTTCATTTATATATAATAAGTAATCTTAAGCAGTGACACAGTGATATAGTGATCGATTCCGAAAGACGAATTTTCCAAAGGAGGGGAGTGTTAACGTACCCAGGAGAAGCTGTATAAGTAGTTTTAAGCAAAAGATCCCAATTAGACATAAGCACACAAGCTAAGGCTTGAATGGTGTATATGGAACATCTGTTCCATGTACACCATTTTTTTATCAAAATTATCTCGAATTTCACTTCAGTTCCTAAACACCAAAATTCCTTCTTTTTGCCTGATATGCATGATTCCGTGCATATCAGGATTTTTTATAAAATTTTTAAGACGATTTTCAGTACACTTTCCAAAATCCCTTTATCTTTTTCGGCCCATATCTCATGTTTGAACGAACGCATCCAGGCACGATGCAGCATGTAGAGACGACCAAGGACATGCATTGTCCTCAGCCAGTACCGATTCCTCGAAGGACGGACTGCGCCACAACAATGATCATAGCGCAGATGATCATTGTCATAAGCCGGTCTAACGGATCACAGGAATACTCCATAAAGGCGCGAGAGTGAATCTACCGTAGATCGGTAGCTCTTGATCTGATCTATCATAGACTGATCCACCTTCGTGGTCGCACTGATCTACGGACCCATAGGTTCACTCTACCCTCGCGTTCTGGAATTCCTAGTGAGTCCGTGACCTACGGCTTCCAAGGATGGTTGAGCTGGCCTCGCCTACCCATTGATCATCGTCTCTACCGGGATCGTGTCTGATAGCACCATTTTGAAATTTTAGGAACTGTATCAAAAAGTGAAATTGCGGAATTTTGCGACGCCACGTGGCGACGTGAAGTGGTCTCGGGTCTTTTCCATATCTATAGTGGGAGACCTCCCAATGATCTCGCAAAAAAGAATTAGGGTATTTTTGATTAAATCAAGCCAGGATAAGCCTCAGTGCGGTACGCACGGGTACCGGGGCACTTCCCCATTATTACCAGGTGACCGCCTTGTGAGATAGCATTCGAAGAGATTTCCCCTTTCTGAAATATCCACAGACGTCTAACGGCATATACCCCTTTTGGAGAATATTACCTTAAATTTTTAGTCTATAATTCTAACAGTAAATCTATAAAACCCACTCACTAAATTGCCAGTCACGTCCATGTAATCATTCTCTTTCGGCAATCGATCACTCGTCTTTAAGCGCGGCCGTCGCGGTCGCTGACCCCTTGTGGGGGTATCGTGGTTATGATGGCAGACCTTGCTAGGTGAGGCTCTATATGTACTATGATGATTGTTTAATATATACCCTTATTTATTATCCATGTCTTCTTATTGCGTTCTAGTATTAGTCTAGTATCTGTGTTGACCCCATAGCTTACGACCCTCGCAATTGCGTCGGTTTGACCATTCGGCTGAGCCAAAGAAGAGTGAACGAGCAAGACCTGTCTGGGCAGGTGTCAGAAGTGAATTGTGTATTATGCAAAGTGTTTAGCTAGTGTTGTATCTTTAGTTCAGGACGTTGCGAAGCCTGTATACGAGGAAGCATTCATTGTCGACAGTTGCCGTTAATCTATCGATTTCGAGACTTCGATATATTAAGGGTTTGCCACGACCTGCGTTGAATTCAACGGCCAAGAGTTAAATCAGATGTGGTGACAGCGGTTGGTTGACTTAATACGAATATCGGTCGTTCCCTCCCACTATCACTGGTTATAACGAATGGTTAACTAACGTTGACACAGCCTTAGCAAATTAGTTTAGTTATTAAACGTTGATAGTACCTTATATAATTATAATAACATTTTGTTTGTTCTGATGACTATTATATATAGCTACACTTTATGTACATACAAGAAATGAACAATAAGAAAAGCAGTTTACCGGAGTGTGTGCTTGAGTGATCGGGAAGCTTTTCTTACTGCGTACACAATTTAGGTACTAGTAATAATTATATTTAAAAAATTACCAGTAATGTAAAGTTATCATTGTTCAACAGGTCATTTTCTATTGTGTCAAGTTCCTCTAACGTTTTAATGGGAAATTTGTTGAATATATCGACTTCCGCATCTAATAATACATTTGATGGTGATTTATTAAACATATTTGTAGCTCTTTTAAAATGTCTTTGTTTTCTCCAAGTGACATACGTAGTTCATTTAAGCCATTTTCCAAGTCTTTAATCATCTTACATTGTTTCACATGTTGAGTAATTATAATTTTTTTGAAAGCATCATCACTATCGCCTGTAAAACATTTGATTATTCTGTTTATAAGAATTCTTTATGAACAGTGACCAACGTAATAAACACTTACATTTTGTTGACTGTGCCCCTTCTTCATTTACACACTTTTCTAAGGTTTCCTCTGTAGCACTTTTAGTTTTATTTCTTGTACTTTTGGCCCCGGACAAACAGCTAAAATATTAGATTGGGGTTAGTTAAGTTATAAAGTTCTAGGCAGATAGATATAGGTAGATAAAATGTAAAATACTAAGGGTAAACATTCTTAAGGGCCACTGAAAAACAAGTTCAAGTTAAAATTAAAAATTCTGATTAAAAAAAATTGTGTGTAAAACAAAATTGTAAATATGTATATACAACATCCTATATGGCAAACTGATAATAATTTTAATTTACATTAATAGTTATAATTTAATTTTTATACAAATTTTCAAGTATCTTTAAAAAAATGAAAAATACAATGTTTACATTACCTACTGAAAATGTCTGGCTAGGACGAGGATGGGAGCTACTGGAATGTCAAGTAATGACTCATCTGATTCTTCTTCATCACTACTATAAATATTTTTTTTTAAGATTCTTTTTTCTAGCAGCACTTCTCGCTCTGGTACACTATCCGAGAGATCGGAAGTAAAACGAGCCTTTGAGGCTTTTGCGGTTGCAATTTTAAAGCTTCCATATGTTCGGGAAGATAACAGTTTTACAGGATACTGTTTCCAATGGCTTTCAGGTTTTTCCAGCGACTTAATTGCCTTTTCGAGTTTTTGCCTTGTATATGATGGATACAGACAAATTTGTTTCTCCGCATTGTACCATGATGCAGGCAACACTTCAACTTCTTCGGATGCGATAAATTTCACAACGACCCAACTCATTTCATTTACCTGAAAACTTTCTTCAATGGTATATTATGATGCTGTACTCTATATTGCTATAGTATGCTTCAAGTCAGGCACGTTTTTATAATGCACAGTATGCAAATATTTGATATCTATATAAACAAAGAAGGTAAAATAACTAATAAATAAAACTATAACTATAAATATAAGTAAATAAAATGTTATTAATTCAAATGCAATAGAGGAAAGACAACAAAGTGATCAAAATGAGGTAACCGCACTAATTTAGACTTCACATTCGATATGGGCCAACATGTAACATCATCCAAATTTTCAACAGTATAGATTTCTAAAAGAGATGAATTGCAAGGCTTTTCAAAGAATATATTTTTATTCTGGTACTTCTGACCTATAACTACGAACTGATTTATTACAGTTGAAAATGTAAATTTTTTTACTTCTATTATTGAATCATCTTCTAAAACACAACAAGAGTCCTTAGAGGAAATAGAAATTTTAAAATTATCAAACCTCAGACATTTAAATTCTGGTGGTATGCAACCGTCGATTAAAAAGCCACCTGCATATTCTTGTTCTAAACGAGGGTCTGTCAAAGTAATAGCTTCGAAATTGATTTTTTTTTATTCAATTCTTCACTCCTTCGAATAATCTGAGCCAATGGGTTACTATGTTTTCTAACTAACTTGGATAAAAACTGTAAATAATTTTCGCTAGAAAAATTGCTAAAATTTTCAAAACTTCCATATGTCCTAACATCATCTGCTAAGTGCAATACATTATGAAAATTGTGTGATAAAAAGTGAGACCCGTATAATGTTTTTGTTGTTTTGACAAAAAAAAATAACAATGATTCGGCATAATCAACCATCGTCTTTATTTGGCAAAACTTGTGTGTGTGTGTGTGTGTGTGTGGGGGGGAATGGCAATGGACTATGGTCCTGTAGCCACAGAAAATTCAATGGAAGGAAAAAAATTATATGTATATACATACTTATTAGATGTCTAATTTGGTTGATTTAATGAATTCAATTAAAATATCAAATACATGTTTGTTATTCAGGCTCAATAGGTGTGTAATATTTATAGGAAATTGGATATTATAAAATTTTAATTTGTTTTCTAGAATCAGTCTAGATTGTGTAAAATTAGGACAGGAAAAAAATAAGTGATTTAGATCTCCAACAGAGGTGTTGTCACAAGTACATAATGGGGAATTTTGCAAGCCAATTTTGTGCATGTGGGAAGGAAAGCGACCATGATTTAGTTTCAATCTTGTTATTGTGGATGAATAAAATTTTGAGACTGAATAGCTGAAAATATGGGGGATTGTTTTAGGTAAATTAGGGTGTATGAGGGTGTAATGATTGTGAGATATTCTGCTGAAATCCGACCACTGTGTCTTCCATTTCTCACGAATATCATGCTTATATGTGTTAACTAGATCATCGTTTGTTGCAATGTAATTAATTTCTTGCAGTGAGGTGGCTTCTTTAGCAAGTTTATCTGCAGTTTCATTTCCAACAACCCCTACATGTCCCTTTGTCCATATAAAGGTTATACTCGTTCCCTTTCTATGTAGGTCTACTAGTCTCTTTTTAATGTCGCAAATGATTTCATTTTTACCAGATTTCTCGGTTGTATTACCAATGGCTTTTAAGACAGATTTAGAATCCGACACGATGACATAGTTATCGTTGCTTGCATTGTTTTCGGTTAACCAAGATAAGGTGCATTGAATTGCGTAAGCTTCGGCAGTATAAATGGAACTCATATCCGGCAGAGCAAATTTAAAGGATTGATTGCTATTAGCTACAAAGAAGGCACATCCTGTCCCTTCACTGCATTTTGACCCATCAGTGTAAATGATAATGTCATTATTGTGACTGCTCAGTATAGAATTCAGAAGGTTATTATTAATTCTATGGATTTCTGTAAATCTAGGGAATATAACTGTTGGCTTGAAAATTAAGACATCATAATCTAAGTTAAAAATAGGGTATTTGTCATTAGGTGTTATAAATTTTTCATGTCTACTTGTTTCAATTAATGCATCTGCAAGAGGAGGACTATTTTTTAATTTCCAGTATTTATTAGTCAGATTTTCTATTGAAAGTCTATACACACAGTTTAATATTGAGGTGTTGTTCATGGATCTATGTTTAATAATAAATTTGCTGGCCAAAAACTGTCGCCTCTAGCTCAAAGGAGGCTCAAGGGCCTCCACCAGAATAGCAGGACACGGTGAGGATTTCATAGCTCCGATACACATGCGAATAGCTTTGTACTGAATACGATCTAATATTTTTAAATTCGTATTAGAGGATGACCCATATAGCACACAGCCATAATCCAATATAGATCGAATGTAAGACCTGTAAAACGTGAGGCCGATTTTCGGATCTGCACCCCATTTACTTTTTGATACGCACTTTAACATGTTTATGCCTTTTTCACATTTATTTTTAATGTGATTAATGTGTTTAGACCATAGAAGTTTGTTGTCTAGGACTATACCTAAGTATTTATAATGGTCTACTATTGGTATATCGAGATCGCTAAGTTTTATAGTATTAGGTGTCCTGAGTCTATGTCTGGTAAAAAACATAATAGCAGATTTTTCAGGACTTATACTAAAACCGTGATCAAATAACCAGATTTTAAGGCGGCGTATTATGTGTTTTAGGTCCTCTACACATTCTCCATATGAATCCTGTCTGGTGTATATGCATATATCATCTGCATACTGAATAACTTTTAGTGGCGTATTAAATATGCTATGCAAGTCTTGTGTATATACATTGAATAATAGTGGACTCAGGACGGAACCCTGGGGGAGGCCTTTGGAAACAGTTCTGGGTCCATGCAAATTATTGTTATGGTCTCTAATGAAAATTGTTCTACCATTATATAGTTCCGTGATACGTGCAGCTGCATTAATTCCTATACCCATATTGCACAATTTAACATTCAGTATCTCCAAGTCAACAGAGTCATATGCACCTTTTAAATCGACATATAAACAAGCCGAATACATATTCTGAGAAAAGGTTAACTGGATATCAGATACCAATTGTGCAACTGCGTCAACCGTACCCTTCCCTTTCCGGAAACCATACTGAGACTGCGGTAATAATGACCTATTTTCCAATTGCCATTCTAGCCTTAATTTAATCATTCTTTCGAATATCTTAACCAAACAAGACATAAGAGAAATTGGTCTATACGATGAAGGTAACAGAGAGTCCTTATTTGGTTTCAGCAATAAACATATAACAATTTCTTTAAACTGAGGGACGTAGTCTCCATTTAACCACCAATTGTTAAATATTTGAAGGAGTAGACGTTTTGCAGAGTAAGGAAGATTTCTTAGCATTTTATAAGATAAGCTATCTATACCGGGAGACGAGTTTTTTGTACTTTGTAAAGAGATGTCTAACTCTGCTATAGTGAAACATTTCAGTAATTGGTCGTCATATGTCATCGTGTCGAGGTTCGGTTGGTGTGGTTGCAATATATTGTTCGGTACATAAGCAGGTGCAAAGTTGTCTAATAATTTATCGACGAGTATCTGTGATATTGATCCTTTTTTGATTTGAAAGTGTTTATTGTTAATTTTTTTAATGAAGTTCCATATTTCTGTTGGAGGAGTATTTTTATTTAGTTTATTTAAAAAGTTTTTCCAGCATTCTTTTTGTTTATTTTTGAATAAACGTTTAGTTTGTGCGTCTATATTTTTAAAATTTAAATAATTTTCTAAATTGGATTGATTTTTGTATTTGGACAACGCCTCACGTCTAAAATTATTTTTGTTGGAACATTCCTCATCCCACCATATGGGACGGGCAGTTTTTGGTGAGAAAGGTTTATTTGTTTTCATAGAGCTAGAGGCAGCATTACTTATAGAAGAGACTAATGCATTAAATTGATCTATATTGCATAAGTCATCTGGTAATTCACAAATTGTATTTTCTATAAGGGCCTGGAATGCCAACCAATCAGCTGACTTTTCCTGCCACTTTGTTGCAGGGTTTATGATTTTTGGCAGATTATTAACTTCAAAATCGATTAATATTGGAAAGTGGTCTGACCCCATTGTGTCAGGTAAAATACTCCAGCTACATTTACTTACTAAATCATTACTTACTAGGGTAAGGTCAACAACCGAGGGGAGATGATTTGGTGGGGTTAAACGAGTGGGGCTACCGTTATTTAATATGACGAAATTAGAATCTTCTAGAGATTCAACCAAATATTTCCCAGAGATATTTTCTTGGTAGGAGCCCCATAAATTGTGGTGGGAGTTGAAGTCACCACAAATAATTGTAGGACATGAGAATTGCGCAAATAAATTTTCCCAATCAGTTTTATTTGTGCGAATATTGGGAGGTTTATATAATGAAACTAACGAAAGAGTATAATCTGCTATGTAAATTGCGCACACTTCTATATTAGTGTTAAAATTGTGGTTTATTATAGTTTCTGTGTAACTAAGGTTTTTGGCGATAAGTATACCTACACCGCCTTTACCGTCATTTCTGTTTTTTTTTACAAAATTATAGCCATTAATGGAGAAATTTGAGCTTGGTTTGATCCAAGTCTCGGAAAGCATAACTATATCTATCTTATTCTTGTTTAAGAAGTTTTGTAAGTGGCCTTTATTGGCCATGACAGATCGAGAATTCCACTGAAGAACTTTAATTTTTTTATTAGTATGTGGATTCATTGTCACTGATATTTATTACTTCTGTTGTAATATTACCCAGGTCTATGATTGATAAGATATCTTCTTTAATTTTATGATCGTTTTCTAAATTAATATTTTGACTAGCGTTACTATTAAAACTGTTGACTATGTTTTGGACATAAGTTGCTATTTGACAAACTAGTTTTTCTTTATATTGTATGAATTCGTCACGATATGGGTTAGGGATTATGGGAGAGGAAAAGGAATTTGCTTTTTTTGCAGAGGAATCTCTTAAAGGAGGAGGAGTGGCGGGCTCAACGCGGACTGGAGATCTCGATTTTCGTTTTTTAGGATGCGTTGGGATTATTGGCCGTTTAATATTATTTGCCGTTTGTACCTGATTTGAGGAGTGAGAAGAATTATTTAAGGTGGGGAAATTGTTTAAATCATATAATAATGAGAACCTGTTGTTTGTTACCACTTTACTATATGAGGGATTATTTACGAGTGCCTCGGCCTCTTTAAATGAGGTATTTTCTACAGCCATCGTTTTTTTAATATTATATTGTTTGATATAGACCGGGCATTTTTTTGATAATGAGGCATGCTCATCTGTTTGACAGTGTATGCAATATTGAAGGCCATCCTCGCAGGTATGATTTTCATCACAAATTTTTGAGCAATTTTTACATTTTTGTTCATTACTTCTACATAATTTCTTTGTATGTCCGTAACGCAAGCACTTAAAACACTGCACCACTGGATGTACATAAGGCTCTACTACGAAATTGACTAAATTAATTTGTATATTAGTGGGTATTGAATTTCCTAAAAAGGTTACTACAATAACTTGTCTGGGAACCATTTTAAACGTACCATCGGGATTTTGTACTCTTCTATACAGCCTTTGAACCTCGACTACGTTAATATTGGATGGTATGGCATTTTTTAGATATTGCTCATCAAAGAAAGTGTCTATCATTTTTACTACTCCCTTTTTTTGAGTGTAGAATTTGGGTATATAAGCCACTAAATTCTGATTGTTAATAATATCGTGATTTACTAGTAAATTTGCAGATAGAAACGTTTTGAAAATAACTTTAACTCTGTTTATACCTACAGATTTGATATCCGTAATATCATTTTTAAATTGCAAGTTTTCAAACAAGTAATGTCCAACCCTAATAGGAAACAATCTTCCCAATTTCTTATCGAGGTGCTCTACAAAAACATAATATGGACCTTTATCAGTCGACTTATACCTATTCAACAGATCGTAGCTCTTTTTGTTCTCCTTATCACTAGAAGTTTTTTCACTTACCAATAAGGATTCCTCCGTACTCATAAAACTGTTGTTTTTGTCAGGCGGGTCGGTGCCGCCCGAGGTGACACTCATACTTACTTATTATAAATTCTATTCACTACACTTAAAAAATTAATATAATTACGAAATTCTAGTATTAATCCTAGGGCACTAAGATAAATAAGGTAATTAAAAACGAAAACGCACTTATTCACAGGATAACTTCTACGTTAACAGGAGCTGTAGACAGTTCGGCTGTCAATCGCGGAATGTTGGCAAAACTTGTTACACGTTAAAAGAGTTATGGCCACAGTTAATGTCAAAAAATTTTGATATTTCCGTTTAGGAAGCATATCTTTTAGAACTACTGGTCCTGTATATAATAAAAACTGTCGCAGTTCGGTAGCTTTCCATCGTTTAACCTCATTTAAAGTTCTAGGTTTCCTAACGAACTCAGAAGGCACATACGATGAATATGACTGCAAAATTGTAGACACAGTATTACACTGCAAACTTGACCATTTATGTAGTGGTACACCAAAACACCAGGTATAAAGAAGTTTTCTGGTTACTCCAAGTAACACAAGATGCATGTAATCTAAGGGAATGTCCTTTATTAAGTTAATGCCTGGTATATTTGTTAATATTGTATTTCCAGTATGATGATCTTTATCCGTTTTATCAACAAAATCTTGATGAGTTCTTTTAACGAAATCTAATTTAGGAAAACAAATTCAGTCTTTTATATATTCTCCCTCCTGAGTACATTTGGTACATGAACTATAGCCAGAATGTCCCTTAATCGCTAATAATGATGCTTTAGCTACAGCCACTAATAAAAACAGAAATTTTGAAAGTGTTATTTATTACCAAATAAAACTATACCATTATCCGTTAAATCTACAGCTTCGTTAATAAAATCTGCTAAAAATATATTTACATCCGAGGGCTTGGCATATCCATGATATACACTTATGAGAAATACATTGTTTTTAAAATTGATTGCCTTATTATTATAAATACCTAGTATAGGATATAATTGACTCGAAGAACTTTTGGTTAACGGAAGACCATATATATTAACAGCAATTTCAATTTTTCCCACTGGCTTTGTGTTGAAATTCTTATACTGTGTTTCTATAGCTTTCTATTTAAACTTTCTATTTTAAACCGATATGACAATACTGTTCATTGAACTTAATTCTGGGAATCACGCCAAATTCTAAAAAATAAATAGAAATAAGAAAATTGCCAAGTTTGGCAATTTTCTTATTTCTATTTATTTTTTAGAATTTGGCGTGATTCCCAGAATTAAGTTCAATGAATATTAACTATCCGCCACAAATAAACTACAAACAATATGACAATACTGGCCAGGAGCAACATTTCGTAATATTGTTTTTTTAGGCGTTTTCAAAAAACTTCGTGGGTCTTTAGGTAGATCTTGAAACTCATTACAGTCGGATTCAGAGAGGATATTTAATAAACCTTTTAATGCCATATGCGTAATTTTATTAATAATAAGCAGTATCTTTTTGAGGAATAAAGTAATTGAATTGAATTGAATTACTAACAGCCCAATCTTGTAATTTATCTTTACCCGTTGGTGTAATCGCAGAAAATGATCCAGATTCATTATTATTACCACTAGTTTCGTTAGTTTCGTCTGTGTTCAAATTATTACATTCAGCATCGAGTGAAGAACGTTCTGTTATATTATTAGATAAATCTAAGACAGGATCATCAAAATCTGAGCTAATAGAATTGAAACTGATATCAAGCAAATCTATTTCCACGTGTATTTCGGAGACTGGAGGTGAAGGTGATGCTAAATTCATCTTCGGTTACTACTACTGCATTTAGATTATTTAAAGAGGCATTTGCAGTCATATTTACATTATCTTGAATAATTAACCTGGGATCTGCGACTTCTGCACTTTTCAAAATCCGATTAACCTCTTCGTTACATTATCTATACCAAGTACTGCGTTTATTTCGCGGAAACTTCGGCATTTTAATTTGCAAAAATAGTAAAAATACGTAGGTACTTACCGATTGCACTATCACTCTCACCACAGAACTCTTTCTAATATATATATATTAAATATAGTTATTACTATTATTATCATAGACACAATATTCTGTTATAATAATTATACTTGTTGTAAAATACAAAGTCCACAGTCAAATGATATAAGATAAGGGCAAGACGTAAAAGCACGCCAAAACACACAAAAACGGATAGGAATTAGAAAATGGCTGATCAGTGATCTGTATCTGGTGATCGGGCAATTTGAGGTAGCCGGTCGTGGATTGGTCAGTTGTCTCAAGCGCGGATCTCGGATTGCGGCTTCCATTCACCGCGAAATTTGAATGTTGTCTAGTATCATCATTCCGGATGTTAGCACAGATAGGAGGGTCTTATTTAAATAGGCGAACATGAAATAAGTATACGGGTTTAGTATTTTCTTATCTTATTCATTTAACCGATAGTGAAATGTTAAACTAAGTTAAATTTCAATTGATATTGAAATTTGAGTAAAAACCTTTTTTATTATGTGTACAGAAAATCGATTATAATTCGTAATACACCTATTCATGCTTAAATGACAATTGGAGACTTTATTAATGATTTTTATAGAACTCTGTCATATAAAAAACATATCCTCTAATTTATCTTCAATATTATTAGAATATTCTTAGCATATGATTTTAAGAATGCTTTTAGGAAAATATTCCAAGTATATTATATAAATATATTCTAAAAATATTCTAGCCGTCATATTCCTTGAATATTTACCGGGAAGGTATATATTCTAAGAATATTCAATGATTATTCAGATATATATAAGCAGCCAAGGAGATTTACAGAATATTCCCTAAATATTCGGTGCTATCTGGGATGTTTTATATGAAGAAATTGTTTCTGAAGATATGTGATTTTGTCGGCACTTTTCAGATCCGTCTGCCATTAGCAACAAAATAGCCATTATCACTCATAATGTTAGCAATACTTTGCCACAATTGCATCTTTGAAGTTTTCTTGTCAAATTTATGAGCAGCTTTTTCTCTCAAGTTCATGATCCCTTTCAGTGGGTTTCTTTTTGCTACTCCATATCATCAAATTGTCACTGCTACAAGTGCAATCAATGTTTAAAAAACGTTCAACGTACATTTTTGCCCATCGGGATCTAATAATTGTTAATAGTTTACTTAATTTTTCTACCACATGGCACTTAACCTGTTAGTAAATAAAAATTAAAAGAAACATTTATTTGCCATTTAATAATATGTTCGCCGTCTCTAAATCGACATTCACCGTCACATCCACCCCATTGTAATTTATAGTAATTTGCACTAATTCCTCAAGCATTTCCTCGTCTTTTTCCATCATTCTATCTACAACTCCAACAAGTTATAGGTTAGTTTAGTTGACTCCACATTCCACAGAAAAACTGTGTTCTGAATAATAGACAAAGAAAGCGCTACATACCGCTGCTAACCTACCTCGAGAGCTATGTATGTTGCGGTATCACTTTTGAACTAAAATCAATGACGTCACTATATACTCCTCTATATTACCATTCCTCGCGAAAATGTTACGGTAAGCAAATAAATAATACATACCGCAACTTACCGGGTATGTTGCGAAAAGATCCTTTAAATAAGGTATAGTCCCTTGAAAAACTTTGACCACTTTTGTTTCTATTTACCCCGCAGTAAATGTCTCATCTAGGGTAGGGCAATAAAATAATAACACCATTAATCAAACCATGATATTTATTCCTTTTTAATAAACTACTTACCGTTTAGAAGACGGTCAATCAGTGTTTCGTCTTTTTCTATAAGAGAAATTTCTATATCATTAATTATAAATTTTAGAGTTTCTTCCATTTTGCATTACACTAGTAGAAGTCCTATTCGATAGTCGAGTTCAAAATGAAAATGCTCGAATCACGATTCACGATATACACTTAAAATAAAAATGCCATTAAAAACAGAAATAACAAAACTGGCATTTCTTTAAAAAGTACATAACCTTGTGTCAAAATACAAAACAAGTGAATTCCCGCGCTTTTTAACTATAATAAAACCGCAATCTATAACCTACGTAGAGTGTTGGGTAATAAAAAGTTACAACTCACAGATAACCTGTGACGTCATGTTTACAATTGAAAACGAATAGTTATAACTTTTTACTACCAGGTTAAAAAATGTTATCCGAAAGAAAAGCCTTTATGTCTCTGGTCTATAGTCGTCAGTATTATACAAAAGGCATTCAAGAGACATATCCAGATACCCGGTGAACACCCGCTAGAAGCCCAAACAGGTATGCGTTTATATCAGGGTATGTCGGAATAACTGCCAAAATTTTGGTTTTTCCTTTTGGTATGTCTATATAATTTTAACCTGGTTGGCTTAATTTTAGTAATATTCTTGTTAATCGGTCAATTTAAATAAATAATGTATGTACTTACTCCTCCAACTCGTTGTCCAAATCTAAGCCTTCTAGTGAATATTTTAGTAGAGTCACCCTTTTGCATTTCTTTTTTCTCTTGCTAGACATTTTGTCCAGAGGCTCTTCTTGCCTTGATGAACGCTGCAAAATAATAGGTATTTATATTGCAACGGTTAACAAATGACACAGGTTTCAAACCAAATAAAGTAAATTAAACAATAAATTTACTAACTCCAAGAGGGTTTTCTTATCTATTGGAAGTGTAAAAACTTAGAACTGATAAAACAAAAAGAGTGTGTTTTTTACATACATACCAGTGGAGTAGAAATATAACTCTAGAATGACAAATAAATCAAAATATATTAAATTAAGATAAATACACAAAATGGAGTGCAAAATAAGCAGAATTGCTTAAAACAGATAAAGTCATTTCCAAAGTTTAAAAAAGAATTAAAAAAACATGTATTAAAAATCGAGAGAAGTCAAATACACAGTCTAATTGATATAAAAAATAATTAAATGCATGTAAATTAGCCAATAGCTATGTATATAAGTATATTATATTATTTTAGTGAGCTATATATAGGTTAATAATGTATTATATTCTGTCAAATTAATTTAATGTTTCTTTTAAAAAAAAATAATATTTATTCATTTATAATAATCCATCCATTAGGATAACATAAATTATCAGGCTGTTAAACTTTATGATAGATATCAACTTGTTAAGTTGAAAATAATGCATACGTCTGTTACTCATATAGTTTATTGCCGAGTTCGTCTTTCAAAAGCAACAAGCAACTCGCTACTTATAGTACTAAAAAGTTGTGTGATCTGATATTGATTCGAGCAGTTCGGGTTTCAGTAATATTCGGTTCCGATTGAAGTTGCAACAATGTTCAGGTCGGCTGGACTATTCAAATCTTCGATCATTCAAATAATACATTTGGGACTATTACGATTTGTACACACGCAAACGTATTTTCGAACGCATCTGCTAAATGACTACTGATTGTTGCATGCCAAATCGTGAAGAAGAAGAAGAAGATTGCTGAACTTCTAATTCTGACAGTTGGGTTATGTACGCAAATTGGCGGCAATGTGTTGGGGACTGGTAGTCGGTGTCGGTGTGAAAATGTAAAATGTGCTAACGAATGAATTGTGTTCAACTTAAAGACTTCCAGGTACAGTCGGCGCCACCCAAATGTGAACGCATTTTGGTTGTCATGGAATTTTCTTCTGAATTTCATTGTAGTAAGTCAGACTTTGTTTAGTGGCGTAACACAGAGAGGATACCTATGTTGACAGTAAATAATATTACTTTTATTATTTTCTGTTACCATAATAATTGGAAGGACGAAGGCCGACACGAATAATATAAAAGAAGTTAGCAAAATAATTAACTAATATTGCCTACATGTTAGTGGAAGAAGGTTAATATTAATTATTCCTTTAATTCATTCATGTATAACGATTGTGAGAAATAAAATGACACAAACTAAGCGTATTAACAATAATTAATATATTTCAACACATACCTAATAATTCATAATTCAGAAAAACATTAATAAAATAAAAATAGTAAAAACTAATCTCTATATTTAAAAATCAGCAATTCGTCAGGCCCGATAGCTTAAGATGTCTTTGTGCTATTCTAAAAGACCCTGGGAATAATGTTTCTTCTTGAGTTTTGACAGCGGTTTCGAAAGGATTCTGATGGCTATATTCGACCAGAGCATTGTCTTTATTCGTATTGGAGACCTTCCCTATACCTTGCCTTATAGATCTTTGCAGTCTTTGTTCTTCTTGTCAGCGCTTTTTTTATATAAAGTATACAACTTTTACCAACATTTAAATCAGCAGCCACTTCACTCAAACTTATTTTCTTCCAATTTAGCTATAGCCCTCGCTTTTTGCGCTTCAGTTAAATGTCTTGGCATAGTTATCTTTACTTTTACTTTTGACAAATTATGGCAAATATATTTGACAACTATTTTCAAATTTTGCGGCGACTATGATTTAAAGTGCAAATTACACTATTGTTAGAAACTTCTTAATATTGTACTTGTTGCTAATTAAGTGGTGTCCACATTGGTTATTTCGTGTATTGTAGTGAAATAAAGTTAATTATAAAGTTAGAGTGGTGTTTGTGTCCTATTAATTCCTAACACTATATAATTTTGCCGTTCACATTTGGGTGGCGCCGACTGTACATTTTTTACTGCATACTTTTTGCCAGAATTTATTATTTATTTTTTCAAACCTGTGGTGTTTGTTTCTGTAATAAATGGATTCAATGTGAAATCAATTATTTTTTAAACATCAAAATAAGTACCCATTATCTTCCAAGTTAGTATATTTGGGTAAGGGTTTTAGGAGGTAGAATCCCATGTGTGCTGTGTCGCAACATAAAATTGCTTCCAATTATGTAAAAATTTACAAGATTTCTGGGTTCGCTGGCATCGCTCCCAGTGTAAATTTTTTTGTGTTGATAGAGGTTGATTTTCTAGCCCCACTGCACTGGAGACTAGGTTGAATTGGAAAATTATGTCATGAACGAGATAATGAAAATATTTCTTGATTTGAACAGGTCCAGACCTATAATGACATTTTTAATCGGCCTTCAGTCAAATTATGTGTAATGCTTTTTCAGTGAGCAAGCCATTTCGATTCCTGCACTTAATGTTAGCAGCTAGTTAATACACTTATGTTATCTTTAATCATTAGTACTAAGAAATTACGTTTAAGTCCTCTATTTGGTAGACGGAATGTTCTGTAACAATAATTTATGCTCGTGTTTTTAAAATTAGCCGTGAAAAATTATGCAACAAGGGGGCCAATTACCTGTGTTGATCTTTCCCTTACTAATATTAAAGAGAGAAAGAAACGTGACGACAAAAAACTTGTGTGAATTAGAGTTGTTTGAAGAGCAGTAAAATAGAACTGCGCTTTGACGAATGACTATATACTTGATTGTCAGTGTTTGTTCCTGGTACATATCATGTAATAAGCTTATATTCTATCCATCTCGAGGCAAAAAGGGTATTCTATTTGTTGCATTCGAAACGTGAAATCACCTCAACACGAGGGGTAGACCACTATCAAAAAAGTGTACACCATACTAAGGATTTAAGTACTGAAGAGGAAATTAAAGTACTAAATAGATATTTATTTATTTATTTATTTATTTATTTATTTCCATACACGAACCCAACAGAATTTACATTCCACTTACAGGGCCGGGATAACATATAGCCAGATTGACAGTGACACATTACATTTATAAACTAAGAGAAAGTAGAAATAAAAATTATACTAACTAAACTACTATAACAATGAGATACTATAACTATAGAAATTAGGTAAATACTGTTGATACCAAAATTTTAATATATATACACACATATACATACACATATAGTACACACATATACACATATACATACATATATATATACACACATATATAACATTTACAAATTATCAAATTATATATTGAGAAACTAATAAATAACTGACTTAATTTGACTTAACCTAGTATTAAAAATGTCTACATCATTCTCAATAGCTTCATAAGTACGGCAAACAGTATATAATGGAGAAAACATTAGAATATTTGAATGGGTATTAGGAAAATAAAACATTGACGTGAATCTAGTTAACCTGGTAGGTGCCCTAAAGTTGATTTTTTCAAGCAATTGGGGACAGTCAATCATATTGTTTAAAAGCTTGTATAAGAGTATTACACCTTGCATTTTCCTACGCTGCTCCATAGAACTGTAGGAAAAACGATCTAGTAATAAAGAATGATCATACCCTATGGGAGGATAGTCATGGTCGATTTTAAATGCTAAAAATTTTAAAAACCGTCTTTGAATGCCTTCGAACATGAACATCATAGTGAGGGTTCCATATCACACTTGCATATTCTAATCTAGGCCGGACCAAGGTATTATATAGAGTTTTTATGGTGTTTGTATTTTTAAAATCTCGAGCGTTGCGGATAACAAAGCCTAATATTTTAAATGATGATGTCGTTATGTTTCTGATGTGGTCTTTAAAAGAAAGGTGGGAATCAAATGTTACGCCCAGATCTTTGAAACTGCTATGACGTGTCAGATTAACCCCGTTTATAGCATATTCAAATTGTAACTTATTTAATTTTCTTGTGAATGAGACTACATTACATTTATCTAAATTAAGAGAAAGACTGAATTTGTTGCACCACTCTTGAACTGTGTTCAAATCTGTCTGAAGCTTGTTGTAATCTGATATATTATTGATCTAAGAGAATATTTTTAAGTCGTCTGCATATAGGAGAGATGGACAACGGAGATTGGCTACAATGTCATTTATGAATATGATGAATTATTATTCATTAGGCCCCTTATTAGGGGCCTAATACAGACCCTTGTGGGACTCCCGATTGTGATATAAATTCGATAGACCTATGACCCTGATATTGTACAAACTGAGTTCTATTGAGAAGGTAGGATTCAAAAAAATTTATTAGCTTTGGGTTAAATCCAAAAGAAACTAACTTTGTTAGTAACATACCATGGTCAAGCCTATCGAAAGCTTTAGAAAAGTCCATATAAATAACATCGACCTGACCACCTTCATCAATGGTTTCGGAAAGGTATTGTGTCACACAAAGTAAATTTGTTGTTGTCGATCGTTGTGATACGAAGCCATGCTGGTTATCACATATGCTCCGATGAGTTTGGGGATAAATAGAGGTATGCAAGACGATTTCAAATAGTTTACCAAAGTTATTTATAATTGTGATAGGGCGATAATTTTGTATATCAGATTTACTGCCTTTTTTGTGAATTGGGCAAATTTTTGAAGCCTTCCATTTATCAGGAAATATACAAGTTTGCATCGACAGGTTAAAAATATTTGCTAATGGTCCAGATAGTACGCCTGAGCAGTCCTTCAAAAAGAAAGCTGGCAGACCATCTGGTCCAGCAGTAAATTTCGGTTTAATTTTTTTGAAAGCATTAACTACATCCATTTCAGTTATGATTGATACTGTTATGTGAGCATCAGTGCTGTTATTTGAGGATAAGTTTATGTTACGACTCGAAGGTATGTATGCTGAGCAAAAGAAGTCGGCAAAAGAGTTTGCTATGTCTGTAGGGCTATCTAGGATGTTTTCATTGTTGGTGAGGACATCCGGTATTGAACTTGACTCTTTTTTATTATTGACATATGCCCAGAAATTTTTTGGGTTAGAAGTTAAGTTATTTTCAATTGACTGCAGATAATTTTTGTAAGATATGTCAATATTCCTTTTCAGATTACTTCTTGACAATTTAAAGTTTTCAAGATCAACAGGGTTTCCGGATTTTTTATATACAGGCTGTCTATTTTACGAGGGCCACACTAAATATCTCGCTTAATATCTATTGTTGAGGAAAAAAGTTTTAGAAATAGTAATTCCATTTTTTGTGAGCTATATTTCAGTAAAAAGAAATTAGAAATCCATAGCCTACTTTGTGAGATATATTACAAAAACCTGAAAAGTAGGAAAACTACAAACGGTTATAGCTTCCTTATTTGAGGAGATACGAAAAAAGTTAAAGGGATGATAGTTGATGGCAAAGACAATAAGAATAATAATATGTATCAAAAAATTCGAAAAACGCAGTTAGCTTTGACATACGCTCTTGTGCAAAAATTAAAAGAACAAATCTCAAAGTAGGCCATGACACCATTAATTCCGTTTATTTCTTCTCTTTCCAACGATATAAAACATGTTACAAAAATTTTAACTGATAGTGCCAATATTTAATATTTTACGAAAACCACAATTCATATCGTTAAATCGTAAAAATCAGCTATGCAATGATAGTAAAAATTCACTTTATAATAATTATAATTCAGTAATTATTTATTACAATTTAATACAAACTAACAAATGTCTCATAAATAAAAATAAAAGTACAAAATGAATATCCAAAAAAACGAAAAACTATGTACCTACAGGGTTTTCCACCGAAAGTGATCACCTCGATAACTTTTTAATTTGTAATTTTAGAAAAAAAAATTTCAAATAAAAGTTGTAGGACATGTTAAGGGCTTAAGAATCCTATTTTTAGAAAAACAATTGAACATCTTATTTACGATCTACCGATACAAGTTATGTTTTTTTAAGTGGAACACCCTGTATTTTTTTATATTTTTGGATTCTATACGTTTTTCTGATTTCAACCATATGAATATGTCATATGTTTGCTCCGTTAGTTTATTTTAAATAATATTTTACTATCCCTTCGGCATCTTGTAACAAACTGCAACTACGCTGAAAGCTAGTTTTGCTTTCCCAAAAAATTAATATTTTAATAACTACCGGAGCAAACATATGACATATTTATATGGTTAAAATCAGAAAAACGTATAGAATCCAAAAATATAAAAAAAAACAGGGTGTTCCACTTAAAAAAACATAACTTGTATCGGTAGATCGTAAATACGATGTTCAATTGTTTTTCTAAAAATAGGATTTTTAAGCCCTACAACTTTTACTTGAAACTTTTTTTTCTAAAATTACATATTAAAAAGTTATCGAGGTGATCACTTTCGGTGGAAAACCCTGTAGGTACATAGTTTTTCGTTTTTTTTGGATATTCATTTTGTACTTTTATTTTTATTTATAAGGCATTTGTTAGTTTGTATTAAATTGTAATAAATAATTACTGAATTATAATTATTATAAAGTGAATTTTTACTATCATGCCATAGCTGATTTTTACGATTTAACGATATGAATTGTGGTTTTCGTAAAATATTAAATATTGGCACTATCAGTTAAAATTTTTGTGACATGTTTTATATCGTTGGAAAGAGAAAAAATAAACGGAATTAATGGTGTCATGGCCTACTTTGAGATTTGTTGTTTTAATTTTTGCACAAGAGCGTATGTCAAAGCCAACTGCGTTTTTCGAATTTTTTTATACAAATTATTATTCTTATTGTCTTTGCCGTCAACTATCATCCCTTCAACTTTTTTCGTATCTCTTCAAATAAGGAAGCTATAACCGTTTGTAGTTTTCCTACTTTTCAGGTTTTCGTAATATATCTCACAAAGTAGGCTATGGATTTCAAATTTCTTTTTACTGAAATATAGCTCACAAAAAATGGGAAAACTATTTCTAAAACTTTATTCTTCAACAATAGATATTAAGCGAGATATTTGGTGTGGCCCTCGTAAAATAGACAGCCTGTATATACGTAGAGCTATCTCTTTGTTTCTTATGTCAGCAATTATATTTTTCGTAAACCAAGGAGGAAAATCTTTTTTTGACTTTTTTTTTTATGGGTACAAATTTGGATACGCTATTGTTGATAACAGAGTACAAGTAGTCTGCCGCTTCATTGACATCATTGATTATATATATTTCGTCCCAGTTTACATTGCATAACTCTGCATATAGTGACACAAAATCAGCTTTTTTAAAGTTGTATGAGATTAAGTTATTTTCAGGACTTTTTTTATGGTGAGAGCTAAAAGTTATTTCAATGTTTAGAGGTGGATGATGCATATCTTCTTTAAAAACAGAGAAGTCAGATTTATTGACGGTACACATTTTGTTACAAAATATGAGATCTAATAATTTATTATGAGAATTTGTTATGAGATTGAATTGAGTGAGGTCTAAAAAGTTAGCAAAGTTCTTAAGTTCAATTACTTTCTGAGTCATAGCTGAGATGTTATACATACATTCATAATATTCCGGGATATTAAAGTCGCCTAAAATTAATATATCCGTACCGTAAATAGTATGTAAGTTAATATTAAAGGGTACTTATAATAATAAACAGATACTAATGAATACTTAATATACTGAAGAGATATTTAAGGCACCGAAGAAATATTGCAGTACTTAAAACACTTAAATCGATACTTACATGGTATTTAAGGGACTGAAATAGTATTTAGGAGACTAAAAATATTAAAGGATACTTAAAATATTAAAGGATATTTAATATACTTAAAAGAGGTGTGAAAGGTAAAATAAAAATCGGTCTCAAATAGTTAAGAGAAAATATCTAAGAGCATCCATGCAAACCACAGATTGTTATGATAAACCGTCTAGAACTTATAAGTAAATTAAATCTGAAATTAATAATATGTAAAGTTATCTTAAATCAAAACCGACTTAAATTCGAACTAAAAATGAATTACACCGTTTTAAAAATCATTGTGTCTAAACGATTTGTCGTAACGATTTGCGGTTTGAATTAATGTTATTAGATATTTTTTCTTTACTTTTTACTTTTTAAAATAGGTGTCTAAGTGTACCTAATCGTAAATACTCTTTATAATTTCTTCTATTATCTAAATGTGAGGATAAATGTGTCAAACAACAGGGAGCTAAAATATCGCGTCGAAATATACTTAATCTTCACAAAAATTAATATCGTATTATACTAAAGCATACTTTTATTAATAACGTTTGATGAAGTTTTATAATACGTTTTAATACATTTATATATTTTTTTCTATAATTAATTTTGTGCATCTTCTAATATAAAATGGATCAAAACCTTGCAGGCTTACCGGGCTGAAAAAAATTAAATTATTGTTGACTCCTTGAATGTCTTCGGTTTCTGGCCAGATGAACCGGTCCAAATCAAATTTTATAAATTTGATTTTCGACGTGTTGTCATTTAAATTTACGTCGATAACTCGGCCTAAGTACCACGTAGTATCATCCGTCACTGCGTAATATTTTCCGTTTTCTGGCACTATTTTGTTTCCTTTACTGTCGTCCTCTGTGTCAGAGTTAATTTTTAGACTCTGTGGATCAGAGGTAGCGAAAACGACTGACAATGAGTCAGATGATGAATCCGAGGATGATCAGAGGGATATAATTTTTTTATTTTTTATCTGTTTCCGAGGTTTTTTTCAATACCCTTTTCGATTTCTTTGACGTATTTGGGTCTCATTACTCTCTGTAGTCGATCAGTACTGAGACGATATCTTTATTTTCTAAGAGCCAGCAAAGTGTACTTTTTCTAATTGTCATTTCTTTTCCATCAGTCTTAATTTTAACATAGGATTCATTGCTATTTGTAGTTTTGGAAGAATAGGTAGTCTATCAAATTTAAATTGATGTGCTTTAAATTTTCAATAACATCCTCATCGTCACTGATTGTGAGATCTAAAACCAAACAGCATTATTAATTTATTACAAAAAACATTTTTTGACCTTCCTATGTATTTTTTAATATTTTATACTTAATTAATTTATGTGTGAAGCAAAAATTTACTAATTATTTTGGAGCTGTAATATGTAACGTTCACATTTACAATCATACCAAAAATTTACTTTAAGGTAATGTGGGTTGCATACCCGTCGAGGTCGGATAATTAACAGATGTTGGTTCCTTGTACGTTGGGTTGCTTAAAGGTCAGAGGCGTCTGGCAGGTGCTCGCTAATTGGTGCTTAAACCACTTGTGGAAGAGGGGAGAAAATGGCCGTTGTGGAATGAACGAGACGATTTTCGGAGTGAATTTTTAGTAAAATTGCCGTTAGTGCTTTACCATTATTGGAGTGGGATTTATAAAAGTTCGCTGGATTGGTGTTCAGTTGTTTGGTTGATATTGTTGTGGAAAGAACACGATCCTCGATAATTATCGGATTTTTGAAACAAGTCTCGTTGAAAAGCCTTGCTCCTCGAAGGATATATCCAGTGTCGGCAAGACAGCCCCTGGATCGCTGAATTAAGCCGCCCTCTAGCCTTCAGTAAGTACTCTGATGTCAAATTCCGTCATAATATTCTTTTGTGAAACTGCAAAGGATACCTAAGCATAAGTGGATAAAAACACTCTTCTCTTTTTTAGGGCTTTTTGTTTTTCCCTCTTTTTTTGGTTTACGACCCCCATTGTTGAGTCCTTCAATCTACCCTTGTTGGCTGCTTTCATCCGCTGTACCCTTGGCGTGGCACGACTGTCCGGTAGGATTGATTGCGTAGCTGTTATTTGGGCAAGCCCACCGTTTACGGTCACTGGTTTGACTTATTTGGAAACGACACCCTCGCATTGCCCCTGGACCATCTTGGACCCTCTTGGATAGTTAACCACCACTTCTTGTTGCAGCACGAGTGACCTACATCGAGGCTGGACAATCACTAGCAGATAAGCCATATTTTAGTTTTAATTGTGCCTATTAAATAATTTCCTTTATCTCGCTTCACGAGGAAACTGGCTATCAATAAAATTTTATTTCATATACAGTTAAGGCGGTAACATTGTAGATAATTTTAAACCCCACTGGGGAAAACCTAGTTAATAATCAGAAATTTAGAGTTCCAATCTTACAAGACGTAATCGTTAATTTTAAATAGAGGTATAAGGGTAACTACCCGAACAACCTGTCGCCTATTTTATTTTTCTAGTCCGTATCACTATATAAATATATACTCATATATATAAAATATAACTTACTTATGTACGCCTAACGTGATATCACGCCTGGTAATATACAGCTGTTGCAACTTTCAATATATTTAAATATTTATTTACGCTGCTCACCCTATGTGATATTCTTTACTCTGTGATATTGGCAATAAACCCTTACTCTTTTTTTAAAATTTATCGTGTGTTTTCTTATTTGGTAAGTACATATGTGATTTCAGGTATTAACTTAATAATTGGACCTTTAAATATCAATCGAGTAATTTTAAACTAGTGTTTGGACACCCATTAACATCTAGGGAACTTACTGGCGAGGTTGCTAATCGCTGGTGGCGCCCTCTCTTAGTAGTTATCTTGATTATTATATGGTAGTGTAAAGGGAACCTACCCCTCTCGCCGACTGGAGCTGAGCTAGCTCTCGGCAAACCTTGTGACGGACCCCCTCTCGCGGTTCAAATACTAGCACATAACACAAGTATAATTTTTTTTCAGGTTTTGTTTAATTATATTGTTCGCGGTTGGTCTATTTATCGACCAATCTAAGCACCCGTCACAAATAAACGAAATATTAACTCTAACCTTGAACATTTAACTCGACATTTAAACTATGTTCTGAGTTATGTTCCTTGAAATATTCTACATCATCAATATTTTCCATTAAACTTTCGTTTTCCTCAGTTTCTGGTAGATCTGAAAATAATATCCGTAGTTATTTCTTCTACTACAAACGAGTATTTTAAATGAAATTTGCTATACTAACACCGAGACTAACACGCAAGTTATAATTCCTAGTATTGTAGATAATCTTAATCAGAATGCTGACTATGCGTAGCACGTGTAATAATGATGACTATGCGTAGCACGTGTAGTAATGCAATGCAGCAACTGCGATAAGCAAAATTATAAATATAGGTTCTCTAGAAATAAGGACCAGATCTATTCTGTCAACCAAGCTAACACTTTGTAACTGTGAAAAATAAAGAATAATTAATAAAAAGTTTTATTAGTGTTTTTTAAAAAACTTAACTCAAATCATCGCAATTTTATCTGGCGCAGTCGTAACGGATTCGTGAAGGCCTTAAATTAGTTGAAAATCAACGCCCCAGGGTTAGAGCACATTTATCGTGTATTCCTGATCTAAAGAAAGAGCTTTGTGTGCAACACTTCATCACGAAGAAACCGAACTTCCATTAGGTGAAACAAGTAGCCTAAAAGCAGAACAAAAGGGTAAAACAAAGAAGAAAGAGTTAGAAGCAGATTGTCACTTTCAGACCGGACCAGATTTATCCTGGAATCTGTTTCCATTACAAAACGACGGAGAAGATTGTCACTTTCCGACCGGACCAGATTTATCCTGGAATGAACTCCTGAAGAGAGCAGCGGAAGAAGATAGACTCCCTCGACGCCTAGAGGTTAAAAGGAACAAACGAAGCGGAAACAAGAAAGAAACAGAAAACAACGCTCAAGAAACAAGAAAGAAACAGAAAACAACGCTCAAGAAACAAGAAAGAAGCAGAAAACAACACTCAAGAAAGAAATGAAAATTCAGAAAATCCACATCGAAACGATTCTTCTAATGTAAGTTCATTTAATTAAAATCATTGTACCGATTAAATTCACATTTAATCTTATTTTACGTTAATTTTAATTTTAACTTATTTTTTGAGTTACTCAAAATTTCATACAATTTTATACCTAGTCTGTGTAATAGAGCACCCCTTAGCATCGCTAATATAAAGTCCCTCGTTACATTAGCAAAGGAAAAGTCATATTTTCTTTAAAGAGAAACTCAAAGAAAAGTTATAATAATTCTAAGAAATTTAATTTGGATCAATTCGAAAAATTAAAATAATAAAACTCATTCAATTTGACATTAAATGATAGACGAAAAACTAGAAGATATTCTAGTTAAATTTGAAAATCTAACTGTAAAAACTGAAAATACTAATCCTGAAATTTTAACTAAAAAAGAAATGGCTGAAACTAATTACACTCTTTTACGTTATCAAGCTGATAATGTCCCACATTTTGACGGTAATCCCAAAACGCTACAAAGATTTATAATCGCAAGTGAAAATCTCATTAAAGCTTTTCAAAATGTTGCTAATCCAACAGCACCTATTAATACGTGTTTATTGGATACAATATATAGCAAATTAAGAGGTCGAGCCAGTGATTTAATATGTCCACGTAGTGAACTTAATAACTGGAATGCGGTCAAGGACGTACTTATAGCAAGCTTTGCTGATCAAAGGTCAACAGATTGCTTATTCAAAGATTTGATATCTTTAAAGCCAAATAAGAACGAACCATTGTTAGAATTTGCAAGTCGTATTCAAGACATACGCAGTTTATTAATTACAAAATTAAATCAAGGTTTTGAAAACATCGAGACGAAACTGATTAAAATTAAACACTATGATGAATTATCTTTAAAAACATATATAACTTGTTTACCTTACCATATGCAATTAGCCATCAGAGTTAAAAATCCCGATAGTTTAGAACAGGCCATGAGTTTCACAGTAGAAAAACAAAATTTTATGGAATATAGAAATAAAAATAGTTCAAGCAATATTACTAATAATCAAATGTCTTATCAAAATAGACCTAATTTTAAAAATTCACAAACTCAATTAAGACCACAATATAATCCCAAAAATTATAATTTTAACCCTAATCAAAATAATTACCGCCCTACATTTAATCCAAGTCAAAATAATAATCGCCCTTTACCAAGTTTTCAAAATTACCCAATGAGACAAAATATCTTTAATCTTAGCAATTCTCATAACAATAATTTCCAAAGACTTCCACAAACGAATGTTTTTAAACCACAGTCCCAAGTACATAAATTCTTACCAAAACCTACCCCTATGGACACTACATCTGGCCATAGTCGAACAACTAAACCCTTTTCAACTCGATTACATAACCAATTTGTATGTGATTTACCCGACTCTACTAGCCAAGATTATAATGAAAGTAATTTTGAAACTCAAAATGAAAACCAATATTATCAATTTGACGATCAATATGATAACCAATCTAATGATAATTTAGAGCAACAATATCCAGATTCAACTTTCTATTCTTATGATGATGATACTATACCACATCAATGTAATCAACAATATGATCCACAACAATATACCGGAACTGAACCAACTGACTTTTCACAAATAAATTTTCCAACAACTCAGAGTATGAAATTCCCGACATAATAAGTCTTAATTATTTTGGACAAAACCTACCTTACATATATATTCCAACACTTAAAGCAAACATTTTAATAGACACAGGTAGTACAAAAAGTTTCTTAAATCCCCAATTAATTCAACAGCACTTTTCTAATTCTATTCAACAAAAAACATTTGAAGTAAGAACTGCACATGGAATCTCTTATCACAACGAAATTATTGATTTAATACTTTTAGCAGACTTTAATATAAATAAATGTCATACCTTTTATTTATTCGATTTTTCTGAAAACTTTTAAGGATTAATAGGTATAGATTTTATTAGTGAATTAAAAGCTAAAATCGACATTGATGAAAAAGTACTAGAATTCCCACAAATTAAGATTCCTATATACTTTAAAAATTCGACTCAATAGACTAAAGAATCTCCTGAAGTACGTTTGAAACAACCATATTCATTAGTAATTCCATCAAGAACTGAACAAATAGTTATGTTACCTACATTTCAAAAATCAGGTACAGCTATTCTTAATCATATGCAATTTAACGAACTAGAAACACCTACTGCTATTGTAAATATCGAAGACAATTTTGCATTGACAACTTTAATTAATAAAACAGATAATGCTATTGAACTGACATTAACAGACTTTTTGCAAACTGAACCTTTTGACCAGAACGAAATAAATTTTATTGAAAATTCTGAAAATTCTCTAAGTAATATTGAATTAGATAAAATATATAAAGAAAATTTAAAAAATCTTAGGCTTAAACATTGTAATCAAGAAGAATATGATTATACTATCATGTATAAAAAAGGAAAATTAAATACCAACACTGACGCATTAAGTCGTATCCAATTAAATGCTCTAGAAACAGAATTTGTAATAAACCAACCCGGAAATATAAATGAAGATATTACGCAATATTTGAGAGAACTTTCTGAAAACCCAATATCTCACCCTGACTTAAATCCTAAACCGGACAAGACTAATAAAAATTTATCTCATAATAGAAATCGTAAAATAAAAATTATTCAAAATGTACCTATAATACCTGGAAATCTAAATTTCGAAATACCGGAAATAATAGAAAACGATGACGATGAAATAAATACTGTTCATACCTCAAGACAACCTGATAATTATGGAATACCAATTTTAGACGAAATAATAAATAATAAACCTATTCAGTTTTAATACAAAGAAACCCCCACCATGAATTACGAGTAGACACCGAAACTATAGACGGACATGTTGTAAAAAATGTCAAAGTTCCTTTGCATTCTATAGAATTAGTTACTGAACTTCTTAGAGACCATGCAAATCCAACAAAATCCAATTATATCTATTTTCATGACAGACAATTAATTCCCATTTTTCAACCACTCAGAATTCTAAATTTGACAACTTAAAACTTTCAATATGTACAAAACTTATTAATACTGTTAGAGACAAGGACGAACGATTAACTCTTATGAGAATATATCACGAAGGAAAATCTAACCATAGAGGAATTGATGAAACTTATTCTAAATTAAAAAATAATTATTATTGGAAAAACCAAAAATCAGACATTACGTCGTATATAAATGATTGTGAAATTTGCAAAAGAGCCAAATATGCTAGACACAAACCATATACCCCTCTGGTAATGACCGAAACTCCATCAAAACCTTTCCAAGTACTCCACATAGATATGTTTACCATTGAAAACTTATCATTTCTAACGATTATTGATAAATTTTCAAAATTAGGACAAGCCTTTCCCGCTACAAAAGATTCTATTTCAATTCATGATAACTTAATCAAATACTTTTCATTTTACGGAACACCAGAAACTATTGTTTCAGATAGCGGAACGGAATTTAAAAACCAAAATATACAAGAATTATTAAAAAGCCATAAAATTAATGTTCATTTTGGAACACCAAAACATGACGAAAGTAATAGCCCAGTTGAAAGATTTCATTCCACTCTAATTGAACACCTACGTATATTAAAGGAAAAAGAGCCTAATTCTTCAATTACTAAATTAATGCCTTATGCTATTATTGCTATAATACAGCAATTCAATCAAGTTAAAATTATCTCCTTTTGAAATTACATTCGGACACACGAATTCACAGAATCCCTTAGAACTTATTGAAACTACATTTTACACTGATTATGCATTAGCCCACAAAAATCGTACCGAAAATCTATATCAAACTATCAATAACAAAGAAATTGTTCAAAAACAAAAAGTGCTTGAAAAACGAAATACTAAAGGCGACATACAACATGAATTTAAAATAAATCAAACGATATATAAGAAATTAGATGAAAGATCAAAAGCAAAAAATACATTCGCAGGACCCTATTAATTACTGAATTATTAGAATTTAATAAAGCAAAAATTAAAAATCCAAAAAACAATAAAGTAATAGTAATTCATTTAAAAGAACTTCGTAAACCTGTTACAGATGCTGTACGATCTTCACCACCTCTACAGAATCGACAATAACTGAAATAACAAATAATCCCGGCTTACTACCCTTACAACTAGGACAGACTTCTATAAGTAATGACTATTGGGACTATATACAAATATTTGACTTAACGTCAATAGTAGACGAATTTAAATTAATTCAAGGACATCATAAAACACTAAAAGATAAACTTTATCAAAAAAGAGCATACAAAAGAGAATATTCAGATTCCTTTTCTTTATTAGACACTCTTCAACAAAATATTATAAAACAAATTCAACAATTAAAC
This sequence comes from Rhagium mordax, assembly GCA_963680705.1. Taxonomy (NCBI): domain Eukaryota; kingdom Metazoa; phylum Arthropoda; class Insecta; order Coleoptera; family Cerambycidae; genus Rhagium; species Rhagium mordax. The sequence continues at coordinate 42,026,428 of OY796664.1, read as the reverse complement.
CCAGACGTTAATAGACCTAAACGCGGAATAATAAATGGCTTAGGATCCATTATTAAAACAATTACTGGAAACTTAGACCAAGATGATGCTGAAAGATATGATAAACAAATTACGACCATCAGTCAAAATCAAAATAAGATTAAAAATATTTTAGCAAATCAAATAACTATTCTAAATTCAACTATTAAGAATTTTAATGAAATAGCCCAAAATTTATCTCACAATCAAATACTTCTAGAATCTAGAATTTAACGTATTGAAGCTGACGTAAATTATGAAGCTGAACACTATCAATACTTCTTGACATATTCATTGTTAACACAATTAACATTTTTGTACCAAAATATCTATGACATATTAGAGAAAATAGGAACAGCCTCAACCTTTGCCAAGTTAAATACCTTGCATAATTCTATTATAAATCCAGTAGAACTTCTACAAGAAATTAAAGATACACAAAAACTCTTAAGTAATACTCAATTACCCTTTGAACCCGAAATCAGTAATATACTTAAATACGAAAAAATCATTAATATCAAAGGATACTCTAAAGGTTTTACAGTGATTTTCATATTAGAAATTCCTTTAATTGAAAATATAGAATTTCAATTTTTCGAATTATATACATTACCTGTACAAATGAATTATACTTACCAACTATTATTACCCAAAACGAAATTTGTAGCTTTAGGAACAAATAGCTATGTACTAACTGATAAAAATTGTATATTTATAGATAATAATGAATATCTATGTAAAGATATCAACCCTATTCCGATTCATAGAAAACCACCTTGTGAAATAGCTTTATTGTCCTATGCTACTGATTTAAGTGATTGTCATCAAATTAATATCGAAATAACTGAAACTCAGATCCAAAAAATTAAACCTAATAAATGGATTGTTATAATTCCAAAAGAAATTACAATTACCTTGACTTGTAATAAAATTATTACTAAATCAAAACTACAAGGAACTTTTATAATTGATTTGAATAAAGATTGTCAGATTTTAATTGAAAATCAAGTATTGCAAACTCATGTTTCCAAGTCACATGAAATTAAATTTGAATTGCCAAAGTTAAATATAACTTATGATCAAAAACCAAAAATTAATTATCATCCAGGACCTTTACAGATTGAAGCCATTAATAACCATAAATTGCTAGAAACTCAAAATCTACTAGCAGAACAATCTAGAGAAATTAAGAAAATTAATGATATTCAAATTAGTTATTCAACTAGTGTATGGACTATTCTTTTGTATATATTATTATTGTGTATTCTTTTGTATGTTATTTACTTGAAAATATTTAAGAAATATATAAGCAAAAGGAAACAATGTAAAACTCCCCCTACCAATGAGATTATAGTTTAAATAATTATTTTCGAAAAATTACCCTTTCAGTATAATTTTACTCTAAGGCCGGAGGAGTTATAATTCCTAGTATTGTAGATAATGTTAATCAGAATGCTGACTGTGCGTAGCACGTGTAATAATGATGACTATGCGTAGCACGTGTAGCAATGCAATGCAGCAACTGCGATAAGCAAAATTATAAATATAGGTTCTCTAGAAATAAGGACCAGATCTATTCTGTCAACCAAGCTAACACTTTGTAACTGTGAAAAATAAAGAATAATTAATTAAAAGTTTTATTAGTGTTTTTTAAAAAACTTAACTCAAATCATCGCAATTTTATCTCGCAGGTAAGAGAATCTATGGCTAGTCACACTGTTTATCGAGAACTGGGTTTGAGCTCCGGCACTGGCGTTGTCGTGTGGGTATGGATGCATGTCTGTGTTTTTTTTTTCAAATATGTAACTCTCTTCCGGATAGCCTTGGCTTTTTATTTGGGGATTGTCTAATTTCTGTGATGTGTTTTTTAAGTACTTACCGTTCACATTCGGTATGGTTATTTTCATCCAAGAATCTGCCTCATTTGACATATCGATTCCTAGTTCTTTAGAATCTCTCATAACATCAATTTTTACTTTGTCTATAATATCTTCTATTTCTACTGAATTTGGCAAAGTATATAATTCTTGTCTTGATTCTTGTTGAGAAAGATTGGTACATCACCTAAACGTCTGTTTTTTTCCCTTTGGAATATAATATCATTCTCTAAAATAAGAAATACCATAAAGACAGGACACCATAAGTACTATCAAATATACCACGTACAGTCACGGTTAAATTAAAGGCCCACAGCTTTAAAGTTTTTATGTGCACAAGATTTTTTTATTTTTTTTATGTGAAGCACTAGATCAAAACTACTGCATATATATTCTTGTGTAAGATGTGTAATCTCCATTGAAGGAAAATATAAAAAAAAGTTGATTGAACCGTTAACCAGAAAAAAGATGGTACTCAGCTCATTTCTAGCTAAGTATTCAATTTCGTTTAAATCCTCCTCAGTTAAAGCAGCCAACAATATTTCATTGTTATAACCATTAATATTTAACATATTTGTTAAATATTTTGAGAGTTTGATTCCCAAATCGGATTCTATGTTTTGCCAAAAAATATCTGAAAGGTAACAACGCACTAGATTATTAGAAACAGTTCTTGGAGCAGTAGCGCCAATCGCTCAAAATATATTAAAATTTTAAAATGTATCACGATATATCAAGGTCACGGCTTAAGAAGAACAAAAGTGCGAAAGATCCGACAAGCTTATAAATTCATAAAACCGACAATACAGTTTATTACTTAGGCCTTCCTATTTATTACTGTATACCTCGCTGTATAACTAACACATTTAAATCTAAATATTTTCAATATTTACACCAAAACAATTAGTGTAACGTATCTATGTAACAGAAGTTTTGACAAAAATGCCCCGTTTAATTCCACGTCTTTAAAATTACTTTTATATGTTTATTATTGCTATTATATGCATTAATTTCGCTTAAAATACGTCACCTTTTATTATTATCGTTTGAAAAATTTGCCAAAACTTTTGTTACCTTTATGATGTTATAATTAGCCCAGGGTGGGATTATCAACGTTTAATAACTAAATTATTAAGGCTGTGTCAACGATTCAGTTAACCATTCGCTTGTGAATCAGTAATAGTTGGAGGGAACGACCGATATTCGATTAAGTCAACCAGCCGCTATCACAACATCTGAACCAGCTCTTGGCCGTTGACTTCAACGCAGGTCGGGACAAGCTTTTAATATATCCATATGTCGATGTCGATAGATTAACGGTAGCCGTCGACATTGAATGTTCCCTCGTATACAGGTTTCTCAACGTCCTAAACTAAAGATATAACACTATATAGACACTATGCACAATACCAATTCACCTCAAACTCCTGCCCAGACAGGATTCGTTCACTCCTCTTTGGCTTCAGCCGAAGGGTCTCTGTCGCACAATGCGAGGGTCGTTAACTAGATGGTCAACACAAGTACTTAATTACCACTAGAATGCAATAAAAGAAGAAAATAGATATATATTGTATAATCATCATCCTACATATAAAGCTTCACTAAGCAAGGTCTACCACCATAGCCACGATACCCCCCGCACGGGTCAGCGACCGCGACGGCCGCGCTTAAAGGAGAGTGATCGATTGCCGAAAGAGAATTATATTACATGGACATGAATTGGCAATTTAGTGAGTGGTATTTACTTTATGCTTGAAATAGATACTAAAAATTTATTGTAATATTCTCCAAAATAATATACACCGTTAGACGTCCGTGGATCTTTCAGAAAAGGAATTCTCTTCGAATGTGATTTCACGAGGCGGTCACTTGGTATATATACGAAATTGCCCCGACACCCTTTCATACCGCCACGTGGCATCGCATATTCGGGATATTTCAAATTTCAAGTCAGTTCCTAAAATTTAAAATGGCGCTATCAGACATGATCCCGGCAGAGGCGATGACCAATGGTAAGGCGAGGCTCGCCCAACCTTCCACCGAAGCCTTTGGTCACGGACTCACGAGGAATTCCAGAACGCGAGGGTAGAGTGAACCTATTCATTCTTCCGTAGACCAACGCAACCACGAAGGTGGATCAGTCTATGATAGATCTGATCGAGAGACACTTGATCTACGGTGGATTCACTCTCGCGCCTATGTGGATTCTTCACTCGTGATCCGTTAGACCGGCTTATGAAGATAATTACCTGCGCTATAATTATCTTATAATTAAAACCCCAGTCCGTCCATGGAGGATTCGGCACTTGGTCGTCTCTACATGCTGCATCGTGCCTGGATGCGTTCGTTCAAGTATGAGATAATGGCCGAAAAAGATAAAGGGAATTTTGGGAAGTGTGCTGAAAATCGCCCTATAATTTATAAAAAAATTCTGATATGCACGAAAACATGCATATCAGGCAAAAATGGAATTTTGGTGATTAGGAACTGAAGTGAAAATTATGATAATTTTTGATAAAAATGGTGCATACGGAACGGATGTTCCATACACACCATTCAAGCCTTATGCTTGTTACTTAAAGTTAAAATGGATCTTATTATTTAAATCTACTTATTCGTCTCCTGCGTTCGTTAACAGGATTACGTTCGCGCTTGTATTCTAAATCTAACTTCACGTTATTATTTTTGGCATTACGCATCATTTTCAGTTTCTTTCCCCTTGCCGCACTACCCGCTTTCGCTTCATTTCATTTCTAACACACGAGAGCTGCCGTAAAAGATATTGCTTTTAAATGTGTACGACAAAGAAAACTAAATTTTCATTTCACCAATCTAAATGACGTTCGTATTCGTTTGTATAATACCGTATTATAAACTAGGCGATTGTGTAATCCCACCCTAGGTAGACCAACGCAACCACGAAGGTGGATCAGTCTATGATAGATCTGATCGAGAGACACTTGATCTACGGTGGATTCACTCTCGCGCCTATGTGGATTCTTCACTCGTGATCCGTTAGACCGGCTTATGAAGATAATTACCTGCGCTATAATTATCTTATAATTAAAACCCCAGTCCGTCCATGGAGGATTCGGCACTTGGTCGTCTCTACATGCTGCATCGTGCCTGGATGCGTTCGTTCAAGTATGAGATAATGGCCGAAAAAGATAAAGGGAATTTTGGGAAGTGTGCTGAAAATCGCCCTATAATTTATAAAAAAATTCTGATATGCACGAAAACATGCATATCAGGCAAAAATGGAATTTTGGTGATTAGGAACTGAAGTGAAAATTATGATAATTTTTGATAAAAATGGTGCATACGGAACGGATGTTCCATACACACCATTCAAGCCTTATGCTTGTTACTTAAAGTTAAAATGGATCTTATTATTTAAATCTACTTATTCGTCTCCTGCGTTCGTTAACAGGATTACGTTCGCGCTTGTATTCTAAATCTAACTTCACGTTATTATTTTTGGCATTACGCATCATTTTCAGTTTCTTTCCCCTTGCCGCACTACCCGCTTTCGCTTCATTTCATTTCTAACACACGAGAGCTGCCGTAAAAGATATTGCTTTTAAATGTGTACGACAAAGAAAACTAAATTTTCATTTCACCAATCTAAATGACGTTCGTATTCGTTTGTATAATACCGTATTATAAACTAGGCGATTGTGTAATCCCACCCTAGGTAGACCAACGCAACCACGAAGGTGGATCAGTCTATGATAGATCTGATCGAGAGACACTTGATCTACGGTGGATTCACTCTCGCGCCTATGTGGATTCTTCACTCGTGATCCGTTAGACCGGCTTATGAAGATAATTACCTGCGCTATAATTATCTTATAATTAAAACCCCAGTCCGTCCATGGAGGATTCGGCACTTGGTCGTCTCTACATGCTGCATCGTGCCTGGATGCGTTCGTTCAAGTATGAGATAATGGCCGAAAAAGATAAAGGGAATTTTGGGAAGTGTGCTGAAAATCGCCCTATAATTTATAAAAAAATTCTGATATGCACGAAAACATGCATATCAGGCAAAAATGGAATTTTGGTGATTAGGAACTGAAGTGAAAATTATGATAATTTTTGATAAAAATGGTGCATACGGAACGGATGTTCCATACACACCATTCAAGCCTTATGCTTGTTACTTAAAGTTAAAATGGATCTTATTATTTAAATCTACTTATTCGTCTCCTGCGTTCGTTAACAGGATTACGTTCGCGCTTGTATTCTAAATCTAACTTCACGTTATTATTTTTGGCATTACGCATCATTTTCAGTTTCTTTCCCCTTGCCGCACTACCCGCTTTCGCTTCATTTCATTTCTAACACACGAGAGCTGCCGTAAAAGATATTGCTTTTAAATGTGTACGACAAAGAAAACTAAATTTTCATTTCACCAATCTAAATGACGTTCGTATTCGTTTGTATAATACCGTATTATAAACTAGGCGATTGTGTAATCCCACCCTAGGTAGGTACCTACCGAATTTATTTTTTAAGACAAAACTAATTAACTGCTTCTAGATCACATCGACTTGCCATTTTCACAGAAAATAATTTACTATTAATTGCCGTCTTTGCCGAAACACATAACACTCAAGTGAACTGATCTATATAGACTCGGTGGCTGCAACATGGTCGGTAAAGTAATAGGTTGCCTTGTTTCAACAATCCTGAATCGTGTGACGTCATCTTTGTGCAGATTGATTCAGTGTTACCACATACTTTGCTAATTTTTAAGTTATAATTCCTTTTTTCTGACATTAATGTAGCATTTCTTGATATATTTATGTACAGTAACAACCTAAATTAATAATTTTGCGTTTATTTCGTCTTATGATAATTTTTCACTATGCATAAAAAATAAGTTCTAAGCTTCAAAATTTTACATGAAAGCATACTTATGTCTACCTAGTTCATATATTTTTAATAAAATACATTTAAAATGCAATATGGGAAATGCATTTAATATAATATGTAGTAACACGAAAATACAAATATGTAAAGAGAAAACATAGGTAATAGGAAAGAAGAAAGGCAAAGAAATATTTGTAATTTTTTATTCAATTGAGAGTACAGTTGGATATATCAAATTTATAACAATGTTTGTTATAATTTTTGCACATTTATGTAGAGGTGAATATTTTAAAATATTAGTATGTATGTGCTATACTTATATACAGTGTGTCCCGCGTTGGGGCCTACTCTTGTGAACTTTCTTATTCTTGATTTTTCAAGAAAAAGTCATAAAATAAAATAAATAATAGTTTATTTGGAAAACCCAATACTACAAAAATTTGGTATACAAAAGAATACTTTAAATCTAAATACATGTATTGCTTACTTCTAGTAAGGCTATACCTATTAAGACACAAACACAAAAGAAGCTTAGTTTTATTCATTCAATAAAAATTTCTTTAATATTTTTTATGTTTTACTTAAAGACCCAGTTTTTATCTCGTTAGCAAGTTATACAATGACAAACCCTTCGTAAACATAAGTCAAACTTGTGATAAATACTAATTTGAAAAGGTCAAATTTACATTGGATCTTCTTCTACAGAGTCCAGAACTACTTACTGCAACACAATTATGTGGCGGTTTTTCTCATTTTCTTTATATATTTTTTGTTAGAATCGTCATCTTGATGATCTTAAACGCGTTGCTTGTTTCGAACTATTTAAAAATTTAATTCTAACAAAAACTCTTTGTCTTACAAATGCATGAACCAACCAACCAACCAACTTGTGGTTTCTTTAATTATGTTTTTTTAAAGGAAAATGTTGATCCATGGATTTTTTTAAATTCATGTTCCATCTTAAAGACCTGCTCTGACCACCACTTAGATGGTTCTGTTAAACCACCAAATGATAAATGCCGAACCCAAGATGGCATGCTATACGTATGCATTGATTCCTTAATTTCATATGTGTATTTTCCAAGATCGGGATACTTGTCTTTTATTTTTTTTTGCGAGGTATCCAGCAATATAAATTAACCCATCTTTCTTTGCTATATTGGTCCCTGAGGATGCAGATGAAGAGCTACAACTTGCTTCACTAAAGTCACTTCCAGTTTCTTGGAATGTTGGTGTAGCTTTCTTTATTGCCTTTGTCAACAAAAATTCATTTTCCTCTTCTACTTACACATTAGTTTGTTTCTGGACCAATCCAGGATTTTTTCCTAACAGAATCATGCGCAGTCTGTATAAGGGTTCCAGTGGGGACGGATGATCATGTAATCCACCTTTTGCACGTACCTAAAAAAATTATCCATGTGTAAACTGATCAGAGGCTAAAACAAAATAAAAATTAATATACATTTGTTCTCCAAGCAATCTTGATTCAATCGATGTGTGAGTATATATTTGATACCATATTTTGCGGCTATGTCCACATACAAATCCTGTAGGGAGGAAGTGGAAATATAAACCCCTTTTTGAAATATTTGGAGAACATTCTTTCTTTGGCAACGCATTGTGGCAAAGGTGGTTTTCATTTTATTTAAAGTATTATTTTGTTCTTCAATGTTAATTCCTCCATATGGTCTTTTAGTTGGGACTGAGGCATTTGGGGTATATGAATTCATAGTATCATACCATGTGCCAGTCATTTCGATAAAATCTGATACATCTTCAGCATCTTTTTTATTTTCACCAGGGAGATATCGCTTAAGAGCAGTCGCTGTGGTATTGGAGAATACGTGTGCAGCTGTAGTAACATTTTGCCTTTCAGCTTTCTCACAGGTTAAATGATGCATTGATGTGACAAGAGCTAACCTCAGAACTTGTATTTTGTATTAACACCTCTTATGGCTGCTTAGTTATTAAAGTTCCATCCTCTAGTATTATCATTATCGATAAGCCAATTTCTGATTAACTTCAAAAGGTGAGGAACATCAGCAAAAAAGTAAATTTTTTCATTTGAGACAGGATGTAGATAATAGGCATTTACGATAATTGGAGCGGGTAATGTATCCTGGTACATTACGGTAATCAGCTGTTTTATGTCAATACATCTACCGAGCTAAGAATTACCGAACGCAAAATTTCAAATGTAACCTAAAGCATCACTTGACTAATTAATAAATAATTGAAAATTGAATTACTTTTTTATTTTATGCTTATTCATAAGAAAGTCCATAGTCCATACTGCTCTCGCCATGTCAAAATGGAAAGTAAAAAAACATTTATATGTATTGCATATTTAGGTATACCTACTTACTTACTTAATTCATTATACATATACATAAATGTTTCCGTCCTCATCTAAAATTTCTTCATTATTTTCGTCAGTGATGGGTTTCATTTTTCTCAAATACTCACAAAATGTCAAAAATTAAGTTTTTTTAATCATATTTTAAGGTTATACCGCATTTACCAACCGATGTAGTCGATCCATAAATTTTGGATCGGGTAAATGTAGCGAATACATTCGATACATTTACCGAACGCGGTTCGGTAGATATGTTCTTATTATCGAACGCTCTGATACATTGCGGTATGTAGCGCTCCAATTATCGTAAATGCCTAATATGTTTTAGTCATGCTGATTTCCAATTCTTTCCATAACCCCATATTACCTCCTCCATAATCCGACACATATGCAATCACATTTATTTTGGACTTAAAACTGTTACATTATCATCACATCATTGTAGTTACAAGCTTAGCCTCCCTTAAGAGTAAGAAACAATTTGAATATTAAAACTTTACATTACATCGTATTGCTAACTATATTATATATAGAAGTATTAGATGCTTCTAATGTAATTAATGTAACATGGTAATTTATTTTATGCAATTCTTCTAACAGCTCATTTAAAATAGATTTTGTAATTTTTTTATAGAAATCCACAAAAATGGGGGTGTTTCTATCAACGTTTAATAACTAAACTAATTTGCTGTGTCAACGTTAGTTAACCATTCGTTATAACCAGTGATAGTTGGAGGGAACGGCCAATATTCATATTAAGTCAACCAACCGCTTTCACAACATCTGGCTTAACTCTTGGCCGTTGAATTCAACGCAGGTCGAGACGAGCTTTTAATATATCGATGTCTCGACAATCGATAGATTAACGGTAACCGTCGACAATGAATGCTTCCTCGTATACAGGTTTCGCAACTTCCTGAACTAAAGATACAACACTAGATAGACACTATGCACAATACACAATTCACTTCTGACTCTGACTGCCCAGACAGGACTCGTTCGTTCACTTTTCTTTGGCTTCAGCCGAATGGTCAAACCGACGCAATTGCGAGGGTCGTAAGCTATGGGGTCAACACAAATACCAGACTAATACTAGAATGCAATAAAGAAGACAGAGATAATAAATAAAGATATACCGGGTGGCCACGAGTCAATGTACGCCCCCAATTTTTTGGTTGTTTTTGAATTTAAAAATTTAGTTTTTGGTATACGTGAATAAGACAAAAGTGGGCTATTTTTAGACAGGAACGAAAATATCACTTCCGGTTGAACCGGAAGTGACATCAACTTTTTTTTCTTAAATGGAATGACCATGTTTTTTTTGTGGTGTTTTATAAAACATAACATTCTAACTGCAACGGTTTTTTCCAATTTCAAAAATTCCAAAAAACAAGTGAGATACGAACGATTTTTTATTTTCTACAAAATGGCCGCGTCAGATGAATGCGATGTAAGAAAATTACTAAGTAGGCTATGGAAATTATTAGCAAGGTAGTAAGCTTGTCTGTAAAGAATAAAATAGTTATTTAAATTACTGATAGATACGACTATTTTTAGGTTTTTCTTAAAAAATGGAATTTAATTTTCATTTTCATTTCCGTAGGGGTCCTATGGAAAAATTTTAAATGGGACCGTACTATTTTTTTTTATTATTAGGACATAATGATTTATAAGCTTTAATTTTTTCGCCAATAATCATTTCTTAACGAGATCCTTTGTAATAATAAAAGTGTTTTTAAAAGGTTCATTAAAATTATTTCTTGTTTAATTTGTGCTTATTAATTAACATGTCCATTAACATGGACATCTATGATCTTTGTTACAGACTCATTTTAGTTAAAATACTTGATTTGAGTTCACTAATTTGTTGTTTTGCAGCATTATGTTCTTCAACCAAGGCATCGTAGGACCTTTTTAATTTTTCATATTCAGTCTCTCCAGTATAACCAGGTAAATTATTTATATCAATGTTCTCCGAGACTTGTTGAAATAGAGGATCGTTAGATTCGGATTCATTTAAAATATTTATCACCAGTTGCGCCTGCTCTTTTTTCTAATATTTTAGAGACCTTTTAGTTGGTTCACTTGAATTTTTTTTAGTTTCCTTTGCGTTTGGCATCAAGTTCAATGTTGGAATAGCTACAAAATTAAACATTAAACATAATTATTTGAGACAATGTAGTAAATTCAATAACTTACCATGTTTTTTCAGTCTCTTCGGCATAACATTCATAATTTTAGCCTGAATAGCATCTTCATAGTCTTCAATTGTGAAATGCATGCTACACACTTGTTTATGTTTTGGATCAAACATATCCTTCCGATGACATCTTCTGACCCATTCCTTTCGAATTCCCATATCGGTTGGAAAAGGGTGAAAACTAATATGTTGGTCAGCTTTTTTAGCATTCTCACTATTACTTTTACAGATGGCTACAGCACAGATAAATCCTGGCATCTACATTTAAAACATAATAATTATGAATAATACTCAAAATATATTATTCATCTTTCTCGTGTACGACAACACTTTTAATTTAAATTTTTTGTTGCCAATACACAATTTAAAAGAAAAAAAGTAACCTAACCCAAACATTGTCATATATTTTAAATTAACATACTTACGATGATTACAAAATGTCCACCACAAAACACATAAGGTTATAATATCGGTCTCTGTATATCCACTCACAATCACTGACTGAATGGTTTTTGGTAATTCGTTTAAAAAACGTTCGATGGATTAACAGCTCTACAGCTCTGCACAAAGTTGACGTCATCTGACCCCCCGCTCGTTTTTCCCGCTTCCATAATAAGGCAACCTGTTAGTTCACGGACCGTGGTTGCGTTGCAACTAACTACAGTGACTAGTTGTAACATGAGAGATGGCCGCATCATCGCACTCGTAGATTATCGTTTAAATATTTTTTTTAAATACAAAAAAGATTATTAGGAACTTAAATGGTACTTAAAATACTGAAATGGTACTTGAAATACTAAAATGGTATTTAAGATAATAGAAGGCTCTAGAAGAGCCTTGTGCGGGAGGGGGCTACACATTTAAAGACAAGGGACACACATCCAATATCCATGTATAATGGAAAAATTCCTTTCACAGTATTTTCCATTGCCAGGACCGGGATTCGAACCCGGGACTTTTGGGTGAGAGGCAGGTACGCTACCATCTCGACCATCAGTCATATAATATAATAAACTGAGAAGTACTGAAGAGATACTCAATACTTAAGATAGGTACTCAAGATACTCAAATTGGTACTTAAGATATTTAATGTCAAAGCGTACGCCATATTTAAAGAGTGGTTAACCCCTCGGCTTTCTTGGATTTCAAAAAAAATCAAATTGTTATTACAGGAAGTTGGTACAATGTACCATGTAGCAATGCTTCTTACCAATTGCCACACTTGCCTCTATGGCAGCCAGCAATCTTCCTATTTTACTATTGAACCCCCGCCACTAGAAACATGTTTAGGAAATTAATGTAAAACACAAAGGAAAATAAAGAGAATTAATTGTACCTATCAATCCTTTATTGCTACTTTTTGTATTTTTATTTTATTCACATTAAGTGTATTATATTTAGAATTTGGTTTAGAAAAAATTTTGAAGTTTAATTTTTTATTTTATGAATTGCCCGAAGTGATGTATCTGTTTAATAATAGGTCTTGTTCCATTTTTAACATTCAAAGGAAACCCCAGTATTAACTTATGTAATGAATACGAATGAAATAAAGTGTAATTAGCTTTTTAACAACATCTTCATCAGCTCTTGCTGATTAACAAATAGATCTAGTTCAACTTTCAATCTCTTTTCTTCCATTTGAAGCCGTCTTTCCTCTATATCCAACCTTTTTTGTCTTTCCTGCCTATCCACCTCAAATTTCAGTTCTTCCAATATTTGTTTTCTTTGTTGAAGTGCTAATTCTTTACATCTTATCTCGTACAGTCTTTAATTTTTTTTTTCTAAATATTGCACACTACTTTGCTTTACTTTTGAATTACGTGTAGTACGCTTTGGTGCTAAAATAAATGATATATTGTATATATAGAGCTTCCCTTCCCAAATTATACAAAAACTTGCGGATCAACCAGGAGGGAATTATCCTGTGATATAGCAATATCTATAAAATTGAAATTATTAATTTTACACTCATCATACTAATGATACGATATACCAAAGAATCAAAAATTATTATTTTTAATCAAGCCATAAATTTTAGACATTTTATTTTTTTAGCGCTACAAAAATATGTCTAGGAACTAATAACATGTAATAGAAATACCTACAACCCAGTAAGTAGGTAAGCCTAAAAAAAATTCTTACCATATTTTGTGTTTTTTCCAAGAGAAAAACATGATTCCTCTCGGGCATCATACCCCCTTAAGATAAGATGATTTACTTGCAGCTGCATTTAAATACGTAGTACATTTTTTCTTCTTTTTTTGAAATTCGGACATTAAATCACCAATTTGCTGAAGCAGGTCATCTAATTCTGTTTCCAGAATTTCTATGCCTGATCTGAAATAAAATAAATACATTACCACAAACATACCTTTACAAATTCAAAAATGACTGAAATAAAGTTTATCATAAAAACTATAATTACCCAGTGAACACAAATATATACCTGGTATGTTTCTCTTACATAACCTACTCAACATGTTATTTCCAAGGATATTGAATATATGGTAAATGAAAGGTAAATGAACCTTAAAATTTTATCCTCAAAAATAGTTACAGCCCTGTAATGGCAACATGGCTTGTTATATATTTTTCATATATGGCAAATACATAACATCCATATGGCAAATAAGGAACGCATATATGGCAAATACATAATGTACAGGGGTATCACGCGAGAATTGATCCCCCCCTATAACTATTTTATTTTTCGAATTAAAAGAAAATGTTTCAAATAAGTTATATGGAATTTCATGAATTTTTTTGGGGGGGGGGGTTAATTTTCGTGTGACACCTTTGTACATGTAACAGACATATATTTATTTATTTATTTATTTATTTAATAGATTTATTTCCAACAGGTATAGAACCCAATTACAGGAAAAATTACATAAAACATATAACGCGTTTTAATATTTTGAACGTAAAATATATTTCAATTTTACAGATTTGCCATATAAAAGATAACTTTCTGATATATACACAAAGCAGCGTACACAAAAAATGTATTACCAATTATGTTACTAGCACTGACATGGTTTTCGTAAACACCAATAAAACAGTAACACTGCACTTGACGCAAGTTTCGCCAACCAAGTTGGCATCATCCGGAAATGATTACTATGTAATCGTATCTGGATGACACTATAGTTTGAAATTTAAAGTATAACTTCGTCTGATGTAGAAGAAATTTTTTATCAGTTGAATGAAAGACTATTAAAATATTTTTTAATTAAAATGTTTAACGTTATATTTGAGATCCTCATACTCCTTTCAACGTATGAAACTTAAACTGCAGCAGTTACTTCTCATCTTTTTAACTCCATCCACCGTGATTAATAGAGCACTTATGAATTTAAAAAATATAAACTTAACAGAGTAAACTGCTGTCAGCATAACCAGTACAAATCTTATAAAGACTAGGTGTGACCAAAAATATCAAAATTTTAAGTGACAAATTGCAACATTTATCTCAAATACATTACTGTTACTATCTACTACTATCTGTGATTAGTGGAGAATCAGATCATATAGGCGGAATGAAGTAAAAGATATAGCGGTTTTAAGTATGGTAAAAAAAGCCTGAAATACTTCATATATTCTATATTCTTTTTATATAACTGGACAAAAATGTCCACACTGTATATTCTGGCAAATAAAAAAAATATAAACAATCAGTTTATATCTTTACACCATCAGTTCTTTTTGTTTCTCGCTGCAGTCTCTGCCTAGACTGCCTGAACCATTCACTTGTGATGTTTTCGAACTCCTTTTCGCAATGGGGGAAATTTTCGTTAACAGCAGCTAAAACAATATGACAACATTTTAATCTAACGACTTTATACTTTTTGCGTATTTTTAATAGCAGTTCTTCAGATTCCCTAGATCAGCGACTCCCATCAATCTTTCATTTAGTTGCAACCACCGTTAAGTTGGCTCCTGACAACTTATATAGATTTAACTGACTTTTGGAATGTCAATTCGGACCGACGTTAAACATATTCATTTTTAACTGAATTTGGTTCATAAAATTAATGCAACATACCCTTTACGATACTAATTAGTTTCAAGTTGCATATCTTAAAATTATTTCTTTGACCAAGCCAGCTGCAACTGACTGCTAGTTTATTGGAAAAAAACCCTTTTTAAAGCCCTAATGATATTTTTTTGTTTGGTTGTTAGAAATATTTTCTTCTCTAGAAGTGAAAATGAAAATGTCAAATTTATAGTTTTAACAATGGATAAAAGAAACACTTTCATTTAGTAGCATATGTATCCATAGCAACGACTAAACAAACAATTAATAATTTACAGTGTGACAGTTCGTTTATAATTTTATATGATTATTGATTATTATTTAATGGAATATCGTAGAGAAAACAGCATTTCCTATTCGAGATGAAATACGTTTCGTTTCGTTCATAAGATTGTCCAACTCGCTTCGCTCGTGGGCAAATTTTCATCTCACGAAAAAACAGTATTTTTATCTCTTGTTGTAAAATATACTATTATTGCTACTTCCATTAATGTAAATGTTAATTAGGCGTCGGTGGTAGGCCCTGGTAGCGGAAATAGGCCGACGTTAAATAAGTGTTTAAAAAAAAATGTTAATTACCCATATGGAATTAAATAAATAAATAAATATTTTTCTTTTAAAAAGTCAATATCGATAAAAAGTTGCAATGATCTCGATTGGTCTTTAGCGACAGTTTTCTACCCTAAGAGTATTAAAATATAAATAAAATATATTCCTATATTTCTTCATTCCAAAAAAATATACACATTTTCAACTTCTTACATCCACACCACTTCAAAATAAGTCGGAACCTACCGGAATAACATTCCAATTTAATAGTGAACAACTTCCACTTTGGGTCAGTTCGGTCAGGTATGGCACATTTAGATATCAGTGCTTTAATATTTTTGGTAGTGGGACAGTAACACCTGTTTTCCCCTACCAGCCAACTGCTCGGAATTTCAGAGGTTTGTTCTTCTTCATCGTCACCAATTTCATTCACAAATGATACAACAGCAATTTTTTCCATTTTATAAAAAAATTCTAAAACGAGAAATGACTAACTATAATTTTTCTACAGTTGGGCTTAGTTAAATTTCAACTTTAAAAACATTGTACCGAAAAACGTGGCAGCAACAAACAATTATTAACATTAACGCGACAATAAAAACTGCTCGGAGGTGCTACTACGATTACAGTTATACTTACCTATATACTATAATAGTTTTGACCACTGATCCCTTTTTTATTCATATCCACTAACAGTAAAACAAATTAATGCAAATAGCGGGAAGGTGGAATTAACAAAACAAAATGACTACCCCAAACCAAGCCCCTAGACAAAGCCGAGAGTGATGTCGTCCTAGTCACTTTGTGGTAGGAATATTTGATTGTTCATTTCATATCCTGTTCTAACACAAACTCTCTAATACATAGAGCGAGATGAGATGTATATAAATTTTATAACCAAATTTACCGGGAAATTTGAAACTTCAGAACAAACATTGTTACGATCTAAAATCGTGGTATAAAGTGAGGTCCAGGGTAATAAAAGTCGTGTTTTTAAAAAAATTATATAAACATTTATTAACAATTTAGCTAGGATTATTCCCAATAAAATATCTATACAAAATTACAATTGTAAATTACCAACAAAAAAAATAAAGATTTTTTAAAAGGACAATTATTAGTCTAGGGTAGATTTTAAAATACAATAATATAGTCTGTATTAACAATAATTAAATAATTAGAATAGATCAGGACAAATATCTGTAAGGTAAGTTACAAGCAACTAATACAATATAACAGCTGAAATTCAAAAAACAAATGTACAAAAATCAACTTAACTTAATGAGAGTTAATCGGGTCCAGAAACAAGATTACTTCGTTACGCTTAGGGAGCCTTCTGAAAGAACTACAGTACTCGTTGGATATAGTATTCGTCTCAGGTCTTAGTTACTGCATAATATGATGTTCACAAAGGTATTCAATAATAAAATCACTAGGCTTATCTTCTATGTAAAATAATATACCAAAATCAAGTCCCTAAAAATCGCCAAAAAAAATCCAATTACAGTTCAAAAATACTCAATTGTCAGTACGAGCTGGTGGTATCGCTCAAATTACACCGTATCAAAATCGTCTAAAATACATTACATCAAAATTACTTTTAAGTTAACAGTTAACCTGTAAAACACGTGGTCTTTTAAAAGACAAAAGAACTACTAGAACTTACCCAGATTATTCTGGACGATTAGTTTCTTACAAAAATCCGAATCAATCGAAAGTAAGTTTAATCTACAATGTATTAAACTAACCAAACATGTAGAAATTGTGTTATATTCCGGAAACTAGCCGAAAGCAACCAAAAGTGCTTTTACCACAATTATCATACAACGAAACTATCGATTCATTAGTTGATGAACAAAAGAGGAAATTCCCTCATTTTCAACGCGATTTATAAAGTATTTCATTAACAAAAAACACATAGCACATAGCTAGTATAAATCTAGCAGAGTTGCCAACTCACTATGTTACACAAAAAAAAACCCTATATTTCTGGACCATTGAATATTTCGATGCGATGGACTATTTATAAAAGTAACTATGTTTTTTAAAACAATTTCTAAAGGTTAATATTTACACAGCATACTTATTTATCAATGTTATTCCAAACTAATAATAATTAATTGTTGGTAAGGTTGAGTGAACTGTATTATCAATGACCGTCGACAGACTTCAGATGGTTCACTGAATCAGCTGTGAGGGTACGTTCCGTATCTCAACTAGCGATCGGTTATGTTCAGTGGAAATCTTCCACAGATATTTTAATAATTTTTAAGCCGTAATAACAAAACTTCTTTTCCTATATAAATACATCTTCTTTAATCTAAAAAATATAGAATCAACCAGTCAAAAATGGAAAAATAAATCTCCGGCTCCTGTGATTTTACGTCAAAGGAACAGTCAGAGGGTATTTTTAACAAACTAATAATATATTGACAGACAAAAAATCATATAAATATTATTTGCAATATACGTTTCGAAAATTTAATCTGTTTCTTCTCTCTAAAGTTTAAAAGTGATTATTTGTAATGTACAGAATAAATTCTACATATATGTATTGTTTATATTATATTCACATATACAGTGTATTACAATTTGAAAAATCTGACTCAGCAGCGTGATTTTGGTGATATATTTTTTTTAATATAGAACCGTTCTACCTGTATGTGAAAAACATATTATGGTGTCCAGATTATAAAGTCATGGCTTGCTATGATTTTTTTTCGACGCCATTTTTTTCAAATATCATATTAGCGATTTTTTTATTCAAAATCTGACAACGTAGCGTTATTCGTCACCCTTCAAAACGTAATCTCCCATATTTTATTTTTGAAATCATTACTGTCAATAATTCTACTGTGAAGCAACGAAAATTGCGTTTTATGTTATTTCTTGCCTGAAGAATGCACGTATAAATAACAAAGACGTTACTAAATAAAAATTTTCTATGAAGTTCCTCTTGTGATTCTACTTCATTTAGATCCAAAGCCTCCTAGATCGAAGTAAAGCATTTCTTCTTGTATTTTGTAATTTTCGTTGCTTCATAATAGAGTTATTGACAGTGATAATTTCAAGAAAATGGGGGAGAGTACGTTTTGAAGGATGCCGAATAACGCTATGTTGTCAGATTTTGAATAAAAAAATCGCTAATATAATTTTTTTAAAAATGGCGTCGAAAAAAAATCATAGCAAGCCATGGCTTTGTAATCTGGACTCCGTAATATGTTTTTCACGTACATCTAGGACGGTCCTATATGAAAAAAAAATATCACCAAAATCGCGCTGCTGAGTCAGATTTTTCAGGGGTGTACCGGATCAAATTGTAACACATTGTAGAATAGAGGTGATATACAGGGTGTCCCGATTTTAAACCGACAAACTTCGGGTACAGAAAGTTCACATGAAATTATGACATACCCCTCCTAACATTTCTTCTCTATCGAGCCTCCTAACGGAGATAGAGGGTGTTGAAAATTCAATTTATTTTTTGTTTTTCTTTAATAACTTCCACAATATTAAAGATAGGAAAACCAAACTAGGTACACATAGTTAGGTTGTGAGGGTCCATCTTTGCTATGGTTCAGAGTTGAACTGAGGCGCGCCAGTGGCGTGCGGTGTGGTCACGTCGACATAATTTTAAGGAAAAAAGTATGTGCACTAATTTTTTCGCAATTCTGATCAGATTTTCATAATTTACGGTTAATTTACTAAAAAAACTTGCTCGTGTAAAATTTTGACTGAGGCATTAGTTTTCGAGATATTTGCGTCTGAACAAAACGATGCACGAAAAACACAATTAATTAAGATAGCCCTTTCAAAATTATTTTCAATCTGATTTTCGAAGGGATATACTGAACTGAACTGTCAATTTAATGTTTTTAATGTTTTTCTTCTTTTGCAATGAGGCGTTTTTAAGGCCTTTTGCAAGTCAATATTATTTCTGTCAAAAGAAAAATTTGTTTGTTACGAAATTACATAGTAACTGTGAGAGATAAGTACATCCCTCTGGTGGTCAGTTGCTACTACCAGTCAAGACATCGAAGATGTCTAGTGACCGATAGCGGCTTGCCAAGCAAGCACCAAGAGCGGCGACCTCTAGCCCTGATGGACTAAAACATGCTTAATAAATAGGATTATAGGAAACAACTACTGGACGGGCAAAGGCCCCGACTCCCATTGAATTATACCTATAAATCCAAAATTGGTAGCCAAATTTGTTATTTGTCTTTTCTCCACCAGACACAGACTGGTTTCGAACTTTTTATGTTCTCATCAGTGTGCCACAGGTAGCTGAAAAGACAAATAACAAAGGCAAACCAAACTGGTCTATGGCAGACCCAGCACATAGTAACTGTGAGAGATAAGTACATCCCTCTGGTGGTCAGTTGCTACTACCAGTCAAGACATCGAAGATGTCTAGTGACCGATAGCGGCTTGCCAAGCAAGCACCAAGAGCGGCGACCTCTAGCCCTGATGGACTAGCTCCTAACTTTTGTGCTATTTTGCTATCTGGAAAAATTGTTTTCATGACAGAAATATCTCCACAGAATTTAAGGACTTATGCTTCATTACTATATTCAAGCACCATAGAATTTCGGCATCAACATTTTCCTTGAAAACATACTCGTGAAGAAATGAGTTATTTGAGCAACTGGGTTGTGTGGTTTCATTACTCTCTGGTGTTAGTTCTTTCCTTGTTATTATTTCTTTGAGTTAGTACCATGTTTGGTAAATTATTATTGTTTTCAAGGGCTCTCTTTTTATTTTTGTGACCAGTACTATTAAAATGGCTTGAAACTGCATGCCGGCACATATATTGCTCAATTCAAAAATTTTAAAGCATACCTTGCAGTATGCTTGATGTTTGTTTTTTTCAACAGGTGTTAAATAGTTTTTCCAATCCCGGGGAGCAAGTTTTTCATCAATCCAATCATAATTAAAAGTTGTTTTCTTTTTAGACGCCATTTTCATAATCTAAAGCAAAATTGACTAATATAAAATATCCAAACATAATATAGCCTTTAAGTTTCATTGCCTTTTATTAAGGGTACACAATCAACACAACACATCCTGTTTATTAATTTATTCCGCAGCACAAAATTTACTAATAACTATCTAACTGTCATCAACCAAAACTTAAGATTAATTTAATATATCTTATCTATGATCAAAGCCGTATTCTCTCGCATTCTATTTTAGATCAGTTCAGCTAATTCTCGTCTCTGGTTGGTTTGGGAAGTCTATAGAAACTTTCTTAACCAATCAGACATTAGAGTTAACTGAACTGATCCAAATGCACACTATCTCTTTTCGATGTGGTGTGCGCGCAATGTAAACTGCTCTGATGCAATAGGTGTTTCATTCGCTCTAGAGGCACTGCTAATATTTCCGTCTTACTCTTGTTTGAATAGTTCAGAAGAACGAGGACAAAGTTGAAATTCCCTGAGTTTTACAGGTTTTTCAGGTTTTCCCTGACGCTGAGAACCCTACCTGGATATGTTACACGTTTATCGATGTAGTCTCCCTCTTGTGTGCATCTGCTGCAGCCAAAATATGCGTTATGGCCTTTAATACAAGCTATAAATGCTCTAGCTGAACTGTCACATATAATTGCATTCAAATTTGCGATAATTGTTTTATCAAATAGTATTAGACCAGTAGATTTTAATGTTTTCATTTCCTCGATAAAACACTTTAATAATTGATTTGGATCTGCTGGTTTGTTATGTCCATGATATACCCCTATGATAAATGGTTCTGTATAAAAACTTTCTACGATGGAACCTAAAATGGGCCGGAATTGACTTCCACTGGATTTTGCAAGTGGCAAACCATCAACATTTATATTTACCAATATCTGATTTGGTAATTCATCTGCTAAAAAATAATTTGATATATTTCGCTTAAGACCTTCCGTTAACCCGAAATGGTTGTAGTGACCGGAACCCATTTCAATAATGGTTTTATTATTTGTTGGAGTTTTAAGGAGGGTACGGGAATCTTTAGGTAAATCTTCATGTCCATATTGCCGTAAAATTTGTAAAAGATTATTCAAGTCTGGCTAACAGAACTTTTTGAAGCCCATAAACATAAATCCTCTTGTAGAGATGAGATGTTTTTAAGTTCACGTGACTCATTTGGAACATGAACTGTAATATTCCCGATATTTTCAGGAGGCATCAAAACAGTTCCATCAGTTTCATTGCTAACAGCAGAGAACGAAAGAGATGAAGAAAGCACCTCAGAAGCAACTGATGATGAATTTGCAATATTAATCAATGGCTGCTCCAAAGACAACTCATCCTGTGGGGTTAACAAATCGTTTTCTACTAATATTTCCATTTCCTCTTGGCATTCTATATTGTTGGATGTTGAGGTGGAAGGTAAAGTTTGAACTTTTTTAAAACTATGTTCCTTCTTTGCCTTTTCGTCAATTGGTAAAAGAATTTCTTTTCATTAGGCATCTTAATTGTTATATTATCGATATAATATTTATTAAAACTAAACAAATGTTAAATGTTTAAACACATTCTCTATAAGCACTCTGGTTTTATCACTTTTATCTCTGCACTACAAGAAAAGTAATCATATAGGCATCAAAGACAGCATATTATCCTAACCAAACTTTCTTCACATCTTTCGTAAGTGGGCGTGGTAATGCTCGTTTCGCAGTATTTGCAGACAAACCGTATTTGTAATTTACAAAATTAACCTACAGATGACATATAATTATGTATATGTGTAACATAATTTAATAAAAACTTTAAATATTCATATTGATCACGCACGTAAATATTATGTGTGATGTAAACATACAAGATAGTCAAGATACTTAATATAATATGTGGCAATTATCTAAAAATCATATATTTTTATGTTATTTAATTACAAACAGGCAATATAACTTAAAATTATCCATGCTGGTTACAGAAATACGTAAATGTTATGTGTCGTGTTAATATACACCGTACTTGTTACCATTATGTAGCTATTATGTAATAATCACATATTATTTATAATATTTTTCAACAATTGGTAAACGCTATAAAAAATTCCAGTGCTGGGTAAGCCATTATATAACGATATTAAATTATCAGAAAGGCAAATTTCCCAATTTCCTCATATGTAAAAGCAGATCTGTGTGTTAATTCTTTCTGCTGTAATTCCCTTGTAAGGAAATTGTATGCATCCAACATAGTTGTAGAGGCAATGTATTTTTTTTTTTTTTTTTTAATCGTCTTATTTATATTAACGTCCTGGCGAAGTTTAGCTTAGAGCTATTCTGACACTTAACCTCATTTCTCATTTGCAGCTTTAGATGTAGATGGCTGAGGATCTAAATAAATAAGTATTTTCTATTGCCATTGGAGATGGGGCTCTAAAAATGTTCACATTACTATTACTACTAATAAAATAAAACGTTTTACCTTTCACTTCCTATTTCATATATATCTTCAGGTATATATGTTGTTGATGTTAGCCAATGGTTCAGCTTCATCCGAGGCTTTATCCGTACGGGATAATTTTTCTTGGCTCGTCTTCTTTCTGGTGATGGAAAATTAAAACGTTTTGTCAAGTTGTGTTGAAAGACCTGTGGACCTTTTTCCCTTTTCCCTTCGGGAAAATGACAGCTACATATAAATGATCCTGGACCAGGTTCTTCAGATCGTCTAGAAATAAACCACGCTTATAAGTTTAAACTAAGTTGGTAACAATCAACGTTTCTACAGTTTCCTTTCTTCCCATCTTTTGGAAACCTAAAGAATTTGCATTTGTCTCTCATATTGCAATGCTTACAATCAGGTGTCCAGCACATCACTATTTACCCATTTACTGTAAAATGTTTATATTAGTTTTGCAACCAAATCTAAATGGCGGCTCTGACGTCACACTAATAGCCCGTATTGTGGGCCTTAAGATCATTTATTTAAGGTCACAAGGGGTAAATCATAGTTTTAACACAGGAAACAGATTATCATTTTCATACGCATTTATTTCCTAGCTTCACAACTCTAACTAACTTAGTTTTCAATTTTGCACGCATATCCAGGGAGTCAGCAATAAACGACATATATCGCAAAATGACTCAATAGTTTACATATTATATTATTTATGATTATTGCCAACACACGACGGCTCCAGACTTCCCAACACTTGAACACTTGACTTTTGTGATGACACTATTCAGCAACTTATTGACGAACAGTTGCCTGTTGCTGTAGTTGCTAGATGTTGTCGTGACGTAAAAGTCGCCAAATATTGCTGGCAATTAAGCAATTTTTTGCCCGTGTAACAGTAACTTAAGATAAAAAAATGAATGTTAAAGATAAGCCACGCCGCCATCAAAGAACAGATCGGGTCGGAGTGATCGGGTCTCGGATCCGATCGGACATTCGAAATGATCTAATTATGATATTAGGTCTAGAATAAAGGTTTTCCTTTTTTATAATTTAAGAAAAGACCAAGTTCTCAATCTATTTTAAAGGTAAAAAAGTGAATTTATGAAATATGATACTATTTCTTATTTTTTATAGCTTTTAAAAGTTTTTAAAACAGCTAACGTTTGAATTAGTTTGGTCAACACAATAATTGTTTTTAAATTTTGTCCAAATTAATATTATTATTTCATTTTATCGGATTATTCATGGAATATTTCTGGCTTAGGTGAAAATATATATTCCGAAATGAATATTCTTAACATATATATAGCGAATATTCTAGGTATGTACTTTAAAGCCTGTTACTAGAATATTCTGTTCTCATATATACAGTATATTCCGAGTTTATTTCATGATTAATCGGAATATATTTATTCTTCTATGCATAATTACAGAATATTCTCAGAATATACTGTGCCATCTGGGATGGCGGAGATGGAAAGAAATAATAAGTAAAAATGGATAAATCTCCGGATACTTCAACTACTTATAAGTAATAATAATAATAATAAATCCTCTGATGAGTTAACAGGAGAAATTCGAGCTATTAAACCCTTAACAGACTGCAATATCGAAACGTCAACGGGTTGTTTGTGAACTACTTGACCAATAAGTATTATATCTGTTATCAGTCATATTATAACCTAACAAAAGTGTAAATTACAGCGATATGGATCGAGTAGAGTTTCATAATTTACTTTCATCATCTTCAGAGAGTGAAGATGATATACGAAGAAGACAAAGGGTTGTGAAACCTCGAAATAATCCTTTAATAGAACTGGATGATATAGGGTTCAAAAACAGGTTTAGAATGAACAAAGCCACGGTGCAAAGACTTTCCGAGTCAATAGTGGATGTTGGGGAACCATTAGACAATAAGAATCAACCTATATCTAAAATAAATCAAATATTAATATGCTAAAGATTCTGTGCCACAGGATCTTTTCAAATAAATGTAGGTGACCATTTTAATGTTTCTCAACCAGCTGTTTCAAGAATAGTTGGCAAAATAACTAGAAATGTAGCCTTGTTACGTCCGCAATTTATTAAAATGCCTGAAACCGAGGAACAGAAAAGAAAAACAGTTGTAGAGTTCTATAACATTGGAAGATTACCAGGAATAATAGGGGCTCTAGACTGTATCTACACACATAAATATTCAGTCACGGGAATGTTGCAAGTTTACAGGAAGAGGAGAAATTGGTTCAGTATCAATACCCAAGTGATATGTGATGCTAATCTTAAGATCAATGATATAGTTGCTCGATGGGCTGGTTCTGTGCATGATTCCTCCATTTTCAATGACTCAGTAATAAGAAGGTTTGAATTAAATGAATTTTTCCCCATACAGTTCTGTTGGAGATGGGGGATATCCTTGCGCTTACTTACTGACACCTTTAGGAGCTCCTCAAACACAACCTGGACATCGCTGTAATCGAACTCAAATTATAACCATAAACCCGGTTGAAAGATTGTTTGGTGTCTGGAAGAGAAGATTTCCGTGTTTGTAAATGGGCATGAGAGTTGACAGAGAACTGACTTGCCAAATAATTGTTGCAGCAGCTATTTTGCATAACTTCTGCATCGAGGAGAGAGATATTGTAGATCAGCTTCCAGACGATGAGAATTATTAAATTTTTATTATTAATTTATTAATTTATTTATTTATTTATTTATTTATTTATTTATTTATTTATTTATTTATTTATTTAGGTTACAACTGCCCAGACAGAAATCCATTTATAGGGCAGGGAAATTTACAAATATATATATAACAATAATAATACTAGCATTATAAAGGTAACATCGAATATATAGATAATAATATTATTGATAATATTAGTTAATACAAATAGACATCAAGATAATAACAAATACCATATTACAATTAGTCTTATAACAAGGGAATGTTTAGGCATCATAAAACTATATTTGGATCTGTAGGTTTAAGAACTAGTTTTTTTATTTCGGTTATTCTTGTATTGAAAATATCTATGTTATTATATAGTGAGTCATAATTGGAGCACATACGATGCAAGGGAGAGAACAATAGCAAATTTGTTCGTGGCATGGATAGATAGAATAGAGACGAATGCGAGCGAGTCTGCGGATTTGGAACATGAAATTTAATGTAACTAAGAATTTCAGGGCAATCAATTTTACCATTTAAAATCTTATAAAGAAATATAAGAGAGTAATATATACGGCGTAAGTGAAGGTCATGCGTTCCAAATTTATGCAGCAATTCATAATGTGGAAAACCTCTGTCTGGGTAAGTTCCCAAATTTTTAAACCAGAGATATTTAAGAAAACGCCTCTGAGGCTTTTCAATGTCAGCTTTATGAGTTTCATAACCAGGACTCCATACTACTGAAGCATATTCAAGTTTAGATCTAACAAACGAATTAAAGAGAGATTTTAATGTATTTTCGTTAAATTCTTTACAGTTACGTAAAACAAAGCCTAAGTTTCTGAAGGAACTAGCAGTAATTTGGTTGATATGGTTAACAAAAGTCAATTTAGGGTCGAACAAAACACCGAGATCTTTAAAGTGATTACAACTTTCCAACGCTTCATTGTTAATTAAGTAGACAAATTTAATTGGATACTGCTTACGCGAGTATGTCATTGAATTGCATTTTGATATATTTAACTGTAAGTTATTCTCACTGCACCAGGACCATAGTTGTACAAGATCATTTTGCAATTTAGCACAGTCTTCCAGACCAGTAATAGGCGTATATAATTTAAGATCATCAGCATATAACAAAGTGCTACAATGTAGATTATCAACAATATCGTTTATAAAGATATTAAATAGTAGAGGTCCAAGGACGGAACCTTGGGGAACACCTGACGTTGCTGTAATATCGACAGACCGGAAACCACGATACTGCACAGTCAATCGCCTATTTACCAAATACGACTCAAAAAAATTTATGAAGTACTCAGTTAGTCCAAATTCGGATAATTTGCGTAGCAAAATACCGTGGTCAAGTGTGTCGAAGGCTTTAGTAAAATCCGTATAAATAACATCCACCTGATCTCCAGAATCTAAGTGTTCAGCTAAAAATTGAGTAATACATACCAAATTACTAGTAGTTGAACGACTGGGCATAAATCCATGTTGATTGAGACATATTTGAGACTTAACATGATTGAAAAGGATATCATATATTATGCTTTCAAAAAGTTTGCTAAAATTACATAAAATTACTATAGGTCTGTAGTTTTCAACAGCTCCTCTATCATTTTTTTTGAATACAGGACAAATTCTAGATATCTTCCATACTTCAGGAAAAGTGGCTGTTTTAATAGACAAATTAAAAATTACAGCAAGTGGCTTTGCAATTAAAATAGCACAATCCTTAAGCAAAAAAGCTGGAATTCCATCAGGTCCTACAGTACACTTAGGTTTGGTTTTCTTGAGAGCTTTTAATACATCTTCTTCAGTTATATAAGGGATGTATAAACTGGGAGCATTACTATGAGTGCTATCCGTATCATAAGAAAAAGTCGTGGAGGTGGAGTACGCATCATGAAAAAAATTTGCAAATGCATCAACTATTGCTTGCGGTTCGTTCAATAAAGTATCATTATGGGTCATGACGTTGGGAATACTGGATACGTTTTTTTTAGAGTTTAGATACGACTAAAAACGATTAGGGTTAGAATTTATTTGATTTTCAATATTAATTAGATATTCTTTATAGGCATTGTCTATGTCTATTTTTATTCTTGCTCTTAGAATTTTAAACTGATCGAGGTCATCTGTGTTGCCATTCTTTTTGAAATTGCGTGCATGTTTAGATTTCTTTTTAATATTACGGATAATCTTTCCGTTAAACCAGGGCGGGTATTTATTTGATTTTGCTAGAGTTTTTGGCACGTTATCAGCAAATACAGAATCTAAGATAGAATAGAATACATCACATGCTTCATTCACATCTTCACATTGTTCAATACCAGAAAAATCAGTGTTAAGTAAATCATCGTAAAGCTTGCTAAAGTTAGCTTTCCTAAAGTTGTACAGGGTCATCACGCGAAAATGTCCTTTTTTGAAATAATTCAGCCATTTTTCATGTTATTACATAGATGTAAAGACATTCTTAACTAGTTTTTTCCACAGAATCTAAAATTTTCAATAAAAAAAAACAATAACGCATCGCATTTCAGAAATACGACATAATAGTTTCTCTATTAAATAGAACACTCTGTATATTTTGAAATATTTCGTTTCTGCTTATCTTTCTGAATTCAAAAATGTCAACATATATTACGTTATCTCAAACGGTTTTTGAGATATTTAGATTTGATTATATTTTGATGATATTAAAATCTGACATAAATTTGACGATATTAAAATAACATGACCGATTTTGTTAAATAAATTTTGAAAACAAAGAAAAACATTAACCATAATGAGAAAATGATCTCTGAGAAACATAGAATGTTGATTTCATACATTTATTTAACAATGAAAATATTAACAAACATTAAAAAAATAAAAAAATATTAACAAAGAATTAACAGTGTTAAATATTACAAGGTTAAATATAATAAATAATTTTAGATACATTAATGGATATATTCAATTTAGTAATTGCTCAATATGTCTACCTCTATTTTCATAACAAAGTCTATACCGCCGTTTTAAATTTTTTAGAGAATTCCCGATCATATAATTGTGATTGTTTAGGTGATTTATCGACGGCGGTATAGATTTTGTTATGAAAATAGAGGTAGACATATTGAGCAATTACTAAATTGAATATATGCATTAATGTATCTAAAATTATTTATTATATTTAACCTTGTAATATTTAACATTGTTAATTCTTCGTTAATATTTTTTAATTTTTTAATATTTGTTAATATTTTCTTTGTTAATTAAATGTATGAAATCAACATTCCATGTTTCTCAGAGATCATTTTCTCATTATGGTTAATGATTTTCTTTATTTTCAAAATTTATTTAACAAAATCGGTCACATTATTTTAATATCGTCAGATTTATATATCAGATTTTAATATCATCAAAATATCATCAAATCTAAATATCTCAAAAACCATTTGAGATAACATAAGATATGTTGACATTTTTGAATTCAGAATGAGAAGCAGAATCGAAATATTTCAAAATATAGAGAGTGTTCTCCTTAAAAGAGGAAGTATTATGACGTATTTATGAAATGCGATGCGTTTCTGTTTTTTTTTGACAGAAAATTTAGACTCTGTGGAAAAAACTAGTTCAGAATGTCTTTACATCTATGTAGTAACATGAAAAATGGCTGAGTTATTTCAAAAAAGGACATTTTCGCGTGATGACCCTGTACATAGGAGATGAGTTAACGGAGTATTTTTTATTTTTTTGAGGTGCTATTAAGGAAATGTCTAAGGGAGGGTGATGGTCATCCACGGGTAATAAGTAATCGACAGATTTGGCTACCTCAACATCGTATCTACTAAGTACTAAATCTAATATACGATTATTTATATTCATTTCGCTATTATACTGTTTGAGATTCGAAAACTCGATAAAATTAGTGAGGACGGAGATGTAATTATTGCTATTGTGATTATCATTAATAAGAGAGTTAGCATATTGAGGAATGTTGAAATCACCCATAATGATAAGCTGTTCATCACCAGTGACGAAATCAAAGTTAGCCATTTCATCAAAGAGAGCTTCGTAAATATGGACCCCAAGATTTGGTGGTACATATAAAACGATAACATACAAATGATTACGTTGAAGAGCAATTTTTACCCCTATCATATCAATATTAGGAATGCTGCAGGTAAGGTTGAGTTGAGTGGCTGTATATAAGCTCCTGATAGCAACTAATACACCTCCCCCTCTGGTTAGGTTTGTTAGATCAAATTTACGATCTGCTCTGAAAATGGTGTAGTTAGAACTAAATAATTCAGCATCAAAGATGTCCTGGTCCAACCAGGTCTCAGTTAGGGCTATTAAGTCATAATCGCATGCCAAAGAGGAATTAAACAAACAGGGGGTTTTTGTTCTTAAACCACGCACATTCTGGTAGTAAACAAGTAATTGCTTACTATCAGAGGACGTGTTAAAACAGTGATTGTTTAACATGCTAATAGACTCGCTAGCATTCTCATCGAGTTGCTATTTAACCATAAATAAGGATGATTTGTATTGCTCCAGTTTATGTCTATAAACCGGACAACTAGTCGAGTCCCACGCGGCGTGGTTACAATCATCAAATTTTGCATTAAGACAATTAATACATTTTAAATCTACGGATTTACAATCAGAGACACAATGACTAAGAGAACACTTAGGGCAAGCCATAGTTGCATTACAATTTTTTTGGAAATGATTTAAGCCACTTAATAGAAACATTTGTCTTCCATTGTTCCCACGTTCCCTTTTTTTTTGTTTTTTCTTGAACTCCTGTTTTATCTGGTTCGACATTTTCTATATCTGGAGGTAACGATTCCTGATGAATTTGATTGCATATTTCTTTTTTTGTGCAAAGGCTCTTCTTGAATATCCTGTGTAATTTCATGTGATACATCCTCACTACGATTCTCAAGATCTGAGTTTTCATATAAAATTAGTATATTTTCACAATCGGTAGCAGTATTATCTGGCTGGGCCTATACTGGTGGATGGGGTGTGAATTTTAGGTAAATCACCGTTACTATCAAATTCATTTTGAATAGAAAAATAATTGTCTTCTATAACACTTAAGACTTTCTCAAAATCTGTTAAAGTAGGCTTAAAGATACCTCCACCTGTTTTTACCAATTCAACCTAAAATACATTTATTAAGCAATGTTAAAACTATAATTTTCTAGTACGTCTTACGTTATCTTGGGGTTTGTGTTGCTTAGCTACTTTTTTCATTTGTTCATAAGCACTTTTGAGTTTAATTCCAGTCCTTAATCCACTTGTTTGATTGAATTAAATTCCCATGCCAATTTCTCCCAGCATTCCATTTTTTGTTTATCAAAAACTGCAATCGTTTTTTTCTTTTCAATTATGTAAAAATATTTTTTTACCAAAGAGATTATCAATTGTTTTTCACGATCGGTGAAATTTGGAGACCGTTTATTTTTTTTCCTTTCCATCATATTGCCACAGAACGTAAACAAAATTGTAGGTTATTATTTTATATTACCTAACAGTCGGGTAAAATAATAATAGTGACATTATGGATCCTCATGGCGTATCAATTAGAAAATGGAGAAGGTTAAGAAGAAGGCAATACCACAGTAATGGACCTAATTTTATTTGGCATATAGATTCTTATGGTAAATTAAAGCCATTGGTATAGGGATAAATGGTTGCGACGGAATTTCCAGAAAAATTATTTGGGTAAGGCCTTCATCTACTACAAATAATCCAAGAATTATAGTGGATTCTATTTAGAGGCTGTGAAAGAATTAAAAGGTTGCCCCGTAACTGTGCGTTCGGACATGGGAACTGAAAATGGCAATGCATTTTTTAATTCGTCTAGATCAGCTTTTTTATATGGAACAAGTACAGCTAATCAAAGAATAGAATGTTGGTGGGCGATTTTAAGGAAACACAATTCTCAGTTTTGGATTAATATTTTTGAGGCTATAAAGGATGATGGTTATTTTTCAGGCACTTTTGGACAAATCATTGATTCAGCATTGCTTCCTAACTATTAATCAAGTGAGTTTTATATTACATTATAATAAATTACACTTTAGGCTTAAATGGCGCAAAAATATATATAACTTTGGAGTTTGTTCTTAAGTTCAGTTTAGATACAAGATTGTTTCCTTTATCTTTATCCTCAGAAGCATTCAAACCTATTCTTGAAACCATTGATTTAGATTTTCGAAAATAAATGAGGATTTTTACCGATAACTAAAAGTTTTTTAAATTAGAACCCAAGAAACACAATTAAAACCAGGTATAGGTAAATTAAGTTCAATAATGATTGTACAATTAGTGATAATAAGTATTGGATTTTTTACAGGATAAAATTGATCAAGTACGATGTGAATGGAATGCTCACACAATTCGGAAATCAGGAAATAGCAGAGGCCCAAATGGCCGTCCGTCTGTAAAGTATGATCTACCAGAATAGTATGAATCAGAAAATTTTCTAGTTGAAGTGAGTCCTGAGCTGCTTTTCTGTCGATGTCGAAGACGAACTTGTACTAGGGACAGCAGGCTCCACAAGCGCCGTAGGTACGTCTTTGTCTTTTCCTTTTTTCAGCAATAGAAACTTCTCTGGATGTTTTGATTTTAAATGATTACTCATGGCAGAAGTACCTGAGGGAAAATTTAAAAAATCATTACATATGTACATATAAAATCTAAAGTAAGAGGTTAAATTTATAAAATTAATTAGATAACGTTCATAAATTCACGCCATTATTTCATAAAGAGAAAGAATTAGACAGAGCCTCCATTAAAACGTAATGCTACACTAAAACCACGCTTATCAAATCGGTCAGCCCTAAGATATAAGTTATACCGCTACGTTAATAACTTTAATATTTTCCAGCCTAAAACAATCAGTCGTGGTATAAATTGCAACGACACTTGCGAATTGAATTGGCCCAATTCCAAGTGTAGCCAAACAATTAGCTCCAGCTAGCTACAGCGTGGTTGTGAATTCGGTGAAGCCTTGTTTTAGAGTACTGAGATAATATTGCTGCAATATATGGGCGCCAGAGTATTTATAACTAAATACTCAAAAGTTTATCGAAAACACAATTAGGTATTTACTACATAAACTAGAAAGAAAAGAAAGCTGTGAATTTAACAAGTTTAATCTTACAAATTCTTTACAATAAACAATGACTAAATATAATTAAAAATATTGAAAATATGAACAAAAAATATGAATAACAATTACAATTTAACCAATTTCTGTCTGTCTGTTTTACTGTTGTAAAGGCTTACTCGACGGGAATGAACTGAGATGGAAGAGGTTCTCCTAGTAGCGATGAATCCTGCGAGTACTCGAGGTTGATGAAAAGGTTACGAGATCCTGTCTCCACACTCCTGATCAATCCAGAGTGTCCAGGTTCCAACCAAATTTATTACCTTCCGGGAGCACCCAATATCTCCTTACTTCTGATGTTGTTAACTCAGTATCGATTTCCAGTGAGTCAAATTTCCAGGGAGCCAGATGTCATAAAATAAAGACAGAATAGTTGAGAAAAGGAAATAGAGAAATACAACTAGGTTGAAAAGTATTTTAACTAGTGGTAGATGAAAAAATAACAAAGTTCCGGCAATATAGTTAAATTACTAGATAAAATTCACAAAATTAATATTTTTTAATATTACAATAGAAAAAAAATTGTCAAAATGACACAAGATATTAGAATTTGTAAAATTACCAAATTTACATAAAAATACGGTATCTGACACCAATTACTAAAAAAATTGAATTATTAACAAAATAATACTAAAATTCGAACACAAGAATTTAGTTAGGTTGCAAAACTTCACTATCATTTCGTTAACAAATAACCTAACTCGATTGAATTTGTCCTATAGGTTGAAAATCATGAGGAGACTGTAATTTTTAAAGGACTATAATTTAATGTCAGATTTGTACGGGACAATTTAAACTTAGAAACATTAATGAAGTTATAACTCTAAATATTCAGATACTTAATATTAATAACAAAATAATTGGTAACAATAATCACAATATTGAAATAAATTCGAAAATTTAGCACACATAAAGATTTCAAGTTAATATTTTACTAATAGTTTAACGGTAAAAATAGCAAAAATTAATGTTTTTCGCTTTCCAACGGATAAAAATGAATGAACTTATGCCTAATTCAAAATGGCAGAAAATACGTAAAACCAAGGTAAATCTACACTCTTGTAACTTACACGAACATTAAGGAATGAACTAATAATAATAAATTGTCAATAATAAAATCGATATAGAACTGATAGCGTGAATATGATGAAAAAAGGAAACCAGAAAATCGGACTTGTCACATCCGAAGCAAGTGATCCAAAGTACTATAAATTGATTAATTCAAAGAGAAGGAAAAAATACTATAGATCACTACCCCGTATGCTTTGGAAGCTCCAGGACAGAAATCTGTAGCTCTGGGCAGTAAATAAATTCGGCAAACACCTAAGAGCCGTTTGCACCGTCCCATTTAACGAAAGATTAAAATTAAACTTCACGTAAACACTGTCATAAGCTTTGCACCGTCATCTAATCTTTCGTTAAATTGAGTTAATCTAACTTTAACTTAATCCCCCAAAGTTGGTCCGTTAAAAATTTAAGCCTGTTAACTTAACCTTACATTTTGTAAATGAAATAATAATCAATATAATCGATATTTTTTATTGCCGTGCCGTCTGTCTGCCGTCACTTTTTTATTCAATTTGCTGTACAAAAAAGTGAACTAGAATGAATTCATCAGACGATGATATCTTTAATGACGATTTGGATATATTGGATATTATCGATTTTGGATTTCCTCGAAGAATTTTCCAAAGGAATGTACACTTCGAAAATCTAGATAACCTCACCTTTTTCAGAAGATTTCGTTTAACGAAGAACACCGTTTTACATTTGTTAACCCTAATTGAGGAAGATTTAGAATATCCCAGTGACATGTAAGTAATAGTTATTACTGCCTATTGTGAAATGGAATAAATTCCTGTCATGAAATTGTTCTTTATTATAGGAATAACAGCATCTCTCCTGTTAACCAATTATTAGTAGCATTGAGATTTTATGCCAGTGCAGGGCATTTGGCCTCAGTAGCAGACTTTGCCGGAATGGATATATCTACAGTATCCAGAATAATAGTCAGTGTCCAATGCAATTGCTAGGTTTTTTCCACGGTATGTAAAAATGCCCCAAGCTGAAGGCATTGTACGAACACAAAATGATTTCTATCAAATTGCGTCATTTCCAAGAGTAATCGGGGCTATTGACTGCACACATGTGAAAATTCAGTCACCAGGTAAATAAGAAGAAATGTCTATAAAATTGGCGTAGGTATAACTATTTGTTTTTTTCAGGGGGAGATGATCCAGAAATTTATAGAAACCGGAAGTCATATTTTTCTATAAATGTACAAGGCATATGTGACTCCCAGTTGAAATTTTTAGATGTAGTTGCTCGTTGGCCTGGTTCGAGCCATGATTCAACGATTTATAATAACAGCAACATAAGAGCACGAATAGAAAGAGGAGAATTTCCAAACTGTGCATTAATAGGTTTGTATGTGTATGTAAAATAAAAATGTTTGATTCAGTTAATCACCAAATTGTCAATGGCTAGTCATATAATAATTTTAAGTATATTAAATATGGTTATTCATTTACAACTCAACTATCCAGGTGATGGTGGGTATCCAGTAAGGTCATATTTTTTCACCCCGTTGTTAAACCCTAATACTAGAGGAGAAAGACTTTACAATGAATCTATTATAAGAACGAGAAATGTTGTGGAGCGCCGTTTTGGCGTGTGGAAAAGACGGTTTCCAGTACTGGCATATGGTATGAGGTTAAAATTAGATACAATTTTAAGTGTCATAACAGCAACGTCCATCCTTCATAACATTGCTCGGGAAATGCATGAGGAAGAGCCACTAGTACCTGACGATGTAAATGCCGAGGAACTTGATTACCTAATTGAAATGGGAAACATTAATATTGCACTTCCCAATGATGATGCTGATTTACCACCAAATTTACGGTTACAACCAGAAGATTTCAGAGATGAATTAATAGTAAATTATTTTTCCCGTTTGTAAACTTTTTATACTATAAACTTAATTTATGATGTTAACGATTTATTAAATTAATACAATAACTAAGAGGAAAAGACATATATTTGGTTTATTTTGTATATTACATAAAAAATAGTAAGAAAATAAATTATTAGATTACCATAACAAGTTAATTATTATTAATACTTTTCCTTTGTTCTTTCTTTAAGCCAATCTCAATTTCCAGTAACTTCGTTTTAGTTTTATGCTCATTTTCAATTATTTGCATCTCTAACTCAATTTTTTTCTTCTGGGCGTCTGCAAGTTCCAGTCTTTTATCTAAAAGCTTGTCATATTTTTCTGCTAAGAGCGAGGAAGTAAGGGCTTTGACTGCTATTGCTGGACGGCGCCTAGCACAATTGTTTTTTTTTTATAATTTCCTTTTGTTTGGGAGTCTCACAGTGAATCTAAAAAGTACAATACCTATTTTAATACCAAAAAGGGGAAAAACTTATAATAGCTATATATATATTATAAGTGCCATATGAGGTATTTTATAGCACGCTTCTGAAGTTTACAAAACGAACCGAAGGTGAGTTTTGTAACAGACGAGTGCTATAAAATACAGATATGGCACATATAATATACAAGATTTTATCTACGCTCGACTTTTTTAATTTTATTAATCAATTAATATTATTTATTGTCAACACCACACAGTATCTCCAAGTAAGTAATAACAATAGTTGTTTGTTGATCTCTCCTTAGCAGTGGTTTGCGTGCTTTTTTTTATAAAATGCGTGCGATTAATATATATCGTACTAGTGCTATAAACAACGTCATTATGACATATGAGTGTCATATTACTTTCATTATATAACGAGTGTAGATGAATATTATTATTATATATTTGGGGATACGCTGGGAACAATTTTTATGAAAAGTCGAATCCCGGCTTAATTACTGCTGGTACCTGGTACCTGGCCGCTGGGTACTAAAAATATCTATCGATTTAATGTCAGCAAAATCTTGTTTTTAATCAAATATATTACTGTAGAACCTTGATTATCCGGGTTCCTTGAGACCGCTGGGATGTTAATATAAATAAGACGAAAACATAAATTTTAATTATATAAAATGCATGATTAAGTAAAAAAAGAAAGGTAGGTACCTCGGTGTTATTTTCATTAGCATCCTCCGTATTCCTAATGGAAACACTACTTGCATGTAAATTCTTCTTCAAAGCATTACTAACTGTAGTACGCAGATCACCTGCTTTGTATTTTTGCCACGTATTTGCCACTTCACTGCGTTCTATATTCTCTATACGAGGACCATATGTGGGAAACTAAAATAAAAAAATTACGTTTTTACAACTTTTGCCTGAAATAAAAGTACCCAAGTATTAGCTTACTTCATCCTGGTGCTCATCTTGGTCAATATTCATACTTTCTACAGCATCTAAATGGTTTTCATTGTCAAA
Source organism: Rhagium mordax (assembly GCA_963680705.1). Lineage (NCBI taxonomy): Eukaryota > Metazoa > Arthropoda > Insecta > Coleoptera > Cerambycidae > Rhagium > Rhagium mordax. The sequence goes on along the minus strand of OY796664.1, from coordinate 41,988,881 downwards.
CTCCAGTGTTACCTGGTCGTCAGTGTTTAAGTTTACCTTTCCATCTAAATTTGTAGAACAACTGGCATCACTATCATGAGGATTCTGCAACCCATATACTGTTTTCTCATTCATGACTGACAAAAGCAATTCATGACAAGGATTCTCCTTTGAAATCTTTATTTCGGGCCCTCCGCCTGTACCAAATCTTGCTTTTTTTTCATCCGCTGTGACCTTCCTAACTTTTTTCTTCTCATTATCATACAATCTCTTTAGGCATTCTACGCTTCTGTAACATCCGTTTGGGGCACACGAATTAAAGTGGTCCGCAATTTTCTGCCACGCTTTTGTCTTATCTTGTGATGATACATAGTCGGTCTTTTTATTTTCTAATATATTTTTATGCTTAGCTGCCGTGTTTAAAAGAAACAATTTTTCCCGAGATGAAAAGTTGGGAGCTCTTACTCTTTTCTTCATATTGTCCACATTTTCAAAAACTTCACAATCATCCATTTTCTATACAAAAAGTTCACGTTTGTAATAAAATATGGGTATGTCACCTGACAGTCGCCGCAAGAATTTTATAATACATTAAAATCCTTGTATGTCGCTAATAGTAAATTTGTAGGTTAAAATCATTATTCGAGAAGTTAGCCATATCTAAAATCCCCTAGACACGATGTTAAAAACTTGGCTTAACTAACTATAAATAAGAGGTGTGTGGTGCAACGCGATGTAAATTAAACTTGGATTAAAAATTAATCTTTCGTTAGTTTATCTTGGTTTAATTTATAAACGGTGCAAATGGCTCTAAGTCTCAAAGGTGGACTTCCTTCACTATCCAAAACCAGTATAGTTTTCCTTTTCTTCAGCTCACATGAATCCTAGTCGAATCTAATAACAATAAAAAATCCACACAGAAATTGTTCTATGTACGAAATAACGATAATCTGCAAGTTTCACTTACAGCGATAATTTATACAATTTAAATATTGTATAACGTGTCAATTAACAATAATTGAACCACGAAAACGTCTACTTTAGACAAGATACGGTAATAATCCTGAATATGTTCTCCTAGTAGCGATGAATCCTGCGAGTACTCGAGGTTGATGAAAGGGTTGCGAGATCCTGTCTCCACACTCCTGCTCTGTCACATCCGAAGCAAGTGATCCAAAGTATTATAAATTGATTAATTCAAAGAGAAGGAAAAAATACTATAGATCACTTAGCCCGTATGCTTTGAAAGCTCCAGGACAGAAATCTGTAGCTCTGGGCAGTAAATAAATTCGGCAAACACCTAAGTCTCAAAGGTGGACATCCTTCACTATCCAAAACCAGTATAGTTTTCCTTTTCTCCAGCTCATATCAACCACAGTCGAATCTAATAACAATAAAAAATCCACACAGAAATTGTTCTATGTACGAAATAACGATAATCTGCAAGTTTCACTTACAGCGATAATTTATACAATTTAAATATTGTATAACGTGTCAATTAACAATAATTGAACCACGAAAACGGCTACTATAGACAAGATACGGTAATAATCCAAAATATGGAAATAATACGAAATACGATAATTATTTTGACAAATTATTATTTTTACTATAGCACAATAAAGCTGAAGCAATAATTAATAAGTAAATTTTATGAATAGCGATATTTAAGCGACTGCAAGAAATGTATGACTTACCTAGGTAAAATTCGAAAGGCAGAAGACGATCTCCCTAGCCCGGAACGTGCTTCGTTCACAACGTTCATCCGCTGTGGAGTTTTTGTTGTCTTTCTTCCTACCACATACCGATCAAATGCAAATACAGGGTTATTCAGTAGTGAGGAGTCATATTTTAATACGCAAAATAGAAACTATAACCTGTTGTAACGAATTGCAACTTAAATCGTTACAAAATAAACGTACGTAAAGTCCACTTCAGAGTTCTAGCGCAGATAAAAAATTAGCGACAAAGGAACACGTGCGGCGGCGTCTTTGCGAACATTAAAGAGGCCGCGTTCTGCTTTGTAAATGCGGCATTTTTTCCTGCTCAAGAAATATGAACTGTAGTATACTTAATACATATACAAATATGTACAATACAATACAAATTCAACTACGTAATAATGATAATTTATCAATTCAACTGCAAACAAATAAAAACATTTTTAAAAACAAGCTTTTATTTAAATGCTCTAAAAAGAAGAAAATAAACTTTAAATTAATTCAAACCTATCAATTTATTACATTACAATTTATATGATATAAAAGCTTGCCGCGAGAGTTTATTTACACACAGCCAAATCTCGCGACAAGCTTTCTTTAGAACAAGTAAAAGATCAGATAGATAAATTGGACATTAATAAGGGAGCAGGACCAGATGGGTTACCACCTGCATTTATCAAGTCATGTAAAGAGTCTATTGCACATCCTTTATTCATTATATATAATAAGTCAATGTCTGAGGGGGTTTTCCCTTCCATTTGGAAAAAGGCACAAATTGTTCCTATTTTTAAGGGTGGCAATAGAAACATGGTGTGTAATTACCGTCCTATATCTATACTTTCCGTTCCTGGTAAGATGCTCGAAGCTATAGTATCAAATGAATTATTCTTTAATACAAAAATTTTTATTAGTGAACATCAACATGGCTTTTTCCGAGGCCGCTCTGTAGTGACTAATCTAGTTCCTTATGTTCAATCAATATTTGAGAATATGTCAAATAAAGATCAAGTAGATGCAGTGTATACCGATTTTTCCAAAGCTTTTGACAAAGTTCATCATAATACACTTTTAGTTAAATTGGAAAATATCGGTATTCACGGCAATCTATTAAGATGGATTACATCATATATCAGCAATAGATCACAATGTGTCAAAATTAATGCTTGTTCATCTTCTTCTGTTGATATTTCATCTGGGGTTCCTCAGGGATCACACCTGGGCCCACTTTTGTTCTCATTGTTTTTATATGATATTAGTAGCTGTTTTCTCTATTCTGATTATTGTCTTTATGCCGACGATTTGAAAATGTATAAAGCGGTAAACAATTTAGTTGATTGTTTAAATTTTCAAGAGGATTTAACACGTTTAAATCAATATTGTATAGTGAATAAACTGTCTCTAAACATAGAAAAGTGTCACTGCATTACATTTTCAAGATTGCCTAGTAATATTGTGTTCTCATATTCTATTAATAGTTCAATACTTAATAGAGTTGACTCAATTAAAGATTTAGGTGTAATATTAGATTCTAAGCTAAGTTTTGAATTACACGTTGAAATGGTTACTAGGAAAGCTTATAGAAATCTCGGTTTTATAATTAGAGTCACCAAGAGCTTTACTAATCCAAACTGTCTCATCTTGTTATATAATTCTCTAGTTCGTAGTCATCTTGAATTTGCATCTGTGGTTTGGAACCCATTTTATGTTAAATATATTGAGCGAATTGAAAAAATTCAAATTAAATTTGTTAATTTGTTAAACTACAAGTTCAATAGAAATCTCCACTAGCGTCTTATGAAGAGAGCATTAGACATTATAGATTATTAAAGCTATCTTCCCGTAGAACCATAGCATATGTATTGTTTCTTTTTAAGGTTTTTAATAACATGATCAACTGCAATTTTATCACAAATAGTCTTGCCTTTAATGTTAAGTATCATATCACTCGTACCAGTAATTTGTTTTATTTAATGATGTACTCTACTAATTATGCCAATAACTCTCCTATTTGTCAACTTCAAAAGCATTACAATGAATATTTCAATCATATTGATTTATTTTGTAATTCATTTTACCAAGTTAGGCGTCAGGCCATTTCAGTTTTCAGTTAACTCTTTTTATTATTATTAGTAGTTAACTATTTTCAATATTACTGGAATTTTTTATTTTTATTTTTTTTTTGTATTCTGTATTCTTAGAGTTTGTGTTGTTAATTCACTAGTGAGTAGTGTGTGCTCACAAAATTAGTATGTGTAACCCTGTAATTGGGATTCCTGTAATTCTGTTGGGCTACCTTTGTTGAAAATAAATAAATAAATAAATAAATATCATATAAATTGTATAATGTAATAAATTGATTGGTTTAAATTAATTTAAAGTTTATTTTCTTCTTTTTAGAGCATTTAAATAAAAGCTTGTTTTTAAAAATGTTTTTTACTATTAATTTATTTTTTTATTTTTTAGTTTTTTTTTCGTATTCTTCTCAGCAAACCCTTTTATTTGGTACCCATATCATGGGGGTGCATAAAAAATAACTAGTCCGCCATCTTGCGGCGTCCGCCATATTGAATTTAGCGTGATGTCATTTTATATTTCGTATTCTTCTCAGCAAACCCTTTTAATTGATACCCATATCATGGGGGTGCATAAAAAATAACTAGTCCGCCATCTTCGAGAGTCCGCCATATTGGATTTAGAATGACGTCACTTAGCTAAACATGCATTGTCACCCAAACTAAACGTGTATGCAAAATTTCAGCTCAATCGGTTGGGGATAACTATTTTAAAATTCAGTTGCAAGATTTGACCTAAACAAACAAACATTCATACATACATACAAACATTGCAAGTTACATAAAAGCTTGTAAAAAAATAACCTAACACTGACGTACCTGCCTTTTTTCCTTCACCACCATGAGAAATTTTCACCACCACGAGAAATTTTAAGCCGGCACAACGAACAAACAGCAAACTTATTATTTTCACTATCAATTTCTAAATATTGCCAAATAGGCGATCTGTTTTTCACTGATGACATGTTTCAATTGTTTTTTACGACGCAGATCATGCAGCAAGTAAACAACAACTGATTTTCCTTACAATCACCACGCCGGGCCTCTATGGCTGACACCCGAACCTGCTCGAATCGATCCGATCGCGTTCGCTGCACCTATGCGATGTTCAACTCGTCACAGCATGTAACGAGACAATGGCCCTCGGCCTATCCGGCCTCGCAGCTCGCCGGATATCCGGTATCCGGCCAAACAGCTATCCGTTTCATCTCTAATTTTTACTATATTATATGTATATTTTAGGGTGTTTTAAAGGCTCAGAAAATATTGTAAAATAAATTAAATATAAATTTATAAATAAAAGACGTTCTATAAAAATGAGTAATCTATTTTGGTATCAAAATAAGTATATATCAGAAAACTAAAAATGAATATAATTCTTAGAAAAGAAAAACAAGAAACTACATACCAATTAACGAGAAGTAAATAGGTATGTATAGTGCTCGTAAAAAGTAATGTTACTGTTATATTTTTATTTTTTGCAAATTCGATCTGTCATGTCAAGAGATTACTCTAGATGCTATGACGTCATCGATATCTTTTTAAATAGCAATCCCAATTTTCTACATACGATAATGTAAACATGAGGGTTGCAAAATCTTTTGTTTTTTGAGAAAAAGCGAGTTGAATTTTAACGGGCTATAATTGAATTGAGTTTAAATGCGTTCAAACTTCAAACAGTGCCAGTAGTTCAGCAGTAATCAATTATTTAGACATTTGCGAATTTTTTGTTCACATTTTTTTTACTGATTACTGTTAAAAATCGACTTCCGAAAGAAAAAACTAGAATTGCTATTTAAAAAAATATTTTATCTAGAGAAAGGACGTGAAAAATTTGGAAACTATGTCAAAAGTAAGATTTGAATAGAATCTCTTGACATGTTTAAGAGATTGTTCGAAAAAAGACTTGTAACAATTTTACAGAATTTATAGATTACTTTTTATAAACACTGTATAATAAAATATAGTATAGTAATTATAACAACAAATACAAATACAAATATACAAGTATTTATTTCACTTTAGAAAAAACTACATATTAAGTAAAACATTGTTTCGAAGTACTTCTAAGTATAAAGTGTGAGTACCTACCTATAATTGTGCGCATATTATTTGCGACTTTCTATACATATAGTGAAAAACAATATTATATTTATAAGAACAAAATATTTATAAAACAAATAGCAGCTGCAAAATAAAAATAAATCAAATATAAAATATAAAAAGTAGGTAATGATAATGTTTGTGATCTCAACTTGATAATATATTTAAAAATTTGGGTGTATTTTCTGTTATGTATTTTGTAATTTTCTTGGAAAACAGTCCTATATTATTTATTTGCTTAAAATTTATAATAGGTTATAAAACTTCGGGCCATAGTAAGTAACAAATCTTTGTGTCGTTGAATGTGAATATTGTGGAATACTGGTAGTTATATTGGTTTTCTGTCTTGTGATATAGTTGTGTTCAACGGTTGTCCTTCGCAGAGATTTGTGTTTATAGATGAACATAAGTACTGACTTTGTTTATAGTAAATCAACATTCAAAACTTTAAAGTCCTGGAAAAGTAGTTCGGTTGAATATCGGCGATTTTTATGCAGTATAACTTTAATAACATATTTTTGCGATATTCTCAAAGGTTTTAAATTTGAGAGATATGCATTGAGATGCCATATCTTAATATCGATTCAATCAGGGCATGATACAGTGTTTTAAGAAGAGTGGAAGAAATAATTTCTCGAAGGTGGTAGAATTTTCATACAAGTTTTCTTATTTTATTATTAAGTGTTGTAATATGATCAGTCAAAACATAAACATCTAATTAAACTACAAATAAAAGTTTAGCAAATTAAATGATGTCAATAGACCAGTCGGTATTGTTAAGTACTGCATTGAAATCAGACCGAAATTCTGGTTAATCCTGATATTTTACTGATAATTGCAGATTGCACGAACATGTGTGTGCTTGTGGAATCATTAACAAACCTTTTCTTTCATTGAAATCTACTGTTATCGTTTTTCCAACAATGACGTCTGCTCCCGTGCAAAATATTAAAAACATATTTAGAGTCACTGTTGAACTTTCCCTTATAAATTTCCTCAGATAATTGTACACTATGTCTTGATCTGCATCAAGACTTAATTAATTTTAAGATATTTCTTGAATTAATAAACTTCGCCTTGTAAATTGGCAACAATTCTTCCTCGGATATAAAATTTTTCAGAACATCACTCCATGCATTTATTATGATAGATAGACTTTTGGGTGGATAAGCTCTTTATGAGCTAGTTCCTCAAATATTTTCAAAAAGTTGCCAGCATTTGAAAGTGTTTTACGTCCTAAATCAGGCAAAACATCTAAAAGGGCTTCCTGATCAACTTCATTAAATTGCGAGATTGTTTCTTCAAGTAGAATTTTATAATCTTCACTGACATACGATAGAAATGATTTATTTAAATCACTTAACCTTCTACCAAAAATGACCATTTCCATGAAAACATCCGCAATCTCAACTGGAAAGTAATTTGTTTCCTTGTATACCCTGTATAAAATTAGAGCAATAGCTTGCCATTTGGGTGCATTAAAATCGCGTCGTATGTAAGGAACTTTTACATTAGCTCCAACAGTGCACCTTTCCATAAAATGAGACCAAAACTCGGACAACGCATCTCTGAATACGCCTCCTACATCTTCCCCAATTTCTTCTTCTCCATTGTGTCCTATGATTTTAATTTTAATATGCTGCTCTTCCTTCCCTAAAGTCGAAAATATTTGCACAAGATCATCGAAAACTTGTCGTCGTCGAAATAACAGAACATTATAACCAATGTGTTCCACTTCCAAGTCGTTAATATTTGAAGTTACCGATGGGGTAACAGTAACCAGAGAGTTCACTTTCGACATTCTGGGATACATTATCAGCAAAAATATCCGGCACAAAATTTGAATAGAATTGAGTGATGTTGCCAGACTCCAACCATACATCTAAATTAGAGTTAGGCCAACTTTTAATACAGTCAATTTGTGCTCTAGCGGGAAAGTTTTGGGGTAGTTTTGATTCTTCCATTCTAAATGTTTTTTGAGGTGCTGAATCCGAATCTGAGGTTTGCCAACAAAATTTCGTGACGCAACATTGAAAAAAATGGAAAAAAGGTAAAAAATTAATTTTTTGGCGGTTTTTTGTTTATAACTCGGAAACTATCAACTTTTCGTAAATAACCCCCCTATTCAAAATGAAAGTACATAAAATTTCCTACTAATTTTATTATTAAGGTTTTTCTCTACGATGAACCGTTCGGGCTCAAGCGCTAGTTGAAAATTGGCGAATTTCGGCTGTCTCCGCAAAAACCCACTTTTTCCACTCCAAAATTCTGATTTATTATTAAAGGCTGTCATTTAGTGAATTCCTCCTAATTTTAAGTTGAATACAATACAATGTAGCCTGGTTTCAACTGTTATGCCATCTCCAGTACTAAAAAAAGCCATTTTCAAAATCACATTGTATTTAAATTCTGTGCAAATATAATTCCGTCTTGTATGTCTTTTCATCTTATTTATTCTCTCTCGGCCTCCCCAAATGATTTTATAATTGCCCCGTCTGCTGCAATATCATTTACAGAATCAATGGTGCCCACTGTCTTGCAGGAGAGTTTCCTTGCAAACATCAAAAACAAGAGCCGGTTGATATCTTTGCTAATGGAAAAATTTGATGATGCAAAAATTGATTCACAGCAAGTTGTGGAGGACGCTGATATCCTAATTATCACAACAGCTCTTATGTTGGCCCCGTCAAATGAATTATGCGACAGTGGTGGAAGATGAATTATGCGACAGTGGTGATTTTGATTGGCCTGCGTAGCCCTGATATAAAGAATGTCTTCTTTTTGAAACCAGGAAAAGGAAAGATGTCTCAAACCCTGTACAATCCTCATCTTTCCGCTGACAAAACCCTATCAGACCATATATTGTTCCTACACGCGATGAATCCTAGTTGTGACACCACATCTGCTTTGTTTAATCAGGGGAAACTGGAATTTCTCAAGCTCCTGCGGAAGAACAATGACTTGCAACCAGTCATTGCTGATTTCAAAGACCCTCATGCACACCAGGACGAGATTGCCGAAGCAGGAAACATGTTTTTTATGGCTCTGTATGGGAAAGGACCTGCGACTAGCCTGAACGATTTGAAATACAAGCAATACGTATCTTCATCGTACAGTGATAACCACATGGAACCCTGCACCAGACTCGATATTCCGCCGCATCTCTTGTAAATGCAACGCAATTGTGGATGCAGGAAGACATTTCCTTGAGATATGATCACAATCCGAACCTGTGCCGGGACCCGCCGTCTTCGAAGAACCTCAGCCAGGACCCTCTAAGCGACAAAAGCTCATATAATTCTTGCTCATATAATATGTAACATATAATCATATGTAATAATAGAATATAATGTAAATAATAAATAATATGTAATAATTTTTCAAGATATTTCGTTGAAATTAAAATTTTTTTCTAACTGAATTTGTACAATTTCGGACCTCATTAAATAACTTATACAAGGAGGTCCCCGGGAACGGGAAGTTTTGATAATGTTGTTATTTCGTAACTATAGCCGTGTTTTATTGCTGGGTAGAATGTACTCCCACGAGTAGTAGATTTTAGATGTCAAAGAAACGGTTTATCAATGTTGCCACAAGTAATTCAGTGATTTAGTAAAATTTACTAAGTTACTGCAAACACATGTTGAGTTTATTTATAATTTGAATTTCGAGGAACGAAATGTCAAAGTTACAGTTCTAACATGAACCAGAATAATAAGATACTGCTTGTAGCTGCTGCTGCTGCTGGAATTGATAGTCTGCAAAGGCTGAAAGCAACGGTGATTTTTAGTAATGGCTTAGATATAGACGTCTTAAACAGACTGATTGATTTGTAAGTTTATTAGAGTTCATATTCAAGGATTTATTACATTATTCTAAAAAGTATACTATATTCATTGTTTATTGTAGGATGAGTAATAAAGAAATAATAAAATGCCAAATGTATTATGAAGAAGTCATTCCCAGAATGACCTGTTCCACATTTAGAAGTCATTTTAGAATGACGTCTACGACCTTTGAAGCAATTGTTGTTGAGAAAGCTGATAAATCTGAATTTGCAAAAAGAGTTGAAATTCTGTACGGAGGTCGTGAACAGGTCAATCCAGAGAAGTGTTTATTAGTTGTTTGGACATTAGCAACTCCAGACAGCTATAGATCAATAGAAGATAGATTTAATATAAGTAAATCCACAGTACTATACTGTCTGAATACTTCCATCTCCATCATCAATACTTACTTATGCCCTAAATTTATAAAGTGGCCTGATCTTAATGAAAAACAGATCATTTCTATGAACTTTAATAGATATGGCATGGAAAATGTGATAGCGACAATAGATGGATGTCATATCTCTATCAAGAGGCCGCAAGAAAATGGAAATGATTATTTCAACAGAAAGAAATTTTATTTAGTGGTGCTACAGGCAGTAGCAAAACATAATTTGATGTTTATCGATGTAGATGTGTCTTGGCCAGGCAGTGTGCACGATGCCAGAGTATTTCGTAATCTGATTTGTATGTTCATGGCCAGAATTTATGCCAATTTTTATTGTATTCTAGCTGACTCCTCATACCCTTGTTTAACCTGGTTAATACCACCATTCAAAAACAATGGTCATCTGACACCCATGCAGGTTTATTTTAATACCATATTGTCTAAAACAAGGGTCAACTCAGAGAATGCTTTTGGCCTCCTAAGAGGTAGATTTAGAAGAATTCGGAATTTACTTGATAGGAATGACGTTCAGGAGATATGCGAGACAGTTGTGGCATGTTGTGTATTACACAACGTTTGTCTATTGAAAGGTGGTGAAAATATTCTAGACTTTTAGATGAAGGAAGACAGAATAATGCAGATATACCTATGGAATATGGTTGGCGAAATTACGACGAACATGAGAGAGGCATACGACGAAACGAGATTATGTTACAACTATGGAATAATCGACAGAATATTTAAAAAATATACAAACGTGTATTTTATTGACACCTGCATGCAAAATATAGTAACCCAGTTTTTATGATTTTAAGATCGAGATAAACATTTCAAAAGGCATTGAAGACATATAAGACTTTTAGTGTTTTTGCTTCGATTTATTATCGCAGATATTTAGTCTCAGAAGATTACTAAAATTCAGTTTCAGTAAGAAGTAATGTTGTGGATGTCCTTATGTAGGTAAATAAAAGAACATATATTTTCAACCGTTTTATTTCTATATAAAATCTAAACAGCTCATTAACAAAAAATAAAACTTAAAAACTTGTACTTGTAATAAAAAAAATTAAGTGTTATTCTTAGAACAAAGGAATCTCATTATGTATCAAGGAACCAACGAACAAAAAATTAAAAAGGAGAATAATCACACAAAGTAACCAAAGAAATGAAAATGAAAAACATAGTTTAGATGAATTATTTGATTAGATATGGAACTAAACAAAAATTCCTAGCCTAGCTTTGATAGTAGGTCATTCATATCTATCCGTAAATCAGTCAGTTATTTTATTGAGGATATCCTTCAATAAATTTGTTGTCTCCTCATGTTGCTGTTTCAAGAATTATTTTCTCTCTTCTTCTTTAACGTCATTCTTCTTCTCATACTACATTAAGCATTTCATTTCTTGGGGTACTTCTTACTCTAAATGTTTGCTTTTTTTGTTTTTCTTTGTGGGAACAACATCATCTGAAGATCCATTTCTTGCCATTGTAGGTGACAATACATTTCTATTAGAATTTTCATCTGATGAAGATGCTGTAGAAGCATCAGCCTTAAAAATTACAATAGGCATTTACGATAATTGGAGCGGGTAATGTATCCTGGTACATTGCGGTAATCAGCTGTTTTTTGTCAATACATCTACCGAGCTAAGAATTACCGAACGCAAAATTTCAAATGTAACCCAAAGCATCACTTGACTAATTAATAAATAATTGAAAATTGAATTACTTTTTTATTTTATGCTTATTCATAAGTCCATACTGCTCGCCATGTCAAAATGGAAAGTAAAAAAACATTTATATGTATTGCATATTTAGGTATACCTGCTTACTTACTTAATTCATTATACATATACAATGTTTCCGTCCTCATTTAAAATTACTTCATTATTTTCGTCAGTGATGGGTTTCATTTTTCTCAAATACTCACAGAATGTCAAAAATTAAGTTTTTTTTAATCATATTTTAAGATTATACCGCATTTACCAACCGATGTAGTCGATCCATAAATTTTGGATCGGGTAGATGTAGCGAATACATTCGATACATTTACCGAACGCGGTTCGGTAGATATGTTCTTATTATCGAACGCTCTGATACATTGCGGTATGTAGCGCTCCAATTATCGTAAATGCCTATTGTTTAGTACATCCTTCCATCTTTTTACTTACCAGTCTCATTGTAGAACATTTTCCCACTGGTTTTACAGTTGGTTTGTCTCCAATATAAGCGCCAATAAGATCAAAAAATTTCCAGTATTTTTATTCATTTCCCGTTTTATTGTTATCATCTATTATTTCTTTGTACTTTGTTATCAAAGTTTTCATTCGATTTTCACACTGAAGGGCAGTTTTTTGATATCCTCTTTCAATAAAACATGACGATATCTCTTCATATATGTGTTTTTCACGAATTTCGGATTGTCCAATTTATTTTTTCTGTCCATACACAAGTCTATTAAAAGGAGCGTTTCCTTTTTATCCCAGCGTTGAATTTGGACTGCACTTGTACTTCCTGAAAGCTGCGCTGAAGTGTTTGCTTTCAAATTGTCAAGTAAAAGGTTTTCATTCGGCAAATTCTGTCTTTTTCTGACGATCTGCCCTGAACTGCTAACCGAGCAGCCGCTGTGATTATTCTGCCGACTTTCCTTAACATCTGAAAACTCTTCTGCCTCACTTCTCTGGTAATTTAACTTTACTCTTTCATAACTACCTTCTAAAAATGATTCTAATAAGCATATCACATAGATATGAATACAATAAATAATTAATCTATCACATCAAGCAAGTTGCTAAGCGGAGGATTTACACAGCGATGAGCAATGATTTAATAAACAATGACAAACTGAAACGAAAGAGTATAAACTTGGTCACCCACCCTTTATTTATGATTTATTATTCCGTTATAATAGGCAATACATCACAGGATATGAATGCACAAAAGTAATGCATTAATATACCTACTTTCTTATATTCATTATATATTATCTTTTTCGGATTTCATATTTTGTAAAAAAAACATCTAGGTTAACGAACGTCAGTATAACTAGGTACCTTAGGTATATGGTGCTGTTTAAAACCGACCTGCACGACCTGCCTTATTATATAAGTAAAAATTGCCATTTAATTCGTGAATTTCAAAATTATTGTCGATTTTGCGTAAAATATTACGACACTCATTTTAGATAAAATATGCATTCATAACTTCTGGGCTGCATAACCATCATTTAGTTACTTTTTATTTTGTGACCAATCATTCTACTCTTCCTATGATCAAATTTGGTCGTAAGAAAAGTAGCAAAAGTGGAAACGATAGTGGTCAATAAAACGGCAAAATACGTTTCTAATTCTACGAGTAGAAGATTTCTGGCACAATAATACTCGCCTATGTATAGTTGGCAGTGGATTATTCTGTCAAATTGTCTGTCACTGTATGCTATTTAGTAATCATGGGGCAGTGGTCCGATGAGTAACGTGCGTTTATGATAATGTCATACTACAAAAATAATAACTGTGTAGTTGCTGCGCAGCGGCAATTCCGAATTAATTTCCAAATTCGTCGACATGGCAGAATACCCTCGGCTCATGTAGTAAAGGAAGCTCCATGAACGACCGTTATACAGCCAGAAAGTGACAGTATGGTGTGCAATGTCTTCATTGGGAATTATCGGTCCCTACTTTTTTGAAGATGAAAATGAGAATGCTCTTACAGTCAACTATGTGCGCTATAACAGTATGATTAACCAGTTTCTAAGTCGGCACTGGAACGTGCTTCCACAGAACAATGAAACATGGTTCCAGCAAGACGGTGCTACTTCACACATCACGAGAGCGTCATTAAGTTCCTTACAAAGATTTTTTCCGGGATACGTTATTTCCAGACGAGGAGATATTGACTGGCCTCCAAGATCGCCAGACCTAACGGCTTGTGATTACTTTTTGTTGGGCTACCTAAAGCAAAAGGTTTTCGTTGATAAACCAAGAACCATTCAGGAGCTTACAAGGAAAATTGTTGAAGAAATTGCTAATATTCCTTTGGACGTATAGCATAGCACGAAAGGCTTCATCAGTGCATATAAAAGAGAGGAGGTCATTTAACCAACATTATTTTTAAGAAATGAAAATTGCACATTACTAGCTAGTTGATGTACTGTATTTTATTTAAATAAAATTAACTTCAAAATCTTAAATTAATCAAAACTTCCCGCTCCCGAGGACCACCTTGTATAATGTAGGTAATTTTTGAAAAAAAAACCTGTTCCTTTACATATCAGATCTAAATAAAGTATGTGCAAGAGAACTGGGAGGAATTTACTAACTGACAGCCTTTAATAATAAATTAGAGTTTTGGAGTGGAAAAAGTGGGTTTTTGCGGAGACAGCCGAAATATGCCAATTTTCAACTAGCGCTTGAGCCCAAACGGTTCGTCAGAGAAAAAAACCTAAATAGTAAAATTTATAGGAAATTTTATGTACTTTCATTTTGAATAGGAAGGTATTTACGAAAAGTTGATAGTTTGCGAGTTACATGCAGAAAACCGCCAAAAATGAGATTTTTACCTTTTTTTGCATTTTTTTCAATGTTGCGTCACGAAATTTTGTTGACAAACCTCAGATTCGGATTCAGCACCCTAAAAAACATGTAGAACGGGAGAAATCAAAACTACCCCAAAACTTTCCCGGTAAAAACACAATTTGATTGGATTATTTGAAGAACCTGAAAATACGGAAGACACCACCGCGGATTTTTCTAACATGATGCTAGCCCCGGCCTCTCACAATATGTTACTGAATGTACAAAGTTTCGAATTAATCAGCGTCCATCGCTTCTCGATCTTGTTATAACCAATGTGGAAAATCTTGTCAGCCCTCCTAGTTTCTCACCTCCCCTTGGCTTATCAGATCATGTGTGCATTGAATTCAGCATGCAGTTTCTCTCAAATAATGTGTATATAAACTCCCCCATAAAAAATTTTTATTTTCGCAGAGCTGATTATACATCTAAGTAGAGTGGTAATGGCGGAGCTGGGTCTCCCCCCACCCTTTTTTTTGGTGGTGGGGGGTAACTAGGGTAATTAGAGTAATGTAGGTAATTAGACTGATGTAATTGCAATAGAGGTAATTAGAGTATTGTCGGTAATTAGCCTGATGTAGTTGCAATAGAGGTAAGTAGAGTAATGTGCAGTAATTAGACTGATGTAATTGCAATAGAGGTAATTGGAGTGGTGCAATGCAATTGTAGTTGTAATTAGTGTATGTACCGATATGTGTATGAGTACTCCAAGTAGTGGTGGTGGGGTAGCTCAGCTAGACTGCTATAAAGAAGATGTAGTCGCAACACAAAATCATTTCTATCGTGAACCATCTACAGCTAACAAATCAGCCTAGTACAGTCAGTGACTTCAGTTATTTCAAGTGAGCAATATTTTATATTACTCTTTATAATTCTTTCATTATATTCATTTTAAATATGGCAATTTCCGAAGTTGACTTATTAGCACTTAATGAGCTAATAAATCAAGATATGCAGGTTTTAGAGCAAAGATCCATTTCAACGTTAATTTTAAATAAACCTTATATCATAAAAAAAATGTCTTTGGTTAATACAAGATTTGGAAAATCAATCATAGTAACTTTGTTTGAGGAAAGTTTGTTACGGTTTTTTTTTGTTTCAAACCATTTAAAGGCGAAATAATAATTATTTTTTTTTATTTTTTTTATTCATTCATTTAAGTTTAATCTAGGTAGGGTTTTAGTGAAGTATTCCGTTAATGTGCCTATATGTTGAGTTCGCCTTCCCAGTTCTGTGATGCCAGCGATCGGCGTTTAGTAATTTTCCTTCGTTGGTAGCGTGGTGCATCAGTACGCGTGCGCTACTTAATTATAATTATTTTGTTTAAAATTTAAAATCAAACTAACAACAACTGACAGTTGTCCATCAGACGCTATTAGTTTCCTATTTCCTAAATTTCCATATCATACTATAACCGGCTCCACTAGAAATATGTCGTATAGAATTGCCTTTTGTATTACTGGTTGCGAATCTACTTTTCTATACTCTTTGGGTACCGTTTTGGAGGGGAGACCGCAGTTGTCACCTGCGTTAGTTAGCATTTGTTTGGCACTGAGCTGTGTAGTCAAATTTTCCTTGTGAATTTTATTTTTTTATGTGCAGTGTAGTGCACTCCAATTTTGTTGGGATACATTAAAAATTCACATCTTGGAAGTTTTGTTCGGAAATGGTTGAATATTTCCTCGACTTTTGATGTCGGATCCTTGAAATTTGACTCGTAAGTTTTTTTGACACATTCTAGAACATTCGTTTGACATGTGCTTCTCTTTTTATTTAGGGTGTGACCAAATTACCCCTGTATAGTGTTTTAACGGGGCTACTATGAAAGCCGCCCCCTATCCTTGAGTAAGTAAATAGATTACAATATTATTGTAGCTTATTATTCGTGTATTTTCAGGGCTTTTTTTTTTTATATACCTTTTTCTGCTCTTGCGTTTGGTGTATCAGCGGATTGTCCTGGACAGGCTTTCCTCAGAGGGCTTCTTATTAACGGATCTATTTTCCAAGACTATTTTCTACCCTGTGGCGTAAGGCTGTAGTTTTGCTGTTCCGTTCCTGTACGTTTTTCTGGAAGAATTGAGCGTTTTCTCCACAGCAGCCATTTTGAAGGAGGGACGAGTTTTCCAGATTATTCGAGAAACGATCGAGCGATTCGCGGAAAACAGATAAGCTACTAATAATTAATATCTACACTTTTAATACATCAAATTTGCACCAAAACATTTACTCCGCTACGAGTAATATTTTTTTTCTTCTATTTTTTTTTACCTTATTAAACTTTTAGATTTTGTTCAGGGTTTCAAACGTTGTGCATTAAGAATTTAACTTAGAAGAATTTGGTATTCTGGCCATAAGGGCTAGTACTTAAATTGTCAAAAATTACTTTTGTTGATGAATTGAACTGATTACTTAACCTGTTTTACTTTAACATATTTTTTTTGCGTGTTATATAGGTCGTCGGTGTCTAGTATAATTCTTGCAGAGTTACTGTCACGGTGGTTGGTAACTTTAGTATTTAACAGACTTAGATAATTATTATATGCGTATGTATGTATTTGGATAAACTTATGTCACATATTTTTATGTGATTTATGAGTGTGTGAACTTTACGTGATCACGTGGAGGGGATAGTCACCAGTATTTTTGTAAAATCCATAATTACACAGTCTATTTCTTCTGAATACCATTTGCTAAACCACACGAACTGTTTACTTGTTTGTTATTTGATTTTTGAATAATTATACACATATTATTAATTGATTGATTTTTTTTTCTTTGCTATTGACGACGGATCTAGAGCGCGAATATTTTTTTGATTTGTTTATGTTGGTGGAACAAATTATTTGGTTTGGAAGCCTGTTCCATCTGGGAGCCTTCTAGCGGGGTTGCAGTATAAGCTAGTGGCGCCCTTTTGGTAAGTTTTTGTGAACCTACCCCATATATTTTGTGTATTTTTTTTTACCTGAGCTAAGTCGGCACTTTCTGCCGCGCTATATATGCCTTCCAAACCATGTAGTATTGTTATCAATCGTTAGCCTAAGGTCAATTAATATTTTGTTATTTATCCGTTGTTTTTTTTTTTTTTAACTCAGATGCGTGGCAAATTTGGCGCCCGGTTTGACTGAGCAAACAAGTGGGGCATATGTTTTTTTAATTATTAAATAAGCAACAAGGAAAGAAAACTTATTATTTACGTTTGATTTGTTGATGAAAATTCAAATGTAAAACAAATTTCTTTACGTACTTTTTACTTAAGTAAGGTTGATAAGAAGAGAGAAAATAAGCGGTATTAAGGTTTCGAATTGTGATTAATATTAAACGTAGCAGATTTATAGGTAGATATTATTGAAATACGTTTGTGATTTTTTTTTAGGTATTCGTTTTTGTCGTAAGCCGTTGTAAACAGACGGTTGGTTGTTTATTCTAGGCGTACTTAGATATATTCATTTGCTAAAATATTTTGTTTAGGAAAGTTTCAATTCGTGAAATAGATTATAGTTTTGTTACAAAAAAGTATATAAGTATACTTAAAGATATATTTTTTTTGTTTGGGGCAATTATATTTTTGTGATAAATAAGTTAAATTCTTGGGTGGATAATTTATTAGAACGGTCATACCTCTACTCCTTTTGTTTAGCTTTGCGAAAATATTTCAATAGTAACGTGTTTGCAAAGATGGCACCCCCACAATTCGAAGTGAATCGGCTTAATTCTGAGGAATTAACATATGAATTAGCAATTCGTGGGGTAACTGATATTGCTACGGTAGAATTAATGCGAAAAACATTGCGAAATTTATTAAAACTAGAGAGAGATGGTAGTTCTATAGATTATCCAACGTATCCATTTAGCTTTTCAGTTGATTGTACAGCATTACGTTCAAAAATTAGTGAGATTCAGACATTAATGGATAATTTTGACGGTTCTACTGATTCTCCATATAAGAAAATTTTTTCAAAATATGCTTATGCCTTAAGTAGAGTAAATCGTAGTAGAGCTGCTTCTGATGAGGAACAAAAGGTTCGTTCGGAGTTGATTGTAAATATTTTAGGCTTAAAATCAGCTTTAGACAAGAGGGTAAAACTCCGCGAACGCTCGTTAGTAAATCAGACTTCAGGTATTCCGGATTTAGACTTGGTAAATATTTCGGGTAGTAGTAGCGATTCCGATAGTGAGATGTTAAGTTCTACTCCTTTTCCGACTTCAATGCCTTCGGTTAATAAATCCCAACAGATTTCAAAATGGAATATAAAGTTTACGGGAGAAAATAGACCCGGTGAATTGTCTTTGAGCGCATTTCTTGAACGCGTCGAGGAGACTCGAATAGCGCGTAACGCCACTCTTCAAGACTTATTCAATTCTGGGATAGATCTTTTCGATGGTAGAGCGTTGGTATGGTATCGATCAGTTAGGAAAACCGTCCGTGACTGGACTTCTTTAGTAACTTCGCTTCGCGAGGAATTTCAGCCCCCGGACTACAACGATAAATTATTTGAGGAAATAAAAAGACGCACACAAGGGCCAAATGAATCAATAGGACTTTATTTAGCGGTTATGAACAATTTGTTTGATCGGCTTACTATCAAAGTTCCCGAAACCACTCGACTTAAGATCTTACGTAATAACATAGCTCCATTTTATCAAACACAATTAGCCTTGACCTTAAATGATATAACAACCACCGAAGAACTACTTAAATTAGGACGCAAATTAGAAGCGCGAAAGACGGCCGTTGAAACATTTAGCCATCCACCGACGCGAAAATCGAATTATATGTTGGAACCAGATCTAGCCTACGTAGAGGCTGATATTAGCCAACCTTCTTCATCTTGTAGGAGCGTAAACGTTGATGAGGTATATAATAAGAAATCTGTTACTTGTTACAGATGTAATAAAGTCGGTCATATTGCTAGTGCATGTAATGAACCACCGCGTAAATATTGCTATAGGTGTAAAAAGCCAAATTTTACTGTTAGGACATGCCCTAACTGTAATGAACATTCGGGAAACGCGGCAACGAGACACTAGACGGTCGGGTAGATGTCTCCAATTTTTATAAACCGGCTAAAAATTTTAATATTAGCACTAAACCAATCATTGACTACATCCTCTCTCATGCAAATGGAGATGATAGGCCATATTTAAAAGTTTTTGTTCTCGGTCACCCTGTATTTGGTTTATTAGATTCTGGCGCAACACGAACGATAGTTGGACAACCCGGTTACGACTTATTACTAAAATTAGGTTTTAAATTACATCAAAATAATTCTAGTAGCTGTACTGTCGCTAATGGCCAAACTTGTTCGGTTTCCGGTGTTTTTCATATTCCCATATGTCTTATTGATAAAAGTCACGTGATAGATATTTTAGCGGTCCCTGAACTTAATCACACTTTAATTTTGGGTATCGATTTTTGGTTGGCAATGAACATTGTGCCAGATTTGAAAAATGATGTTTGGCATTTCGGTTCTGAACTACAGTCGCCTCAAGCTTGCGGTATACAAGTAACAGATAATTTAACTTCTAGTCAAAGGCGTGCTTTAAATTCGCTACTTGAGGACAAATTTAAGTTAATGGGGACCAGTTTAGGTTACACGACCTTAACGGAACATGAAATTAGTACGGATGCTCGCCCTATCAAACAACGTTATTACCCGGTATCCCCGTTTAAACAAAAACTCATCGACGAGGAAATAACAAAAATGCTTGAACAAGATATAATTGAGCCTTCGAAAAGCTCATGGTCGTCTCCTATTCTTCTTGTTCCAAAACGCGACGGAGGTTATCGCTTTTGCGTCGACTACCGGGCACTGAATGCTGTTTCAAAGAAAGATGCCTACCCACTGCCATATATTTCCGCGATTTTAGATAGGCTCCGTGACGCCAAGTACCTTAGTTCCATGGACATTAAATCTGCCTATTGGCAAGTGCCAGTTAAAGAATCGTCCAGAGAGTTAACAGCTTTCACTGTCCCGGGGGGACGAGGTTTATACCAATTCAAAAGAATGCCTTTCGGTCTCTCGAATGCGCCGGCGACATGGCAACGACTGATCGATAATGTTTTGGGTCCAGAATTAGAACCATACGTTTTCGTCTATTTGGACGATATTATTATAATTTCGCCTGATTTTGATGTCCACCTTAAAGTTTTGTCCCAAGTTTTTGATCGTCTTTACGCAGCAGGATTAACTGTGAGTCGCGAAAAATGTAAATTTTGCCGTCCGTCTTTAAAATATTTAGGATACGTGGTAGATACTCACGGATTAAGAGTGGATCCTGAAAAAGTTGAAGCCATCCTAAATGTAAGACTTCCTAAGAATGCTACCGAGGTTAGGCGCTTTTTGGGAATGGCCAGCTGGTATAAATAATTTGTGACCCAGTTTGCTTCTATAGCCGCCCCGTTGATGCGGCTAACATCAAAAAGGGTTCACTTTAATTGGACGGATGATTGCGATACAGCCTTCAAAATAATCCGAGATAAATTAGTGTCGGCACCTATTTTAACATGCCCTGATTTTTCGCGCCCTTTCGTTTTGCAAACAGACGCTTCCTCTTTTGGAATCGGCGCTGTCCTAACCCAACAATTTGAAGAAGGAGAAAAGGTCATTTGCTTTTTGTCAAGATCTCTCACTCGACAAGAGAGAAATTTCTCAACAACAGAGCGAGAATGTCTTAGTGTTATTTGGGCCGTAGAAAAGCTGAAACACTATCTGGAAGGTACTCATTTCACGGTTATCACCGACCACGCGTCTTTAATCTGGCTCAATAATCTTAAGGACCCTACAGGTCGCTTAGCAAGGTGGGCTGTGCGGCTGCAGCCATTCGATTTCACGATTGTCCATCGTAAAGGACGGGAAAATGTAGTCCCTGACTTTTTGTCACGTGCTGTGTCTATCGCAGCGGATATAATTAATGTCGTTCCCCCTAGCAATAACCCTTTGCCATCTGATTCGTGGTACAGTAAAATGTTAGATAATGTAAAAAAATATCCAAAGCAATTCTCCCAATGGCGTCTCGAAAATGACATTCTGTATAAATATGTCGAGTGCAAATACCCGAATTTATCGGACCCTCAAATTGATTCTTGGAAACAAGTGATACCAAGTTCTAAAAGAAAATATTTAATATCTCTCGCACACGACTTACCAACCTCCGGACATTTAGGTGTATATAAGACTTACCATAAATTAGCAAACCAATATTTTTGGCCAAAAATGCGCGCGGATGTTGCGCGTTATATTCGCAAATGTAGAGTATGCTTGAGTCATAAACCTGAGCAAAAAGCCCCGGCTGGCTTCATGGTTACCCGACCCTACGTCTCGAAACCTTGGGAACTCATATCGGCGGATCTCGTTGGCCCTCTTCCAAAGTCCACTCAAGGTTTTCTTTATATATTGGTAGTTACTGATTATTTCTCGAAATTTCCTCTTTTCTTTCCGTTAAGAACCGCTTCGGCCTTGGCTGTAACGAAATCTATTGAAGACAACGTATTTTTATTATTCGGTGTTCCTACTTCCATCATTGTTGATAATGGTGTTCAATTTCGAAGTAGAGAATTCTCGAAATTAATGGCTACATACAAAGTGAATATTCGTTATACTGCAAATTATCACCCGCAGGCGAACCCCACCGAGCGCGTGAACCGTGTATTAAAAACTATGCTATCTTCATTCGTAGAAGAAAATCAGAGAGTTTGGGATATTTTGTTGCCAAAAGTAGCCTGCGCTATTAGATCTTCTAAACACGAAATTACGGGAAATTCTCCTTATTTCATAAACTTTGGCAGAGAAATGAATCTACAGGGCGACCATAACCATTATAAAGATAATGTTGCCAATGATGTCAAAGTAACTCGTGATGCTAGCGAAGCCCAGAAACGCCAAGAAGGATTCCTTCATCTATACAATGACGTACGAGACCGATTGCTCAAGGCGTCCAAAATTAATTCATCGCGGTATAATCTTCGACGTCGGGATATTCAATATACCGTAGGTCAGCAAGTCTATCGGCGAAATTTTGTTTTATCTGATGCGTCTAAATATTACACAGCCAAATTAGCCCCAAAATTTATAGGACCGTTTATTATTCATAAGCGTTTGTCACCCTATACTTATCAACTTAGAGATCTCGAAGGAAATTTAAAAGGGGTATGGAACGTTAAGAATTTGAAGCCTATTTTAGATCCTGATGATTAGGATATTTGAGAATTTCTAGGAAATTCTCTTGGGAGTAAAAGGGGGATCTGTTACGGTTTTTTTTTGTTTCAAACCATTTAAAGGCGAAATAATAATGATTTTTTTTTATTTTTTTTATTCATTCATTTAAGTTTAATCTAGGTAGGGTTTTAGTGAAGTATTCCGTTAATGTGCCTATATGTTGAGTTCGCCTTCCCAGTTCTGTGATGCCAGCGATCGGCGTTTAGTAATTTTCCTTCGTTGGTAGCGTGGTGCATCAGTACGCGTGCGCTACTTAATTATAATTATATTTTGTTTAAAATTTAAAATCAAACTAACAACAACTGACAGTTGTCCATCAGACGCTATTAGTTTCCTATTTCCTAAATTTCCATATCATACTATAACCGGCTCCACTAGAAATATGTCGTATAGAATTGCCTTTTGTATTACTGGTTGCGAATCTACTTTTCTATACTCTTTGGGTACCGTTTTGGAGGGGAGACCGCAGTTGTCACCTGCGTTAGTTAGCATTTGTTTGGCACTGAGCTGTGTAGTCAAATTTTCCTTGTGAATTTTATTTTTTTATGTGCAGTGTAGTGCACTCCAATTTTGTTGGGATACATTAAAAATTCACATCTTGGAAGTTTTGTTCGGAAATGGTTGAATATTTCCTCGACTTTTGATGTCGGATCCTTGAAATTTGACTCGTAAGTTTTTTTGACACATTCTAGAACATTCGTTTGACATGTGCTTCTCTTTTTATTTAGGGTGTGACCAAATTACCCCTGTATAGTGTTTTAACGGGGCTACTATGAAAGCCGCCCCCTATCCTTGAGTAAGTAAATAGATTACAATATTATTGTAGCTTATTATTCGTGTATTTTCAGGGCTTTTTTTTTTATATACCTTTTTCTGCTCTTGCGTTTGGTGTATCAGCGGATTGTCCTGGACAGGCTTTCCTCAGAGGGCTTCTTATTAACGGATCTATTTTCCAAGACTATTTTCTACCCTGTGGCGTAAGGCTGTAGTTTTGCTGTTCCGTTCCTGTACGTTTTTCTGGAAGAATTGAGCGTTTTCTCCACAGCAGCCATTTTGAAGGAGGGACGAGTTTTCCAGATTATTCGAGAAACGATCGAGCGATTCGCGGAAAACAGATAAGCTACTAATAATTAATATCTACACTTTTAATACATCAAATTTGCACCAAAACATTTACTCCGCTACGAGTAATATTTTTTTTCTTCTATTTTTTTTTACCTTATTAAACTTTTAGATTTTGTTCAGGGTTTCAAACGTTGTGCATTAAGAATTTAACTTAGAAGAATTTGGTATTCTGGCCATAAGGGCTAGTACTTAAATTGTCAAAAATTACTTTTGTTGATGAATTGAACTGATTACTTAACCTGTTTTACTTTAACATATTTTTTTTGCGTGTTATATAGGTCGTCGGTGTCTAGTATAATTCTTGCAGAGTTACTGTCACGGTGGTTGGTAACTTTAGTATTTAACAGACTTAGATAATTATTATATGCGTATGTATGTATTTGGATAAACTTATGTCACATATTTTTATGTGATTTATGAGTGTGTGAACTTTACGTGATCACGTGGAGGGGATAGTCACCAGTATTTTTGTAAAATCCATAATTACACAGTCTATTTCTTCTGAATACCATTTGCTAAACCACACGAACTGTTTACTTGTTTGTTATTTGATTTTTGAATAATTATACACATATTATTAATTGATTGATTTTTTTTTCTTTGCTATTGACGACGGATCTAGAGCGCGAATATTTTTTTGATTTGTTTATGTTGGTGGAACAAATTATTTGGTTTGGAAGCCTGTTCCATCTGGGAGCCTTCTAGCGGGGTTGCAGTATAAGCTAGTGGCGCCCTTTTGGTAAGTTTTTGTGAACCTACCCCATATATTTTGTGTATTTTTTTTTACCTGAGCTAAGTCGGCACTTTCTGCCGCGCTATATATGCCTTCCAAACCATGTAGTATTGTTATCAATCGTTAGCCTAAGGTCAATTAATATTTTGTTATTTATCCGTTGTTTTTTTTTTTTTTTAACTCAGATGCGTGGCAAGTTCAATTACGACTTTTAAATCATTTTTACCGAAACGGTTTGTGGAAATTATATGTGAGAACACTATCGATAAAATAAATTCGTCAAATGGTAAAATTACATTGACATATTTAGGACAAAGTTCTCCAGCTTATCCTGGAGCAAAATCTAGTCCATTAATAAGTTTCGGTGTTTAATTCTCAAACAAAAATAATCGTAAAAGTATTTAAGTTAGCTAAGTTTAAGTATTAAGTAGAAATGGAATATTGTGGAAGAATGCTAGGAGTATTATAGAATAGTATCACTTGTTAGCCTATAAAGATTCTGATATATCTAAATTGACATTTGTACAACATATTTTTACTTCGTGTACACCAATAGCTCAAACGTAAGTCCATTTAGTGCTGTTTTTTATAAATTTTTTTACATTTCATTTTTTATTTGTAGGTACGCAGCAAAGATGTGGATGCAATATTCAACCCAAACATGGACCCCTGCAGAAGACATTAAATCTGCCATTGAGAGATTGTCTTGTAAACTAGATGACTTAATAAGGGATGCATTGGTTTCATTAAATTATGATATGAATATCTGCTTCGACGCTGAAGAAGTTCGACGGGTTAAAGAAGCTTCTAAAGCGTATAGCATTGGTGTAAATCTATGTGGTAGATATTCCCGTGGCTTCTTAAATTTGGATGAGTTTTGTGAGCATATGGACAGAGTGGAACTAAAACATTTTCTATACGAGATAATGGAGTACCTTACCTAAGAATATTATTGAAAAATATCAACTCGACCAGTCTGATGTAGAAGATAGTGATAACAATGTAGATACATAAATAATATTCATCTTATTTCTATTGTCATATTTATTACACCAAATATTGTATGTATCTGTAGTAAACAATATTCTGTATTTTATATTATATTATAAAACTGAATAAATAAAATACACATTAAAAGATTACATTCATTTTATTTCATATTTCTTATTACACAACAAAAAATACATTAGTATAATTAGAACAGTTTTTATTTTAATTTTATATTTAATTCTACAATTACATTCTGAGAAAATAAACATTTGCAAGTACATCATGATTATTGTTGATAAAATTATCCAGATATCTTGATAGAAATAGGTTGCACTACTTAATTCCACAATAATAAATATTTTCTTTTTTTACTTGACATCGAGAAAGTCATTCTGAACCGAGCCATCTAATGCGTTATAACTTAAATATGTATCATGAAGTATAAGTGCATACACTCGAGTTTGTTCCGGAAATTTCGCTTTTCGTGTTTCAAATTCTATTTTTATGTCGACAGTAGATGATTTCACTGCAACAGGTTGGTGTGAACAATCAATGACAAACAAAGGATTCTTCCTGAATTCCCCAAGATCCATCATGGGTTCGCTCATATCTTTATCATAGTAACTACGTTGGAAGTTCTCATAAGCATAATATGCTGCAGAATCGAGCTTCTTATCGAAATCTAAATTCCAACGTTCATATGGATATACTTCAGAGTTTAGAAATAGTCGAATATTATTTATGTCTGCGTGTTTGAACTGTGTAACATCCTTTGTTCTAACATTGGCCTGATCAGTGCCTTGAAAGCCAAGAAGGATGAAAAGTGGGCTTTCAAGACGGGTGGAGAGTTTAAGAGCCCATATGTCATAGGTAGTATCGCGTAGACAGGGAAGCTCATAAAAATCCCACGCACGGTAGACCATCTTAACTTTGGTATTATTACCACTTTTATTAATTCGATTCAATAATTTTAACTTTTGTCGATTTTCAGGTACAATGTGCCTTATCTTCCACTCAATTTTGCTGATTTCCAACTCTGCATCAACCTCACCGATATAGGAGTCTTTAAATGAGCGTGCAATTATCATAATTAATTCTTGCTTCACATTCAGAATGCCTTTGGTATAATCTTCTGCAAAACCCATAAGGAACTTAAGGGGTAGTTTGCCACTGAACACGTGACTGGCGGTATCTAAAATATCTTGTCTCGTTTGAGTGAGACCCCAACCTGTTGTTATTAATGAGCGTGCATGCGTTTGCCCATACGACACCATAGTTTTCATTGTGGTAGTAATACCAGGTCTTCTAATTACTGCTACTTGTTCACCACCCATTTCCAGTCGTATCTCTTCAAAGAGAAATGTTAAATGTTAGTGCATTATTGGATAAATAACAACGCTTTGTGGTGTCGCTAGGAGTAAATTTTCCCTCTATGTATATATAACTTTCTGAAATGTCGAGTATAACATCTTGAAAATTGATGGGAATACGTATTTCATCAGAGTTTCTGTAATATGGGGATCCATATGGTTTATATGTATGCTCATGTAGGCTAACTAGGGAATGATCTAACACAGGTTCATCAAACACCTCAAGTTTGTCACTAGTTGCAGTAGCCACCATTATTATGACCAATTTTTTCGCAGTTTTAATCCAATAGATTTTAAAAAGGCTTGATCCTCAACTGACAATCTATGTCTTAACTGTTTAAGGTATAGACTTTGAATGAATTGCTTTCCACATCTCCCTTTCTTTTTATCTATACTGTTGTTCGCTACAGTATCATACTGATGGTGATGTACTTGCTGTCGCTGTTTATATCGAAAACCCATTTGGTTGGTGATATCCGACTTTCTTCAATTCTAGCCTTACAATAATTTTCTCACATCGAAAATCGATCAAATCACCGTTGTCGTCCAGTATGCGTAGTGTGATGTTGTCTATTAACTGACGCCCTTTAGGTCTAACAGGTAAATATATGATATTTTTGGGTTCTCTAGTAAGTTTGTAGCCAGGCTCAACGTCTATGTCAAATTCAAAGAGAGTGTGTGACTCTTCTGCATTCAGATAAGCTCCAGAAATAATATTGCAATCTACGCGTATCATCCTTACTTTCATAATATCAACAGGCTGTGTTGATTCGTAATTTTTATTTGGTTGTAAATATATTTGTCCAAATCCCAACAGACTTCCTATTGAATTTGGTTGTCTAAAATCTACTTCATACTTTGACAAAATCTCGCACTTTAAGGTATTGTTGTTTGCCCTTAAAGTGAATATTTGCGTGTAATCCTTTCCATCAATATTCATAGCTTTCAACATTGCAGCATAGATTTCATCAATTTCATAAGCCCCCAGAGGTATGTGAACAGTAGTGAATGTATCTTTAGCACTAACCCTATATTGGAAGATGTTATTTGTTTCATCCACATTGTATATGGAGTTGTAAGAGTAGAATTCAATTAAACCTAACCCATGACGACTGCTCCTATCCAGTTCAATGGGTGGATCAAAGTTGACACTTAGCTCACTTAAGCGGGGCGAACGTTGGGACGCAGTGTGACGTGTGGTGACGCAGGGTGAAGTGAACTGCCAAAGGTGAAGTGAACTGCCTGCGCCGGTAGTGCGAAAGATGAAATGCAGTTTTTTAACCGCTCCGTGTCTGAATCGCAGTTCTACGCCCAGTAGAAGCCTACTTACTTCATGATGTATACATATTTGAGTAATTTGTTAGACTCGGAATCTGATTCTGATTTTGTTGAGGAAGAAATAGCGTATGCAACTATATTTAAAAAAAAACTGCCAAAAAGTGGTTACTTAAAAAAAAGAACAACTCACGGAGAATTCGTCCTTTAGAAAGAATTTTGTGATGAAAAGTACAAAAATTATTATCGAGTAACCCGTGCACAGTTTGCAGAAATTAATGGCTTTATTAAAGAAGACATAGAAGCTGAAGGGTGCAATGCTTCAAAGCCCATCGGAACGGAAGAAAAATTAGCCGTATTTTTAAGGTAAGAAATTTATTAACTTAAAACATGTAATATTCTTAAAAACACAATGAGGTAACTTTTAGTTTCATAAAATAAAAAAGTAAGATCAGTTGTTCACAGAAAATTCGTTTAAATAGTTGACTAAGGTAGTCCCTGTTGCTGGGCGTTTTTCTGACGAGATATTCTGTATAGGTGCTTCAGGGCCTTCAGGGGAAAAGTTGCTAACGTGATGTGACGAATTATCGGAATAATAAGTTGAGAAGGACGTAATTCTGATGCTGAAGAGTAGTAGATTCGTAAGCTTTAGATGATTCAGATGTATTATTGCGTCCAGCCAGATTCATTGTCGATGCCTGTGGAATGTGGAGTAAAGTGGCTTCTTCATCGGACACTGCTTTATAAACATTATTTCTCACACTGTGTTGTGACGAGGGTGGCATTTTTTTTGTTATCTCGTACATTGAGATGAAAAAATGATATAAAGGATCGTTTGTCGGTTGCATCTTATCTAATATCATTTCTCTCTCCATTGCTCTATCTGCTGCCCTTTTTTCTCGATTTTCTATAGACCGCTTAAATAAGATTCCAATATTATCTTTCTTCTGAACTTGGGTTTGCCTTATAGGTGTCTTTTTCATTGAATTTCCAGGAATATTGGATACTGTCTCTTGTCTTGGTACTGTCGGTGTTTTTTCTATTGAAGTACAGCGAAGATTTGCGGGTGGAATATCTTCATGCTCTTTATGTTCAAGATCTACACCATGAGCTTCAAAGTTATCTTCACCCTCAAGTTCTTCGTAATCTTGCGTTTGTAATTCCTCATCGCTGGCGTCAGTGAAATTGGTATCTCTCTTCCTATTCGTCATGTAACGTTGAAGAAATCCCATTTCTTTTTGGAACTTCCACGGTTTTTGACTTGTAGCTGCAGCGCCACTCCTTATACATTTTTGTTGCCTCCTAATTGCGTCCCGAAAAGAATGTCTTAATTTCTCCCACATGATTTTCGCCTCCGAACCTGCAACAAAATTCACATAAAAATACATTTTTTTAATAAATTATTTTTCAGGTACATCGCTTCAGGAAACAGCTTCAAAAGTATCGACTACAGACAGCTATAGGGTGAGTGACCGAACAGTATCCAACATTGTAAATGAAGTAGCAGAAGCTGTTTGGAAACGTATGCAACCGTTATATATGCCAGAACCAACAGTAGAACATTGGGCGTCAATTGCACATGGTTTTGAAGAAAGATGGCATTTTCCACATTGCATCGGAGCTATTGACGGGAAGCATGTACTGATAAAAAAGTCAAGCAATAGTGGTTCCTCATTTTTTAATTATAAACATACTTTCTCTACTGTATTAATGGCCGTTGTGGATTCAAACTACAAATTCGTTACTATTGATGTTGGCTCAATGGGACGATTTAGTGACGGAAACGTTTTTGCTAGCAGTGTTTTCGCAAAAAAAATGAAAAACCACACTTTAAATATCCCTCCAGCTTCTCTAATTCCTACAATACATGATCCGATTCCACATGTTTTTGTAGGAGACGAAGCTTTTCCTTTGTGTGAAAATTTAATGCGACCATACCCAAGACGAAGTGTCACGGACAATTACGAAAATAAAGTGTTTAATTACAGACTTTCGCGGGCTCGACAAACTGTGGAATGTTCTTTCGGTATTCTTGCTTCCCGTTTTCGTGTTTTTCAATCACCATTTGAATGCAAATTAGACACTGTAGTGAAAATTGTAAAAGCATGCTGCTTGCTGCATAACTATTTGAGAAATTCTCCTATCCCACAAACCGCCCAAACCAGACAATTCTCCGAAATAGATTTGCCAGAACATCAGCTACGTCGACTGCATAAAATTAATACCCGAAGTCCATCTCAAGCGTTCTCGGTTCGTCAAAACTTCACAGAACACTTCAATTCACCAACAGGATCGCTGCCATGGCAGAGAAATAGCGTATTGAGTGGAAAATACTAGTGTAGGTAACGTAGTAGGTAGTACTTAGCCATGTTTATGTCAAAAAATATACATAATAATTACCTGTTTTCTGCCCAACCTCCTTCGCAATTTCCTCCCACAACTGCTGTTTCAATTTGGTTTTCATGTAATTAACATCACTTGTGTCATACAAGACTTTTCTCCACCGCACAGCTTCAATTAGCTTCTCCTCCATGTCGACACACCAACGAGAAATCACTGCGGTTTTGTGTTTAGAGCGCAGACTCTCGCATGCTCACGGCGTACAAAAACTGCGCCACCTCACGCTGCGTCCGAACATTCGCTGTTGTATTGACGTCTATTGATTACAGAAATCTGCGGTGAGTCACCCTGCATCACCTCACTTAACTGCGCCTCAACGTTCGCCCCGCTTTAAGCGGCTCGTTAGTGTGAACGTGTACGACATGACTGATATAATTAAATTGTGTTACCCAATTTATTGTGGATTACAGCAATAATGGTATAATTTCCTCTTCTTAGAAGTTGATGGTAATATATTTACATTGTTATTGGATGCCACATTTACATCGTTTACCTTACAATAGCAGCAAAACATTTTTCTAGGTGTTGGACCATCATTTACGTCAACATTGCTTTCATAATCATTAAGGTAATGTTCTGTACAATATTGATATTTTAATATATCGACATCGTTCTGAAGATGTGTAGGTAGCTTATCCCATACTAATGCAATTTCATGTGAAGCCAACCCAATCATCACCTCTTTGGGCATATCTGCTAGTTGTTGTTTGCTCATCTTCAACAGACTACGCAAACGGGAGAATGCAATTAGTGAGTGACCCATTCGCTTGATACCTTCTCGATCTATTGCTGGGGTCATAGATTTCAGTTCCATGGCGTTTTATATTTGTTTCGTAGAGAGAAACTTTAAACACAAATGTCCACACAACACTGTGTTAAAATTCTGTACACGTTTGTAGTTATAGAATATTTGGTTGGCCCTCCTTGAATCGTTATTGAAATATGTAACTAATTCTATAGGTGGGGGTAAGTCGCCAAAACTATCAAAATAATTTACTAAACTACCTCGTTTTTTATATGCCACCCAATGTGTCCCAGGACCATATATACTATCCAAATTGATTATTGCGGATTCATTGTAATGTGGCCCATGTCTTGGTAGTGAGTCACGCATAAATACACCTCGAAAGTATGCTACCTTCATTTTATTAGCATAATATTTAAGATCAATGTCGGTAAGAGGTCTCCGAGGTAGGGAGTCTATTAGTTTTTTGAATTCTGTTTTAGATAAAGACCCATCCCCTTTCGGTATGGCTTCATATACATCCCCTTTTCATAGCTATTACTTCCATACTTCTGTTGTGCCGATTTGCTTCAGCTAATTCTTCTCTACCCTTTTTCACATCATTTACAGCTTTAGCAATACCAGCAGCCGTACCCGCCAAACTACCCAATGCAGATAATCCAGCAAAAATGGGTATTAGAGGTAAAATACCGCCAACTTTTGGTATTGGTATAATTCGAGGTGTTCGAATATTGCGTTTTCCACCGGCCTGTTTTATATATCGACGTGCAGCTTTTAGAGCAATTTCAACCGCCTTCTTTTGGTCTTTTACTTTTTTGCCTCCAGCACTTCGCAGTGTGTCTCGCACTTTTCGTACTATCCCAGATCCAAACGCTGTCTTTTTAACATTCTTCTTACCCTTCTTTGTTTTCTTGATGATTCGTTTCCTAATTGGATTACGAGATATTGTTAAATTACATCCCATACCAAGACGTTGTTTTCCTTTCATTATAGTTGTAACTAACCAAGCAGCGGCCTTTCCTCCACGTCCTGCGTCTTTGGATTTCACCCGTTTCCACGCAGCCTGTTCAAGCTGATAGTCTGCTTTATGGCGGGCTGCTAGGTTACTGCTGTTTTTGTCGTATGCAATATCGTGTTGCTTGCACGCTTTATCGAGCTGATTTATGCCAGGAACACCTCGTGCCAGCCGTTTATTTAAATCTGTGCCTGGACCACAAAATTGATAACCTGGCAAATGCAACTCGACGGGGAGCTTATTAATCAGGGAATTAACTAATCCTCTACCGCGCTTCGTACGTTTTTCACGTGTGTATCGTATGGTGGAAACCATTTAAATAAGAGTTGCAAGTCACACATCTATTTATATACCAATTAGCCGCTATACAATGCACATTGTGAAGCAGAAACAAACTCTTTCCATAGATAATTTGGATGAAAAAGTTGGGCGTGGGTTAAGTGCACATAATCGTCATGGACCACTACTACCTTCAACTGTACGTGCCCTCATAATAGGACCGTCGAATTGTGGGAAAACAAATGTCTTAATATCTTTGATCACCCATCGCTTAGGTTTACGCTTTTTAAATATTTACCTATACTCAAAGTCTATAAATCAACCCAAGTATGAGTATCTACGTAAGGTACTAGCGCCGATTAAGGGGTTAGGATTTTATACATTTAGTAACGGAACGCAAATAGTGGAACCATCCGAGGCAAAGCCGGAGTCTTTATTTATATTTGATGATGTGATATGTGAGAAGCAAGATGTTACAAGAGCATATTTTAGTATGGGCCGCCATAGAAATGTGGATTGTTTTTATCTTGGTCAGACATATTCTCGAATACCGAAGCAGCTAATAAGAGACAATAGTAATTTAATTATTGTCTTTAAACAGGACGACGTGAACCTTCACCACATATTTTCCGATCATGTGTCACCCGATATAACGTTTACAGTATTTCAAAATACGTGTGCAGAGTGCTGGAATGACAAATATGGGTTTCTAGTGATTGATAAGGATAGAGAAGTACAAGGTGGGCGATATAGAAAAGGGTTTGATAGCTTCATATATCCATAATGCATTTTAATGAAAACTTCACTTGAACCACATACTTCGTTAGGGTTACTTCGTTTACGTATGCGCTAAGATGAAGGTTACCAAAGATAATAAAAAATATAATAATCTTGCACATCCCAGTAGTGAAATAGCCCTCAAGCGACAGTTGATTGAGGCTACAGATGCGGTACGTAAGAAGTTTAACTCTATTAAGAACAAAGATATGGAGATGCATGTAACACTTGAAAAGATCTATCAACCAATAACTGAACCTTTAAATGCTATATCTTCAGCAGCGGAGAACAAACCACACGCCCAACAACCACCATCATCATCATCAAGGGTGTCTACTCAGAGGGCAGTGCCATGGGAGAGTGCTTCTGAAGGAGTATCTGATAAGTATTTAGGCGATGATGATGATCCACCGTTTACCTCCATCATGGAAACTCCACCATCGTCTATAAGAACAACCCCCGTATCTGAAACTTCTCTAGCTAGAAAACTAGAAAAAGGATATGATGTAGTAAAAAGACATATACAAAATTTAGAATCTGGTGATTCCAGGTATGATACTTTATATGGAGTGCGTGTAGATCCCAAGACAGACAAACTGCTTATGGGCAATGCGGAAATACGTTTTTCCCATGGAAATATTACACTGTGGTATGGCAATAAGAAACTTGGCGTGTATCTAGGTAGTCCGAAATTGTACGATCTAATATTTCTAAAACGCCCACCAATTTTAGATGATAATAGAGAAGGTGTTCTCGATGATGAGTGGAGCAAGATATATGGAGAAATACTAAGAAAAACAAAAGCGCCTTACAAAAAATGCAATGTAGCGAGTGGCTATAACACCACTAAACGTACAAAATTTCACAAAATTATCAAACCATTAACATCCTCTACAATTGAGACACGATCATCAACAAGTGGTTATGGATTAAGACGTGTACCTACCCACAAATTGTATAGAAATAATGATAAAGAATTTATTTACTGGAATAAACCCAACGAACTTGTGGATCGTCTACGCCTTTTATGGAGTTCAAAAATGGCGGGAAATAACAACCACGACAATTAAATAATAGAAATAATATCAGATACTTAGGGAAGAAAAAATTGTGTATTAAAGAGGAAATAAAACATCATTATACTCAATAAGTATTATATAGTCTGCAATTTATAAACTGTATCAGATGCAGTCAGAAATGTCTACTGTAAACAACACTATTGACAAATTTGGACGCAGTAAAAGAGCTAGAGTGAATAAGTTAAAAGCCCTGCGTGGATTACCTGGTGTTGGTTTTAAACTAACCAGAGATAATCACTATGATATTCAAAACAAGCGTTTAAAAAATCTAGGGGAACCTGTCGATGATCAAGATGGTGCAACATGTAATTACGTTAACAAGCGTCTACAAACAAATGATGAAAATGCTGCCAAAGCTATTTTTAATACAGCCGATATAATTACTGGGGAAATAAAAAAATATGTTGATGTGGAGAAAAGTGGAGAAGAAAATCGCACTATTTTCAATAAACAAAATAATGAGATGATGCAGAAAATGAAAATAGAAATGAGGAAATATGTTGACAAAGCAATTTCTGAAGTTAAACGTTCGGCCATAAACAATCACAATACTTTAATCACTAGAATCTCTAAATTAGAGCATATTGCCACCGAACTCCAACCAAAGAAGGTGCAATCCGGAGCCCTAGCATTTCCACCAGAACTAATGCCTGAAGTTGATATATAGCTGAAGACAATTTTATAATGGAGGTTAGCAGCGAAAAATTACAAGTTGTTAACGAGTTACATAGATGTGCTAGACGAAATTTTCGTAGAAGAAGGACTATAATTAAAGGATATGGCGATTTATGGCAAATAGATTTGGCAGAAATGCAACCATTTGCATCTGACAATAAAGGTTACCGCTACATTCTCGTGGCGATTGATTGTTATTCCAAATATGTATGGTGTAGACCCGTTAAAAATAAAACTGGTAGCCAAGTTAGCTGGGCTATGAAAAGCATCTTTCAAGATTCTGGTTACACCCCTCTCAACTTGCAGAGTGACAATGGTACAGAATTTTACAATAAAATCTTTGCCACATTAATGAAGGAACATAATATCAATCATTATTCCACGTATAGCACGAAAAAAACAGCAATAGTAGAACGAGTAATAAGAACCCTAAAAAACTGGTTATATAAGGAGTTCTCAGTTAGAGGAAAATACAAATGGTTCGACATTCTATCCAACATAGTACATAGTACAACTGGTATGAAGCCTGCGGATGTCACATCTACTACACGTTTAACTGCATACAATCGTATTAAAATTTTTGTAAAACCTAAATTTCATATTGGGGACATAGTGAGAATTAGTAAATTCAAAGGTATATTTGAAAAAGGGTATACGGCAAATTTTTCAACAGAACTTTTTAAAGTCGTAAAAATAAATGTAACGAACCCCACAACTTACCTGCTTGAAGATATGACGGGTCGACTAATAAAGGGTGGTTTTTATGAAATGGAGTTGCAGAAAAGTAAACATCCTGATGTATATTTAGTAGAGAAAGTTTTAAGAAAGAAAGGAAACAAACTGTTCGTTAAATGGCTGGGATTGCCCTTAGAACAGAGTTCATGGATTGATGAAACTGCTATAGTTTAATATCATCAGTCGATTTAATAAATTTTAGATTTAGAATTTAGTGTATTACACCCATAACTATTAGCTGGGGTAAAATTTATTTTCTCATGAAACAAACTAGTATTGTATTGAAATAGCCCATACATATTTATTCTTTATCTTAGCTGTAATAATTATTTTGCTATATTTTATATTGAAATGTTTAGCCCTAATAGTTAATGTAGATGCTAACACTTGAAAGATAATAAACATACACATAAATGTTTTAATTCCTTTTTATTTTCCTACAATCTATATTATAAGAATGATACAAATATACATATAACATAAAACATAAAATTAATAAAATATAATTAA
This sequence comes from Rhagium mordax, assembly GCA_963680705.1. Classification (NCBI taxonomy): domain Eukaryota; kingdom Metazoa; phylum Arthropoda; class Insecta; order Coleoptera; family Cerambycidae; genus Rhagium; species Rhagium mordax. The sequence goes on along the minus strand of OY796664.1, from coordinate 41,952,296 downwards.
AAATTATAATTAAACATTAAACAAACATAAAAAATAATATAAAAAGTACAAACTAGAAAATCTAATATTATTATATGGGTACTGTTCTTTTTCCAGTATTATTGCACACAAAACAACCTTCGATGGCACCGACTGTCACTGTGTCATCGCCACAAGCTTTGCACTTTATGGTAGGTACGTCCCACCACTCAACCGTGTTGTGCAGACTTGCGTGTGGGTGAACAGCCCCCTCTACGACCATGCGAGAATACGATACGTAGCACCTAGTGCCCATAAAATATTTTCCCTGGTCAATGCTGCATACCACAACGAAGGCCGCTGTAGCACACACCTTGTCCATTGTACCAGCCACCATATCTTTTATCCGGAAAGCCATCTCGTGCTGGTCTTCCTCGATGAGGTCCGCAACATCGACTTCTATACCATCGTCCACCATTTCGTCGACTCCATCGTCCACTATACCATTTTCGCCGCCTTCGATGACTTCCTGGATATCGATGTTGGCACCATTGGCATCAACATCAGCAGGTGCTCCAATCTCCACAGACTCAGCAGGTATCCCTATCTTCGCAGCCTCATGATTAAGCAGCATCCAATTATTGGAATCTTCTTGCGCCAACCGTCTTAGAATAGATATAATAGATGGATTTGCGGGGGGGGGCGCCGGGGGGCTTCGCCACCCAGCGCTTTGCATTATACTACAATATGTAACCCAACGTTACCTAACCTAACCCAACCTAGTCTAACCTAACCTAACCTAGTCTAACCTAACCTAACCTAACAATATATGCTTACATAATTATGGTAAATAATTTTTATAATTTTTCCTAATCTAACAACTACATATTCTTATAAAATAATTTACGAATATACTAATAATTTTTTTATCATTTTTCAATATTTTTGTAAATTTTTTTATTATTAATATATTTTAAACCTAATTAACAATAATCTTATCTAACTAACAATATATTCTTACATAATAATAATACACAGTAATTTATTTTTTATCATTTTTTGTCTTTTATTTGTATCATTTTTTTGTAATTATTTCTGTCATTTATTTTTTTGACAAACTTTTTAATTTTTTTTAATATATTTTTTTATTAATAATATATTTTATACCTAATTAACAATCTTATCTGACTAACAATATTCTTAAATAACTTAAAAATCTAACTTAATTAATTTGCCTTTATTTGTATGATCTTTTAATTATTTTTGTCATTTATTTTTTTTTGACAAATTTTTATTTTTTTTGGGGCATTTATTTTTTTATTTTTTTTATATAATCTTTTAATTATTTTTGTCATTTATTTTTTTTGACAAACATTTTAAATTTTTTTTTGGCATTTATTTTTTTAATGTTTTTTTATTAATACTATATTTTAAACCTAATTAACAATAATCTTATCTAACTAACCATATTCTTAACTAACTTAAAATCTAACTTAAAATAACTTTCCGCCGCGTGTGCGCAAGTGCTCAGCCACCCATTTGGTCCGAAATAAATCTCATCTGCTTTGCAGTTTTGTCGGGAGCCTCCCTTTGTCTCTTTACGTCGGCCTCTAATTTTGCAGCTCTTTCCCGCATATCAGCAGCACGACGTAAGATTTTCGGATGATCCCGACAAAGCCTCAAATTTAAATCATGTGTTCTCTTAAGTTGACCGTATATTTTAAAAAACTGTTTAACAGATGTTTTGGTGTCAACTTGCGAGAACACCTCCGATTCAGAATCAGAGTCCGCTTGTGCTGGGGGCCGAGGTCACCATCTTCAAGGTGCAAAACAGGTAAATCTGCGCCAGGATGTATATTGCCGTGCATCTGCTGATGGTGCCCATGATACGCTCGCTGACTGCCGCCTTCGTTAGAACACGAAGCGCCCCCAACGTCAGCAGCAATACCATCTTTAACAATAATGTCGTTTAAAACATTAACTCTGCCAGAGGATGGATTTTGTATTGCTGTCCCTGACTTCACAGCACCGCCATTAATGGCGGAACCTGACGCTGTAGATGCGTCAGGTGATGGTTTAAACGTAGCCAAATACGTCATTAAAGTCAAGGGCGGTAAAGTTGGTGGCGGTGTAGTCGAGCGCCTTTTACGACCACCAGCAGATACGTTTTTAACGGTTCTTACCATTTTGTTCACAAATTCACAAAAACTGAGCAATGAAATTCACGAGAGCACACTTGCACACACTAGCACAGGCGAAGACGGAAAGAATCTTGTAAGCGTCCTCAAACCCAAGCCAAGCTAACTTCCCCCTCCAACGGTAGGGAGTGGGTGACCACTCTCGTCTCTCATTGGTTGGACGACATCACGTGATTTATGCAAGCCAAGCTTTCACCCCACTGTTGATTTTCTTTGTCTCAAGAGAATCCCGCTACAAAGTGACGTCAAACTTTTCTAAATGTCATGCGCACATCGAATAACTGACGCAACAACTTTCTATTTGAAATGACATCACATTCCTGACTGCAGCATAAAACATTTTAGTTTTAGCAACGTCACCTACTCTTACATTGTAAAACTGTATCATTACACACACCTCTTCAAGTCACTACCTACATTATTTATAATTTACGATTTAACCTAATCGATATTTAACTTATTTTGGGAGAAAGGTTTACTAATAACAACACTGTGATTTTTATTTAGATATTTTTATTCTATTATTTGAAAGTACTTAAAATTATCACAATAATTTTGTATTATAATGTTACAATTAAATATTGGTGAAATTTTGTAGTTTGAATTTTCCAGTTTAGTTCATGTATTCGAATTTTCGACCTTTACGTTAGAAGATGAAATAAAAATTTTAAATTAATTATTGGCTTAAATCAGCTATTGCTGCAAGTAAAGCGTCCAAGTTTTCATTTTTTTTTCTCCATATTATTTATGGCAACTATCAGTCGTTCTATATTTTGTTCTTGTTCGCTCTGAAAAAATGATATGTCACGGTGCCCCCACGGTAATGTTTTAGTAGTATTAGGAATAACAAAACGTTTGTCATCGTGTTGGGACAAGGCCACTTTGTTCTTCATGCAAGCAACTCCCCGCTCAACGATTTTCTTATAGTCATCTATTGACAGCTGCTTTCTAATAACAGATTTCTTCACACCTTTAGCTTTTTTGAGTTCATTATCCACCGATTGTATATAATAAGCTTTCGCACCCGTACCATAAAAACTAATAATGGGATCAGAGGGGAACTCGTCTTTCATTTTACCTAACACCGACAAGCCCTTATGAATATTAAATTTATTTATTTCTTCGTAGTTAGATGTATCGAATTTGTCTGGATTCTGTATTATGAAATTATAGAAGTTATCTGTAAATGTTTTTATAATCAACGAATCCGTATCTGTATACAGCAAAGAAGCATTATCGCCGAAATGTTTTTTGATAACGTCGTAGAAAAAGTTGTATAATACTGTCTTAGACAACTCCAGGATACAAAAACCAACGTAAATTGGTTTGTTGTAGACTACCTTTAGTTTACCCATATGGATGGCTACAAAATCATCAGTAAATATTGAGCATGATTTAAAGTTAGGGCGTGTTATTAATGCATTTGCACCCATACTCCGCCTAACGCTCTCCCAGTGGGTAACTAATTTTATATCCATTCTATTATCAACATTTTCCATTGTCTTACCGAATACTGCGTTATTTAATAATTTATACTGATCTTTTTCAAATTTATTCTTAGTCTTATTTCTCATATCAGTGTTTAGGTCAATATATTTTTTAAGCCAAGGTGATTGTTTGAATTTAAGTATTCTATGGGTTTTTATAACCATTAACCCGTTATCTAGCGCTTGTTTCAAATTTATATAATGCACAATATACCTCCTCTTATCGTTTAAATTTGGTATCAGTTTTGTCAATTTCGATTTTGATTTTGGTGGAATAATATTTTCTACTAAAAAGGGTAGGTCTGAGTGTAAGTCGTGTAAATCTTGTGGATAATGTATATCTACTTCGAGAACATACCCATGGGTGCTTTCATCTGAAATGCTCGTAATATCTAAATTCATGATTTCTTCTTCGGACAGCCACACGAATCCACCTGTCGGCAATTGTTGCGACATACTATGCCCATATAGGTTCGTGGCATCTAGATATGTGATGAATGAAGAAGGTTCTTTGGGGTCGTAGTTAGGGAGAAATTTGTTATTCGCAATATGTTTCCTTTCCGTACACTGGCTTACTCCACCACGTATTCCCTTTTTAAAAAAATGGATCATATCAACGTCCGTTAATAATTCCAACTCCACTTTGGTTAGTTTTAACATAGCGTCCCACGAGAGACCCGGACAAGTGTAATACTGAGCAGGATCAAGTTTATATTTTTCCAAACAAATTTTACGAAAATTTTCAAATACGTCACACAAAAGGAGTACGTCTGATTTTAAATAAAGATCTGAGTAATCGCCCAAATTCTGACAATCAAGCAAGTTCCACACATCGTTAGCCCTCTGATAATCTTTATCTGTTATATGTTCTTCATTTAGGTTATCGTAAAATTCATCTTTCGAGGGTAACTCTACATTATTTAGTTTCTCTAAACTATCCATAAAACTATATGGAAATACACCCTTTTGCCTCATTAAATTAAATTTTTCCTTATCTGTATAGAAACTTCCCGTAACAAACAATTGGTTATCAGTTAAGTTGCCCCCTAAATTTTGCAACGATGTTGATAAGAACTTAAAACTATCGATGAATCGTAGTTGTATAAATTTCCGTTTTTTCTCCCCTTTCTTATTGACGTAATCATGCATATAAAGGTGTTTCGTGAAAGATATATATTTTTCTTTATTTTGCGCTATAACATCAACTCTGTCCTTATGTGCACAGAGCTGTTTTATAAATAGGTGACTGTCGTAGCCACTCATATTGTGAAATATGATAGGTACAAAATTTGGTAATTTGTAATTTAAGTTACATACAGAGTGTGCGGCACCAAATCTTACTTTACCAGTTATATGACAATGATCTCTAAGTTTTACATCCTCTACTTTAAATGGTTTCTCACATATACCGCATACGGTCGCATTCAGGAAGTCTTGTCTTTCTTGTGCTGTGAGTTTAGCCATTGGGACTATATCTTTCATATATCTGTTATAGATTTCCCTTACATCGGCTTCAATACGCGATACAAAAACTTTGGCTACATCAGATCCTCGATAGAGTTCAAATTTTGATAAAGAATTGTCAAAAGAACATTTTATGAAATATGCGAAGGAGTCAGGTTCGTGTATAAAAGTTTTATTTGTATAAGAACGTTCGGGGTTCGGTTCACAAGTATGAATAGGTTTCAGAATTGATTCAAAGTCTGCATACACTACAAATGGTACTTGCATTTGTCTTTCAAAGTTTTCAAATTTTAATATATTTTCAGGTACTTGTTTACCATATTTATCAATCCGAAATTGTGTCGATGGTGTTGTTGTATAAACATGATTACAGTCATTTCTCTGATGCTGGAATAACTGACGCTCATTATTAAAATATAGTAAGCAACCATCACAAAAGTACTTTTTATGATCATGAGCTGAAATTTGAGCGGAAACTAGCTTAGACAAGTTTTTTATCCAACAATAGTGATTATTAGCGCAATCTTTCTTACAGTGATGATTTACACCACATTCACCGGAAAGTAGTAACAAATTTACATGCATAAATAGTTTTTTTTCAGAATAACGTAAAGGCCCAACAACTTCATACTTTATTCTATTATTCTCAAATTTTTCTTCTAACCCGTACACGTTAATTGAAATATTATTCATCTCCTCAAATTTTGAAATATCCCGCAATTTTACTGGAAAATTCATACCTGATAAATTTAAAACTCTTGAAAAATGTGGATATGATGAGGTCTCAGATGTGCAGCCATTTGCAGGATACAATGCTGAAGTTACAGCCCAAGCAAAACAATACTGATCCTGGTTTTTTACATTTACCACTGCCTTCTTGTTTTCTATGGATTTTGGCAACTTGACATATGATGAACCACCCAGAGGACTATATTTATTCACATTGATTTCAACAAAAGCAATTCGTTCGAGGGCCCATCCTAAAATTAAATTATAATTAGTCATTTTCTTTCCACCTTAATGTATGTTTAAATACCTGAATCACGTTCCAGGAACTCCGTAGTTTGTGTAATCATAGCATCCACAAAGGTGTCCAAAGTATCGTTCAAATCCATAGCTTGATCCAAGATTTTGTTGGAAGTGTTAAATGATTTCATTTCAGATAGTTCCTGTGTCTGTAATACGTACGTAGCAAACGTTTCCATATTTACTTTTACTGTATTATGAATACGTAACACTTCCTCGAAGAGATTTAATATTTTTGGTCTAATTTCATTGAAGAACATTACATAGTCTTGGTGGTTATTTTCGCTATATACTCGATAGGTTACAATCCTGTATTTGAAAGCGCTCTGCACAATTTCTACACCTTCTATAAACGGAACACATGAATTTGTCCTATGTTGCAATGTCCTTCTATGGGAATTCATTTGGGTTGTGCTTAGAGCCACATTACAGCAATTACAAGTTTCCATATTTGTAGATGTTGAAGGATTACATTCCAGTTTAGGATATTTTGCTTGCGGACCACTATCATGTATCTTCTTACAAGATTGCCTCTGATATCTTCGCAAATTGTCACCACGTGTAAAACTTACACCACAAGAAGTACAAATATACATTTTATGTCTTTACTCTGGGAGACTAGCACCACAAATGGCTGTGTGCTCCTCATCCTCATTTATATACATGGAGTGAAGCTGCCCCACCACCTCTACTTGAAATACTCATACACATATCAGTACATACACTAATTACAACTACAATTGCATTGCACCACTCCAATTACCTCTATTGCAATTACATCAGTCTAATTACTGCACATTACTCTACTTACCTCTATTGCAACTACATCAGGCTAATTACCTACAATACTCTAATTACCTCTATTGCAATTACATCAGTCTAATTACCTACATTACTCTAATTACCCTAGTTACCCCCACCACAAACAAAAGGGTGGGGGGAGACCCAGCTCCGCCATTACCACTCTACTCATCTATGAACCAGCATTTCTTCATTATAGACTGGTTTCGAGACTGTCTGGACAGAAACGATCCAAAGGCACTTTGGCACAGCTGACTCGGTACTATTGAAAATGTTATTCCTATGTTTGTCCCAATTGTCAAACATATACGGACATATAAACAACCGTGGATGAACAGGGAACTTCATAAATATGTGTTTAGAGAAGAAATCTCTGTGGCAACGATATAAACGCTATAACTCCTTAGAAGATTACTAACTCCATCGTTCCCTATCGAACAAAATTACAGGACAGTTAGATAAAAGCCCAAAAGCTTTCTACAAATACACACGTTCTCGCCTTTCCAGTAAGGTATCTATCCCCTTAATTAAACGAACAGACGGTAACATTTGTAATAACAAGGGGAGTGCTGATGTTTTTGCAGACACTTTTTTTGAATCCTGCACGGTTGATCCTGGTACACAATTTCTCACCCTACACCCGAATTCACGAGTACATCAAACGATTGACAATATACATATAAACCCGGAATTAGTACGAAAACATATGGTCAATTTACGTAGGGATTCGTCTCCGGGAACAGATGGAGTCAACCCATTCTGTCTTTGGAGATGCGCGCAGAGCTTGTGTGTTCCACTATGTCAAATTATGGAGAAATCGATGGATAATGGCACTGTTCCAGAGGACTGGAAAATCGCCAGTGTAACACCTATTTACAAAAAAGGCGACGAACTTTCCTCTTCTAATTATCGCCCGATTAGTTTAACTCAGTTCCCTGTAAGTTAATGGAAAGAGTGATCTGTGAAGAACTGATTGATTTCTTACTCAATAACAACATTATTCCACCGCATCAGCATGGTTTCCTTCCTGGTCGTTCGATAGCTTCCAATCTACTGCAAGCTGTTAACGCATGGTCATCTTACATCGATAGCGGTCAGCCTCTTGACGTGGTTTATCTAGACTTTTCCCGTGCCTTTGATAAAGTGCCGATATGCTATATAAACTTGAATCTCGGAGTTCGTGGAAAACTCTTAGCCTGGATCGAATCCTTCTTGAGTGACCGTCAATTTTCTGTGCGTGTAGGTGAGTCTTTCTCTGAAAAGCGTGACGTTTTAAGCGGTGTGCCCCAGGGTTCAGTGCTAGGGCCGATACTATTTTTGGTCTATACCGGGTGACCACGAAATGAGGCTGAGGACAAGAGAGAGTAGCTCAAGAACACCACTTTGCAATAAATAAATCTAATTAGTACCTACTCAACAAATACATTTATTACATAGCACACTTTAGATATTCCCGATGAACCATTTAATGTCAACACAAGTAGAGTCAGTCCTACTTTGTGAATACCTACTTCATTTACTTAACCGTCACTTGGATGATTAGCTAAAGCATAGCCGAAATAAACATAGCCGCGACACTCAACTACTGCAGTGAAGTAACGAGACTGGCTGGCGGAATGAAGTTAGTGAAGCGACGGCAGTTGTCTGCTGGAAATCATCGAGTCTTTGCGATTTTTAGGCTGTTGTTTTATCGTTGTTGACATTGTTGTACTTTCTATAGCTGATATTTTTGTTTGTGTTATTATTCTAACCCAGCAAATACAATTTCATCGGCCCATTACTGGTTAGATGATTTTTGCCAACACCAAGTTAAATCGGTCCAATGCAGGTAGGCAAACACGTCGCCGGCGTCGTTTTGACACAGCGGCCAGCCTACGAGGTTCAATGGTGGTGAAATGTTGGCTCTATGTATAACAGTTTAAAGCGGCTCAGTGCAGTGCCATCAATTTCACAACAATGTAGGAAGTTCATTGAGCCATTATATAGCCGACATTGTTTTAATATGGACCTATAATTTGCAGTTGAAAATATACTATACCTACAGTATTAAAATTTTAATTTATTATAAAATCAACAAAATGTAATTTAAAAAAAATACCGGAATGTAAAAATTTCCAGCAGTATCGTCAAACGATATATTTATAGGAAAAAAAATGTATATGTAGATTTTTAAAATAAAACAAATTTCAAAAAAAAATTTCATTTTATCACTGAAGTTTTTTTATTTTTAGACGTTTAAGTTTTAATGGACCAAATGTTGGTTCAGGTTTTAATTCAGGATTTTTCCTGAATTAAAATGAACTAATATTAAATGATAGATGAATTTTTTTTGAAATCTATTTTATTTTAAAAATCTACATATGCATTTTTTTTTCTATAAATATATCGTTTGAAGATACTGCTGGAAATTTTTACATTTAAGTTTTTTTTTTAAATTACATTGTGTTGATTTTATAATAAATTAAAATTTTATTACTGTAGGCTAATGTTTCATAACAACGATGATTTTCTCTAAGGATGGTCTATTGTTCACTGCAAATAGCTTTTATTCAGTTGCTAATAAAGGTATTGGGATTGGGGATATCATTTATTGGAACCTTTAAAGAAAAATTATATTCTCTTTAGAAATTTTTATTTCAGAAATACTTCTTTAATGTACATTAATTAAAATACGTATATTGTTTTTCATTTTTTTCTCCTGGACCTGCCTCCATCTCTATCACCTGCTGTCCGAAACCACTGCTTAGCCACAGAGGTTTTTTCATTTTCCGTTGCATTACTACACAAAGGGTTTTTCCGTACAGTCACTATAAAAAAAAATAATAGAAAATAACGTCAAGAATGGCAAAGCCCAAATTCTCATACCTAAAATTAATTTTACGATAGTTTCACATTTTCCAAAAGCGATCTTATTATTTCTTCCCAGACAATTGCACTGCAATGCTAAATCATTTGTAATGATTTTGGACAAAATACGATGTGTATTATCTACTATATAAAAGTTTATAAAAACTCACCTATTTTGAAAAAAATTGGGGGTCACTTAGCTTCTCATTCAAAATGTTTAATTCTCCCTCGGTATTTGAAGGAACATTTTCCATTTCAGTTCCTACAATCTCTTCGACATTTTGACGTTTAATTAATGAACATATATAGTTCATTCCTTGAGTCACATCTTTCAATTTTTTCTATATATATGTATTTTGAAGCAATAAATCTGTAATACATAATACAATACTTATTCATTAAACTTAATTCTGGGAATCACGCCAAATTCTAAAAAATAAATAGAAATAAGAAAATTGCTAAAATATGTCAGGATAAAAGTGTAGTATCAAACAATACTTGTTAATTCTGAATTCAATTCTAATTTAATTTCAGAATATGGAAGAGAAATAATTAAGAGCGCTCCAGAGTTATACATACTTTTCGTTACACAATTCTTATATTTTTGTTCTAAACATTTTCATATTCCTCTTTATCTTAATATAAAGAAACATCCTGCATTTTTAACATATAGTACCACAAAATTATGTAAAAAAACTAAATATAATATGCCCCATGTTAGATTTGGATTTAATTTCCCTGAAAACTAAGCAAATCCTTTCTAATTATTACAAGGCGTATTTTAAATTATTTATTTTTACACCTATAAATGATACTATATGCCTAAAATGCAGGATGTTCCATTCATTATATTCAAATATAGGGAAACAAAAATATTTAAAGCAAAAATATGAAATTTTTGTAGCGGAAAGTATGTTGCTCTGGAAGTAATTAATTTACGTTCCTGCGAAACAGATTTTTCCGTACTTGCATTGCTTGTAACGTCTGATGGGATCCGCAACTGACTATTTATTGGCTGACCAGCTGAAGTGGATATTTGTTTTTCTAAGGTCTGTTCAGAAGATTCTGTGATAAAATGGAGTTTCATTATTCAAAGACGACATACTGTCACTATATGTTTGGTGTGTTCTCAGAGTTGATTTTACTTCATCTTGTTTACGCTGTGGGCGCTGTGACAGACTGGAAAACTTTTTATTAAACTTAGGCAATGGAGGTGGAGATGGCGGAGCATCATCTTCAGAATGCAACAAAATACTTTTTTAAAACGAAGTAATAAAATTGTCCGGAACCCATAGTGACACAATTTACATTTCTTAGCGTTTGTAAAAGTGTTCTCGAATCTTGCGGCAAGTTTTCTAAATTTGGCATAGTATGAAACCAAGACTATAGTTCAGTAACTGCTTTATGGGTTATATTGTTTTGTAAAGCCCTTGACTTTAAAAACTGTTTTGATTTACCCAGCTAACCAAAAGATGTTTTTTTTACGTCAAAATAACGTTACTCAATCACCTCACTGACGTTATTAAAATGACGTGATATTAACGGTATAATGACGACAAAAAGACCGGGGTGTAATGACGTCATAAAAGTGACGACTATATAACGGTATTGCAGTCACATTATTATAACGTCATAACGATGACGTTAATATGATGATATATTTGTAACATTGTTATAGAGGGGTGTTTCTTTGCTCCACAAGTTCATATCAAACCATCACCATCGTAACCTAACGGAGGTTACATTGCAATAGTAATATGGTTGGCATATAAAAACAAATTTTAAAATAAATAATATTTATTAAGTTCAAATAATTTACAGTTATTCTTCCTATATTCTAATTTTACAGTTTAAAGCCCTATGTGGTAACATTCTATATAGGGTGTTATATAATAACTATCACTATTGTTAAGGGTTAATAACATGATTGAACAAAACAGCTTAATCCACAAAGCTGCATACTCATCTGGTTCCTTCAATGTTAACGGGTAAACGTACCACATTCCACATTCATAATAAATTTTTTTATGTCCTGTAAAGTGCAGTCAGCCGCAATATTTTCATTTCTGCGAACAGCCTTATTAAATTTTTTTTGGGTCTTGTATGGTGGCCAATACACTTGTTTTTTTAATGCCAGTCACTGCAAACTAAGCCCACGGCGTCATCCTCGAACAAACATTATTTCTGTTTCAGTTTCAGCACATTCTTGTTCCCATTCAAATTAAAAAAACTTACCCCTCTTATAACATCTAAAAAAACTAGGAAAACGAGACACTAAAGACTAAAAAACAATGAAATAAACGCCTTTCGTTGCCTGATCATACCACAGCGTCCACACTAGCCACGACATAAATAAAATGGCCGACCAAATTGAGAAATTGCACGAATTCAGCAGTTACCGGCAATACTGGTAGATGGCGCTTAGTAACACTCGTAAATCATTGGTCCAATAGACTCCATTAGTTATGACGTCATTCTTACGCGGTAAATATGATTAGGTTTCTAAGCTCATTTTGCCATGGCCCTTATATAGCCGTAACATAATGGTCAAAATCAAAGGAGCTTTTCTAAATATCGATATTTTGGTGTAACCGTCTTCTTCGGGAACTATATTAATCTGTATAAATGTTCTATAAGTAAAAAATGTTTTACTTCTCAAATAAATTAAAAAAATTCTTTTTAGTAAAATGTTATTATGGAAAAAAGCAGATTGTATTGGTAATGATTAAAAAAATAGCTCAATGGTTAAATAATGTTTTTTGAATTAGAAAATTTAAAATGAAAATTTGTGTGTCCCTATGTAAAGACACAATAAGGGTCACTATAATAGGGTGTATGGAGACATTAAGGTGGGGATGAAACGTCACTACTATCTGTGTTACAGAATATATAGGTAATAAATGAGAATATACAAGACCAAACAACGAAAAGTTAAAATATTCTCAAATTCAAACTGAAAGCTTTTTCAGATAACTAATAACTTTAAGACTCGAGCAAGACTTGAAAATAGGGAACAAAGTTAAGTAATTTACATAACGTTATATTAACATCATAGATATACGTTATATTAACGTTAATTTTCTTACCTAAAAATAATTTCCTCAGTTTGTGTATAAAGATTATTGTGTGACCGAATATTATCATCAAATTAACGTGAATTCTATGACGTAATTTTGAGGTTACGAAAATCATGTCAATATGACGTTATAGGTGATTATTGGTTAGCTGGGTAGTTTGACCATTTGTTTCAGTCATATTTTCAAGTTCAGTGTTGTCAAATTCATTAATATTAACATTATTATTTAAAGATTTGTTCTTATTTGGTAAAGCACTTGCACTATTATTATTATTATTATCATAGTTTTCTGGTACCGATGAGTCTAATTCACTTTCAGGGATATTAACATTATTATTTAAAGTTATATTTTTATCTGGTAAACTACTATTTACATCGTTATCTAAAATTATACCGGTCTCTGGAATCTGATGGCCCCAGTTCATGGTGGTTCTTATTGCCTTTATGGCATTTCGATAGTTACTGCTACGACTTCTTGTCTTAAAATGTAGATTCTTAATTTTATTCATTGTAAAAATAAAAACAAATCCTGCAGGTGACACTTTCATAACCAAACATCACCGATAACTGTTATTTTTAGCGCGAAAACTAAGAAAACTTGATTATATCTTGTTTACATTCCATTTCGCAACCAAGTTTTCTTAGTTTGTGCGATTCTATTGGTGGCCGAGTCATAAAATAGACTCAGTCACCAATAGAACTTGAGGAAATTGTGAAGCTTTGTTGGGAACGAGTAAAAATAACCTCAAAGTTTTTACCCGGTTTTTTTATTTTTCGTTAAATTTATTGGGTAGGCAAGTTGCATTGAAACGTTTATTAATACAATGGTGTCCAAAGAAATTATCTTCTAAGTAAATTTGACAGATGAAAAACCGGTACCTTAATCATGCTAAGCTTTTGTTTGCATTTTAAAAATATATTAATTGCTATACGTACCTAGTCATATTTGTTGATATACAAAATTAATCACCTCAATTTACCATATGATAATATTACATTATCCTCTTGTACCACACATCGCAAAAACAAATGCACAGCAAAACAAATGGCATGGCGTCCACAGAATAATGATATGGCGTTATCTCGTTTCGTTCCGAAGCGTAAACAGAAAGCACGCATGCGTCTCTTTAATTGGCAACGTAAGAACGCAAAATACTCTAACGTGACTTCACCTCGCGCGGTAAAATTTGATTTTATTTTCAAGCTAATTTTCAATAATTATGTGCATTATATTGTACATGCTTGTAGGGTCAAAATCAAAGACTTTTCTAAATATTTGGTTCTAAATAGGTTTTTTATATGTTATTTTCCTCATTTTACTGTTAAAACCCTGTTCACTAGTTTTTATTTATAATGTATAATTATTTATATCCATGTGGTAAATACATATATGTCCCTCAAAGAAAAGAAACAAAGAAAGAAAGTAATTTTTGATAAGAACTTTATGATTACAGAAAATGTTTCGTGTTGTAAATTTCTAATTAAGAAAATAATAATATAATATGAAAGTCAACGGTGGACCAGCAGTGGTAAGATGTCTTAGTTCAATGTTCAGAATAAGTAATTTTGCATATTAAGGACAACCGTTTAACCGATTTAGTTCAAAATACGGTTTAATACCTATTGTCATTATGATGTTGGCGCAACATATGTTTTTTATGCCAACCATTTACCACCGTTTCCAACACGAAACCAACTTGTGGCCAACGTATCAGTGTTTGCTGGGAAGTTATTTGTTGGAATGGTCAAAGGAATCAAGTCGTGTCCTCCCTACTACCGCTTAGAGAAACTATTTTCCATAGATCAAAGGTGCCGCGGGAGAGTGTCGCAGCTAAGTTTCTTTAGGCTATGGCTAAAGTATACCGTGTAAACAGCAAAACGCGTTGCTTGGTTTGGGTTTCTTAATAATCTACCCTGCGTAATAAACCTGCACGAGTCACTAACTTAATAATTTTAGAATGAACCTACTGAATTAATTCAGTAAGTATATTAAGTGCAAAATTTATAATAATGTCAGTGGCAAAAATTTCTTATGATCTACGATGCATTCGACACCGTTAAAAAAGATGTCTGGGCTCATATTTCTTTATTTTTAGTGAAAGCAAAGACATAGTTAAAGCAGCTAATTATTGTTTTACTCTATTATTATTTTTCAAAGAAGTCAACTCGACATTGTTGTGTTGGCACCAATGCGCAAAGGCGCAGACATACAGTCGGGTAAGTTCCGGAAGCGAGTCTCATTTCCCTGCAAAAAATTTACAGTTTGACCATTTCTTGGGCAAACCTTTGCTAAATGTCCTACTTTATTACATCTATTACATTTAAAATTACGATAGATATAAATATTGTCGTGATTAACACCACAATGTTGAAATTTTTTTAATTTGGGGTTTTTAAACTTATAACTACCTTGAACGTTAGTTCTGCCAACTGGCGTTTCTCCCCTAGAATGACGATGAAATAGACTATTGGTACTCCTGATACCACAATTGTCGTTCCTTTTCTTCTCGAGGTTGATTCCTTCTGATCGAAGGTTGCTCCACTGACGTTGATGCGTCGCTGAACTGCGCTGACCAAGCTGCTTCCGGTGTGGCGGGTTATTTGACATTGACATCCAGTTTATGGCTCTGCTGTCCTTAGCTTCCTTGGACACATTCTCCACCTTTGACGCCAATGCCGCTAACTCCTCCAACTTAGCCGTTTCGGCTTTCTCACATAATCTATCCAGGATTCGACTGCTTTGCAACCCACAGACGAATTTGTCTGCCAGCACCTTAGTTAAGTCACCGCTAAACTTACAGTTAATGGCCGCCGCTCGCACACGTGCGTACCATGTACCATTCCGATATTGGTTCCTCCATTGCTTGACGTAACTCATAAAATTTTCTCCGTTCACGCCAGACACTAATTTGGGCACTATACTGTCTAGATAACAACTGACATAGTTCTTCGAAAGTCTTTGCTTTAGGTTGGAGTGGAAAACATAAGTCTCTTAAGAGTTTGTAAGTACCGACTCCAATTGAACTCAAAAGTATTGCCACACTCTCACTTTTTCTTCGCTCACCGCGTTCGCCTCAAAATGCTGCTCCAGCCTTTCCGAATATATGGAAAACTCTTCTATCTCGGGGTGGATTTTTGTGCCGCCATCTTAGCTGAAATGCCGGGCACGTGCTCACCTATCTTCGAGATCCAGTTTTCACGAATTGCGTCTGAAAATTTTTTTCTCGTCGCCCATTTGTTGTACTCAAATCACAATAAATGCCCTTCTCGTTTATACAGACTTTATTACGAAGTTCATATATGGGTGTACATGGAGGATTACAATTTACAATATCTTTAGCTTTGTTCTTCATGGAGGAAGGTCGTAGGTAGACTCGCTTCCGGAACTTGCCCGACTGTATGTTTGCGCCTTGGTGCCAACACATCATGTTCAATAAAAGTAACAAAGAAGGTATGAAAAGCAAACTGTAACATCGAAGTGAGAAATGAAATAAGCAGCATAAACAAGAAACAAATAAAATAACAAATACCGGGTGTCCGGTTTTTGACTGATGTATTTTTGTTTGAGCGATGGCCGATGGGCGTTAAAAAATTCAATTACAAATATGTAAGCTTATTTGTTCTGACATCTTGTAACACGACGTTGACAAACAAAAATTTTCTAAACGCATAGGGGAAAAATAAAGTTCCTATAAACATATATTCCCTATCTGCATTCCTAATTATATAATTAGAGGGTTCAAATTGTAAGTAGACACGTGAGTGGAATTTCAGTACCGTGTACAGGGTTGTCAAATGAAGATGTCCCGGGTCATAACTCTTTTGGAAAAACTTTGGAAAAAAAGTGTAATATGAAAAGTGTAAAATGTTTTAAAGGCTTTAAAAATGCATTTTCAAAAAACAATTGAGCATCACTCGTAGAAGTTATAGATGTACCTTATGTTTTTTTTTAAATAGAACACCCTGTATATACAGGGTGAATACCAATAACTCATTTTAATTTTAAGGGTTGGTAGGTCCCTTAAGAGTAAGGCCATATACCAAAAATAAAAAATATACCCCCTAGTTCTCAAGAAAGAAAATAAATTAAAATACGTCAACATTTTCAGAACTTCGTAACTGACCTATCTCAACAGAAAATAAATCAGGATAGGCCTTTGCCTCTGGCATTCACCTTGAATCATAAATTCACTAGTTTTTGCTGTCACTGTAATTAATTTGTCTCCGACCGCAAATTTATGAAAGACCGTCGAACGGCGGCTTAACTTTATTAGACGTTTTTTGTCACGTTTTTTACGTTAGAACTTGGAGTCTGTGACTTGATACAAGGCATGTTGTTCACCCCACAAGAATAAAGTTATTTACTTATTCTTGTGGGTCAGTAGAGCGACGCAGCGGTACTCAAAAGTTTACCAGAATTTTACGTAGGGTAGGTCAGTTTTTCAACTTTCTTTTTTATATTTTTTTATTGGTAATTTGTGTTATAAATATCAACAGTAACCCCCTCATAAAAGTAAAATGAGTTATTGGTATTCGCGTATTTCGATTTTTGAAATCTACGCTTGGTTACGATTCCAATGATATATACATATACATAAGTATATGTTGTATCTGTGCTCCAATCGTTTGCACAATATAGGTACTGTTTTTAATATCGGTTTTTTGTTATGGCGCATTATTCCAAATTGTATTAGCCATAAATAAAAACAACAAATTGAAAAATTACTACACTCTTTTTATTAAATAATCCCTAAAAACTTAATGTCGATTTTATTTATATTTATAAGAACTGCTCAAAATGGCGTCCACCATGTTCCAAACAAAGATGGTATAATAATAATAATAATAATAATAATAATAAATGTCTTTATTTCCCAAATATAAGAATACGAACAAAATATATAACATATATACAAAATGGGAAACAAGGGGAAGTTCACCGAATATGGTGCTCTACCACTTAACCCTTGTAGAAAAACACAAAAAACATAAACAACAATAGCCAAATGAACACAGTTAGAATACTTAGTATAGTTGACTACATCTTCGTGAGACACACAAAAAACGTCAGCACGTTTGAAAATCTTTACGACCATCAAAGGCGGCGACGCCTCTATGCGTCCCACAAAGATGCAGTCAACCATACCTATATATTTAATAATACCACTGCACTAAAAGTAAGTACATATTTATTTTAATTACACTTATTTTTGTTTATCAAAGAAAAGTTGCCTAATAAATTTCCTGAACTTATAATAACTGAAAGCTTTGCAGCTAGAGGGGATAGAGTTATATAATTTATAAATCGCGAATTTAAAACTTCTTTCAAAACATGCAGTTTTGTGGGGAGGTGGAGTCAACAGCCCCTTGCTTCTAATATTAATATTGTGAACATCTCCGTTCTAAATTACTCAGACAATTTAGTATAATTTGATTATTATTTTGACGCATTTCTTCAATTACCCCACAACTTAATCATATGATAAGTTTTTGGGCAATACGTGCCGCGAATGAATTGGAAGATATGAAACAATTCGCTGGCCGGCAAACAGCCCCCATTTGACACCCCTCCAGACATTTTTATGGGGCTATTTAAAAAATATGGTGTATAAAGACCGAACAACGAATTTAAACGACGAACTCCAAGAAAAAATTTCCAATGTGATTGAAGAAATGCGTCAAAATAATCAAAATATACTAAGACATTTATCCGCGTACAGTTATCAGTTCTTAAACATGAAGGAGCACACCAGGAAAATATTTTCGAACGTACAGGGATTCACAAGAATTTGTGATTCCTGTCTTTTTTAAATGAAGCACCATATATATTTTTTTGCATATTCTTGACTCCCTTAACATTTCTCATTCACATCTAAAATATGAGCGCATTCCAATGCTTCCGAGAATGCTTCGCTTAGTAGCAATAAATTAAAGATGAAAAAATATTCAGTTTACATCAATAACGATAAACGGTCCACATTTTTTCGGGGATTTGAAAACAAAACAAGATTGAAAACTTTTTAATGAAGGTCGTAGAATACTGTAACTATAATTATATGAATTCCATGACTATACAGGGTAGGTACTCGAAATAATTGTTCAAATTTTGAGAACTTTGAACTGATTTTTCTCACTTTTTTAAATGGAACACTCCGTGTTTTTTACATAGTAATATGCAGAATTTAAATACAAACAATTTTTGTGTAAAAATTAATTCAGAGACGGTTTTGAAATAATTGACAAAATTTGAACATGGGTAGGTAAAAACTGATTTTATTTACGGGAGTATAAAATAAAGCGAGAGCACAATTCATTGAGGAGTTCCCTCGTCCACCTTCCGTCTCCATCAACAGATCACCTCCATGTCACCATAATTTTGTATTGTCATAGGAACTACATATGTGTGCAAAATTTCAACTCAGTCGGTTATCGGGAAGTGGGTGAAAATTATAGAAGATGTGATTGTAGTTAGAAGAGCTGTGAAACTAAATAAAATCGTTTAAAAGATCACGCTTACCTTCTCATTTCGTAAAATATTTACAACCTCCTCGTTCCAGTAGGGACCTAATCTAGGAAAAATTTTCAATATGCACCACAATAACTCTCAATAAATATCGAAACCATAGGTAACATTTGTAGTAGATGCAAGGTAAATTTATTTAAAATTGTAGTGCAAGTATAGGAGCATTAATAAATCTTTATTGAAATTTTATTTATAAAAAAAAATGATATTATAAAGACGTCTATTGATCTAATGATACAGATACTCCTACATTTTCTCATAGAAAATTGCATGAATACCCTGGAATCGTAAGTGCATAAATGCTGTTACGGAACACACTTTACAGATGAATCAAGCACTAGTTATTAATTTTATTTACATTTGGTCACAGTTGGTCAGGTGTGAATATTGTTTAGGTATATACAATTGCGAAAAGTTGTATTAGACTAGGTTTATTTTTTCAAATTCGAATCTTTAGAAGCAAATCATATTACTTTTTACCAACCTAAGTTTATAGAGTAATACGACCCCGCTGATTCCGAAAATTCCGGTTGTCATCTCGAAATAAGGGTTGAACTACCCCAAAACCACCCCTAAAGGTACATTTTTTCAGTTTATCGAGAATATCTCCGTAAGAAGTGAATTGAGAGAAAAAAGTCAAGACGGCTGAAATGTAGCTTATAAAATTTTCTTTAAGATGGTGTATATAAAGTGATAACCCCACTAGCCCATTGGCGTACAATGGGGGTCTAAAATGAGATAATTTAAAAAAATTAGCGAAATAGTTAACCATAGCTGTTCAGAAGGTTATTACTTCACGTTACGTGCGAAATATATTCAGATTTTCATCACCTGTAATGTTACGAATGTCATGGGCGTAGATAAGGGGTACTCGTCTCGGCTTGATTTTCAGGAAAGACATCCGAAATTACTCCTAGAAGCAAATCATATCAGTTTTTGACAACCTATGGTTTAGGGGTAATTCTTCTTTAAAATTATGTATATAAAGTGATAATCTCACTAGCCCATTGGCGTGCAATGAGGGTCTAAAATGAGATAATTTATAAAAAAATCAGCGAAACAGTTATCCATAGTTGTTCAGAAGGTTATTATTTCACATTACGTGCGAAATATAAATATATTCAGATTTTCATTACCTGTAATGTTGCTAATATCATGGGCGTAGAAAAGAGGTAGTCGCTCTTATTGATTTTCAGTAAACCCTTCTTAAATACCCCTAGAAGTAAATCATATCAGTCTTTGACAACCTATGGTTTAAGGGTAATTCGACCTAACCGATTTCAAAAATTTCGGTGAAGAGTTCAAGATGGTGATAAAAAAGTGCTATAAATTGAAAAAAGAAATAAAGAGTTTTTAAATGTGAAATGTTAAAAAAAATTTGTAAATAATTGGATTGAGAATCACAGTTTCATCTGCATCCGGATATTCGTGTAGCTGATTTAGCTCTACATTCAAGCAACCAGGCGAACATGAGCACATGCTGGTTTCAAACCAAATTTGCGACATTTGCATAATCTGTTCGAGCAGAGACACTAGTTTTGCATGAGCACGTGACTATTTCTATACGAGCGCTGGTTACCGGTGGGAAGGTGGTGAGAACTGGCTTTAACCCTTAAAAATAACGTTAAAATGTACAAATAAATACGATACCAATATCGAGTCTCCAACCATTATCCGTCGGAGATACTTCGAGAAAGTGGGCACTTTCCCAAATAAACACTTGATAACGTGTGCTTCTTATGTGGAGATGTAAAGCATCAGATGTAGGTGGCATTTGCTCGGGTTGCTTCAGCTTTTCAAATAGAGTACATCTTGCTGCGTCCGCTGATTCAGCATCAACATTATACAGTTTCAGTACAAACATTTCAGCTGAATCTATCGCTGATGTCAGCGGAATTTTATCTAAGTCACTGAGCAGTTCTGTATGTCTGATGTAGATGTTCCAAGCTCGGTTTTTTGTCACGCATGTAAAGAATGATGTTACATCACATCCGGTAAGCGCACGAAATGCCAGCAAATTGGATTTCAGAAGTGCTGCAAGTTTTTGACAAATGCTATGAATTAGAATGTACTTCTTCGAATGTGATGTACCAGCTATCATACGTAAGTCATCGTAATTAATCTTCTCCAAATGATAAATTAATTAAAGCAGAACATCAGTATCCCTGCACATAACAAATGATTTTTCAGCTGAACTGTTGACAGCGTGGAGAGTCAGACGGGTATCAGCTTCTACATGAGAAGCTTCTAGTTAAGTAAATAACATAGACTGGTTATTAGATGCTACTTTTCTTTCACTTTCAAAACCTCCTGCAGTGATAACCCCAAATAGGTAAAAATTGTGAGCTATAAGCCCACAAGGAAGAAGTGCAAGGTCTGCCTTATTTTTCCAAACAGCTAGAAAATTAGCCCAACCCGACCCACTGTTGACTTTTGCGTAAGAGCTCCTCTACTATAGTTAGCTATTTTGTTGATTTTTTAAAATAATAAATAAATAACACATCATAAATTAGACAACCTCCAAATTCAAAGTCAGAGCTGTTCGGGAGGAGGTTATATTTAGAAAAACTCTGACACACAACCAACCCATTCGGCATTGCCAGTGCCGAAGCTAGGATTCGAACCCGGTTGTGCGGTTGCCACACGCGCTTTATCCAACTGTGCCACCGTGCTAGGACCTCATTTTAAACCCACCTTACACGCCAATGACTTAGTGGAATTATAACTTTATATACATAACAATTTTAAACAGTTACCCCTAAACCATAGATTTTCAAAAACTGATATGATTTACTTCTAGGAGAAAATCAAGCCGAGACGAGTACCCCTTTTCTACACCCATGCCATTCGTAATGTTACAGGTGTTGATAATCTGAATATATTTCGCACATAATGTGAAGTAATAAACCTTCTGATTAATTATAATTAACTATTTCGCTGATTTTTTATAAATTATCTCATTTTAAACCCCCATTGCACGCCAATGGGCCAGTGGGGTTATCGCTTTATATACATCATCTTAAAGAAAATTTTACAAGCTACATTTTAGCTCTCTTTTTTCTCTCAAGTCACTACTTACGGAGATACTCTCAATGAACTGAAAAAATGTACCTTTAGGGGTGGTTTTGGGGTAGTTCAACCCTTATTTCGAGATGACAACCGGAATTTTCGGAATGAGCAGGGTCGAATTACCCCAAAAACGTAAGTTGGCAAAAAGTAATACGATTTGCTTCTAACAGTGATTTCCGAAGGCTTTTTAGAGAATTAGTTCTAGTCTATATATACAATGCCATTGTTGTGACAAAACTGAATTACTATTAGCTTCTTCCCTTCTATTTATAGAATGTGTGAGGAAAACAACAGATTCCAAAAATATGCTTTATATAATTAATACATACATACATACATACAAATAACATATATACCTACTATATTTCTATATATTTCTATGGTTCCTGGCCTCTCACAACTCTTTCTTCCTGCCATGGGAGTTGACCCACCGGAGAAACGAAATAATTAGCCAATGTGTCTCTGATACCATATGTTACCCGGCTCGCA
Organism: Rhagium mordax; assembly: GCA_963680705.1. NCBI lineage: Eukaryota > Metazoa > Arthropoda > Insecta > Coleoptera > Cerambycidae > Rhagium > Rhagium mordax. The sequence goes on along the minus strand of OY796664.1, from coordinate 41,929,358 downwards.
TTATTTGCAGATAACCTACCCACGGACTGCAACGGTTGCTGTTCGCTCCTCCAAAACCCATTAGATTCATCGTCATTATCGACATAACCAGTAGAACAGTATATACTAGATCCCGATACCCCACCCAGTTTCACTTTACAAAAATTGTGAAGCACTACTGTGGCTTTCACAATATTATCTACATTTTCAACCTTAGCATTTATAGTTTGCTTAGCACACGCCACCTAGCAACTAAAATGCCAAAGGTATTTTCTATGACTCGCCGTGCTCGTGAAAGTCTATAATTAAAGATTTTTTGTGTCATCGTTAGGTTTTTTCCTGGATAGGGCCTCATTATATATTGTTTCATCCGCAACCATCACATATGGCATCTCAAAGTTTGTGTTGCGGTTGTGTTGCGGTTATCGAACTGTTAGGCACGTTCATGGTTTTATTTTCTAGGCGTTCTCCGAAAATGCTTTGTCTGAAAATGCCTCCATCACTTTGAGATCCATATGCACCAATGTCCACCAATGTGAATAGATAATTGGCATCGCATGTTGCCATTAATACAATATTAAAACTTTGTAATTATAAAAAAGGGATCCACTTTTTGGAGGTGCCTGAATAGATACGTGTTTTCCATCCAGCGCGCCCAAACAATTCGGAAAATTCCATTGTTAAAAAAAGCCATCAGAAATTTTTCTCCATTCATCCTCGGTACTTGGAGATTTCAAATACAAAAGAAACAGTACATCCCAAAGGTGCTTGCAAGTTTCTTGGATTATTTTGCGCACTGTTGTCAGTCCGATATGAAATGCCCATGCCAAACTTTGCATGCCTGAACCTTGCGACAGATATCTAGAAAAGATGACAATATTAACTATCTATGCGCTGAACATGAAAAATGTAAATATTAACTTACTGTAAAGTGATGGCAAGCCTTTCTTCTGCCCCAATCCCATCAGACCTATGTCTACGGGACAACCTAACTTCCAGGAAGCTTAACAATTCCTCAAATACGGGAACTGTCATCCGCGTGTATTTGAAAAATTGGTCTGGATCATTTCGTTTCATTTTCAGAAAATACTGATAATTACCATCCAACTTTCTTCGCCTATTTATAGGCCTAATTTTAAATCGTCTATTGCGACGCCGTCGCTTTTTGAATATTACTTACATAAGAACATAATAAGAGTCCAAATGTTCCAAAAAGTACAGCGGTTTCTGTATTCATTTTATCTTCTTAATAAATACTTTTAATAATAATAAACACATACAAAAATCTCTGACAAGTGACAAGACGAACGAATCTCGATTGGATACGATGATGCAGCGCTATTCTTGACATCCTTCGCAGTTGCACGCAGACGTGTTAATGCGAACGGTATAATTGCGAGCACTTTCTTTGAACGGTATTCTCGACAGCATAACTACACGAACGAAATCAATCGCACGTTAAAATACACTTGGCACCATGGCAATTTCAAGAAATGCCCAAACTTTACTCAGTTGAAATTTGAAATGACAGTCGACATTTATATTTCTTTGTATTGAGGTTATGGTTATATTCGATTTGTAAAGAAATAGGACTACTGTTTTCTCATATTATTGTTTAATAATGGACACTTCACGCAGAAATGTTAATGCTTCTGCGGAACAAAAACGAATTATGTTAGAATTTATAAAAAAACATAAAAAAATCAGCACTGGAAAGTTTTCAAATGATTTTACGCAAAAAGATAGCCAAGGCATGTGGGAAGAACTTAGCAATTTATTAAATAGTTGTCCAGGAGCTAACAAACCATGGAAAGCCTGGAGAAAGGTAATATATTTTTAACGTAGTATTTTATAATATCATTACATATGTAAATCTCTTTTAGACGTGGCATGATATAAGATCACGGAAAAAAGTAAGAAATCTAAATTTCTAAGTGAACGAGAAAACTGGAGGAGGGCCTTATGAAACAAATTCGATTACAACATATGAAGATGAAGTTCTCGATATAATTAAATCTGTTTCGGTTGAAGGACACCAAAATGTGGAAGAATCGGTCAGAGATTTTTCATTCGATGTAGATTTAGCTTCACTATCGCAGAAAAATAACAACTTGGAATCTTTGGAATGTGAACCTCCAATAATAGTAGCGACACCAAAACACGCACACCCTGAAATAAATAAAACTGCTTTCGGTATGTGCCCTACCGAGAGCCCCTCGGCCAATAAGGTAGCCAAATCAAATGGCAGTGTGTCCGAGAAAAAAATATTTCCTAAAGCACCTCGTAAAAAATTAACATATGCTTTCGAGGCATCTGAAAATTATAGAAAATCTCTCGAAAACAAAAATAAAATTAAAAGGGATTATTACGAAAAAAAGTTAGCTATTTTGGAAAGAGTTGCTATAGCTAAAGAGAGAAGTGTTGATGCTAAAGAAAGAAGAGCTGCTGCCGAAGAGAGAAGTGCTGCTGCGCAAGAAGAAATTGCCGAACATATTGGCCAGCTTACTCATGCAATGCAAGGCAATATGCAATAGCATAAACAATAGTTATGATGTGTTAATAAAATATTTTTAAAAACATCCTGCGTGATATATTCCACCAACTTATGTAGCAATATAAATTTGACAAAAAATAAAAGAAACGAATTTCCTAAATTAATTTTTGGCAATAACGGAATAAAATATTTTCTGAATTTTTTGGCATCTTACGGTTTGTATAATAGTACAGTGGTGCAATCATTTAGAAAAATATTCCGATTAATTTTTTTCTTTTTGGCAAGTAGGTTAACCTGTTTATAAATTCCAAGGTTTTAATGTTACAATAAAGAAGTAAGCTATACTGCCCTGCTTAATTAAAGAGCCCTATCTGCAAATTATAGTTTTAAGATAATGAAGTTTTTTCTGTTCAAAGCTGTATATTTCACAATTCTTTAGATTTGTTTTTATCAATTTTGACGGATGACTGCAGAGTGGGTTCTCAAGATATACCTACAACGTAAGTATTCAACTGATAGATGGAAAACGATGCCCTAACTGAAAATCGCAATTTTTGCAGATAGAGCTCTTTAACTAGGCAGTATACAGCCTTACTTTGAAAGAAGTAAATGCAGTTTTTTCGTAAATTGACTATATTTTTCGACATAACATTGAAAAAATGTTCAAACACTTTATTCATGGTTTTGAAATACATTATTAATTAGCTAGTTTCTTGCTCGCCTCCCTGCAATAAGTTCAGGATTTACTCGTCGTAATGGATTATTACCATTTACCACAGCAACATCTTGGCCCTCATTAATAATTCCAAAATCGATATCAGCGTTTGGTTCTTCATTTTCTGGTACTGGAATATTATACTCGATGCACATGTTGTGCAGCACAACGCAAGTATTTATAATCCGGCATGCTACAGCAGGCTTATAATGTAGTAACCTGTGCTTAAGAAGGCATCTAAATCTCATCTTCAGTACTCCATTACACCTTTCAATAGAATTCCTGGTTCTTCTGTGAGCCATGTTATAATTATACTCTGGTGTATTCACGGGTGGTTCATATTCGAGGGGTGTTAAAAGCCAAGACCTCAGAGGATAGCCAGAGTCGCCTAAATAGAAAACATAATATACATTTGCAATATACCCACATTTTACACTATTTATTGGTGAAATATTATTATTATTATGATGTACGTACCTAGTAAGTAGTAGTTTTTATTTCCTCTTTCATGCAAGTTTCTGAAAACTTGAGAAATGTTTGAATTTGCCCAAATGAAGGCGTCGTGTGTGCTTCCTGGAAATCGTGTGTGCTTCCTGGAAATCGTGCATTTACATTTAATATTTTTAACTGACTGTCGCATATCTAAAAAAAAAAAGGAATTATTATTAACTATAGAGATTCAGATGTGGACGATATAAATAGACTAATTTTATGACTACAGCACTACATAATATAAAAATTTAACTTACTAGTTGAACATTTATTGAGTGATATCCTTTTCGATTCACATATAAATGTTCGGGATATTCTTCATCATCAATTTTAGGTGTAAATATTGCCACATGGGTGCAATCGACGCAGCCAACAACTCCAGGAATATTGAAATCTTCATAAAATCTGTAAATTATTACATATATATATAGTACAAATCATTCAACAATAAATTAATAATTATTACATACCTTACTGCATTTAGTTCTTCAAAATTTCTGGGAAAATGCACCCATTGATTGAAAATCACTGGTTCATTTAGAGCAAAACTTAGTTCTTCTATGCATCGACTTACTGTTGGTTGTGAAACAGCTACAAATAAATTTCTTCCAATGTCCATCTGATAACTTCCAGATGCAAAGAAACGTAATGCAACTAAAACCTATGGAATTAAAAAAAATCACCTGTTTCCTATATCTTCGAAGTCAAACTTACCCTTGTGGTTACACTTAAATCGGTAGCTCTTCTTTGAGGTCTCATAAACGGTTCTATAGTTTCAATGAGGAATCTGCATAATTCCTTAGACATTCTAAATATTTGTATGAACTCTTTTTCACTTAAAACTTCAAACGGATCTACATTATTAAACCTTTTATGCCTTTGTATGGGCTCTTCTGCATCTTCTAGGTTTTCAATGTTTGCAATATGCTGTAGATCGTCCATTATCAACAAATTACGACACAATAGTAGATGTTTTAGGATCTCTATAATAGCACAAATTTGAAGATTTTGAAAAACAAACAAAAAATTAGATTAGGTACTACCACTCGCATATCTTACGATAGCCAAATCCCGCTCGTTGTTTAATACGACTACTCGAATATCTCGCGAATGGTGAAGAATGTCAGGTATAAATTTTCATTCGAATTATAAATGCTACGCGAGTAACCTTCAAAAATGCGAATTGTCAAGAATAGCGCTGCTGGTCGACGGACGACTGTTTGAGCAGGACCGCGCAAGGCGCAAGCGCGAATCATTCCGCGGCGACCAACTGCTGAGTTTATAAATTGGAAATAATTCTCAACTGCTGCGGCAACAGCAACGGCAACTTCAACTACAACTGCTGCGGCCTAGTTTATAAATTCAGCTTTAAAATAGGAGAAGGTTCTTTCAAGCCTAGCTACTTGCAAATATTGAGACCGCCATTTTTACATACTTGGAAGCGAGAATTTTTTAAAATAACATCGCAATCGTAACGGAAAGTAGTTTTGAGTCAAGAATATTATTTAAGGTATAACTAATATTTTGCTGTAATTAGTTTTAAATGTGCCTTAAAAATAATATTAGGTAATAGGTAAATAACACATTATTGTAAAAATAGTTATATACCTATGCAACAAGTGTGTAAAGTGAACTTTTTTCGAAAATGGAACTTTATAATAATATAATGAACTACATAAAATTGAACATATAACCATTTAACGTTTTTGAAATATATGATTATTATTATAGGCGATTATATGCAATTTTTACTTTAGGCACTACACAGTGTATGTAAAGTGTAAAGTACTGTACGCATGGCAGTAGAATAAATACTTTATTATGATTTTGAAATAAGATAAACTTACTCAGTTCTTTTCTAATATGAATTCCCGAAATAGAAAGGTTGTATAAGTACTTCTTAACAACGTTACAAAATCTAATTTTTTAATAATAGTATATGGATATATGGATATATGGATGACTTTGATATTAAAATTACTCTTAGTTTATATTTAATTACTAGTTTTTGTTTTTGAAGCCCATAAAATTCTCAAATTAAATATGTCTATGTAAAAATTACTACAGAGGACATACAACGTAAAAAACTACTTTCCCCTTCTATATATATATAATATGTACTTGCTTGTATACAGTGGGTTCACTTTTTGACCGGGGCACTTTGTGGGTGAATGGGAGACAATAAAGCGAGAGCGCTAACTATTCTGAGATCGACATGCAGTCACGCATAGTGTTCTCGCTTTACTACTGTCTCCTGTTCACTCGCAGACTGCTTTGGTTTGAAAGTGAATGTACTGTACATATATACCTTAAATAATATCATCCTATAGTATAGATTGGTATATAATAATATATATTATGTAACAGTTTTTAATTTTAATTTTCTTATATAAGGCAGTGGATACTGCAGTGGGTTTCTTTACCTGTTTGTGTCCCGTATGATGTTAATAAATAAATAAAATAAATAAATAAGTACTGTTTTTTCGGATCGTCTCCCAAATGCCAGCCAAAGTCATATTATGCAACCCTTACAACAAAACAAACTTGATAGCATTTCATTGGTTCAATTTATATGTGTAAACAAAAAGTGTGTAAAAATGGAGGGCTCCTATATTTGCATGCGCCAATGGTTGCGCAGAGCGTTCATAATCAGTCTAATTATTTTAGGTCTGTGACTCACTTCAGAGCTCCGACCGCAACGGTAAGTAAGAGGCTCCATTGGCGCCGGTTCATACCAGATCAGAGCAGACAGTAGACCAGATCAGATCAGACCAATCTGCCATCGTGGCTTCTTTTGTAGGGGGATTTATTATTTTTGAACGGTGGATAATAGCAGTACACGTGGAAGTTTTATTAATTTGAACCCCCGTACCTTTTCATTTTTTATTGATTTTATGTAAATTATGTTTTTTAGTCGTTGGTGGTGAATAGCGATATTTCTTATCAGGCTGTTAAAGTTTATCTGTCTGTTAGTTATCAACCTGTTAAGTTGAAAATGGTGAATACGTCTGTTACTCACTCATAGTTTATTGCCGAGTTCGTCCTTCAAAAGCAACAAGCAACTCGCTACTTATAGTAATAAAAAGTTGTGTGATCTGATATTGATTCGAACAGTTCGGGTTTCAGTAATATTCGGTTGCGATTCAAGTTGCAACAATGTTCAGGTCGGCTGGACTATTCAAATCTTCGATCATTCAAATAATACATTTGGGACTATTACGATTTGTACGTGTTAAGTATTTAGTTCTATAGTTGGTATTACTGTTTATTTTTCATAAGGTTGGCAGTTCTACTTTTGGTTCTTTTTAGAATGTTGGACTGAGGTTTGAACTTCCAATTAAATCACACACAGCTAGTTTTAATTAACTTTATCTAGACGAAAAACATCAACTATTTTACATGAAAAGAAATACACATTCTGCTTCTTACTTGGTACTTGACAACCGACAGACATATCACTTACAACAACTTCGTAACACTAAAATTATGTACTAGATGTTGCCAACCTATTTAATTCGTGGCTAATACTACACTAATCATTTTAAAAATAATCTTATTGGATACACTCATATTTTAACACCCCCTCTCAATAAAATAATTTTTTTAAAAACTAATTCAACACTCTTATAGATAAACAAAGTCATCACTCAAACGCAGTGTTTTATCAAAATATAACAATACAAAAGTAAAAACTAGTTTAGTAGACCTAAACCCTTTCTAAATTCGTCAAATTTAACTCTTGCTAACGATTTAGTGAATATATCGGCTAACTGATTTTCACTTTTAATGTGCCTGATATTAACCACTCCATTTTCAATATTTTCTTTAATAAAATAAAACTGAATGTCAACATGCTTCAATCTTTTGTTATTTTCTGGATTATTCACGACTTTAATAGCCGATTGGTTATCTACATCACAATTTGTTTATCCAAATCAAACAAACAAAAATCTTTTAAAATTTTCTTCAACCAGCAGGCCTCACTTACTGTTTGACTTAAAGCTATATATTCTGCTTTGTTGACGAGATCGAAACGCTTTGTTGTTTCTTACTTGTCCATAATATTGTGCAACCTAACAATTTAAATACATAGCCGGTTGTTGAATACCTATCTGTCGTGGATGTCTCCACCCCAGTCAGAATCTACATATCCACATAGAATATCTGTATTTCTAGTGGATCTAAAAACAATTTTAAGTTGATAGACTCCTTTACGTACCTTAATTAGTGATGTAAAAAAACGGTTTTTTTGATGTTGACGTTCTTTTCAGTTGAAAAAAACAGTTTTTTTTCCGTATTTTTCGTTTTTTCGTGTTATTTATGGCCAAACTGCGATACTGATATGTTTTTTTGATTCTATAATTTCTATATCGGCATTTACGTACCTATTTTTTGAAAATAATTATGGTTGGAATAGTTCTTTTCCATTTAAAACTCGAAATTGCGGTCATATGTTGTGTTGCGCATACATACCAGAGACATAGAGAGTACTATTTCTCTGATACATACTTCGTACTTCTTGACCATCTCGATGTCTATTCTGACGTCAGAAGAACAGCTGCTGCTCGAAAGCGTTGACCGGTTAAATTCTATCATCCATGGTTAACAATTACCTATTCTGTGGAAGCAACATGATATACTTTTCAAATAATTTTTTTTATTAGAATTATTAATCAATAAAACAATGTTTATTTTTTGCGTAAGAAAATTTCTCGATTCACTTAACCTTGCCCCTAAAATAAATACAGTTTATATTAAGATCATCAATTTTAATAAGTTTAAATAAGCTTATTAATCACTAATTTCAACACCAAATTGATTTAAAAAATACCAAAAAAAACAAGGCTTGTGTATTTTTCGTGAAAAAAACCGGTTTAAAACAAAAAAAACGAACCGTATTTTTTTCTTTCGCATCACTAACCTTAATTAATACTATTTTTAAAGCTTTCAGCAAGTTATTGTTCGCTTTATCCTGATATCTACTTAATAGACTAACACTTTCACAAAGGTCTGGTCTAGAACCTTGTACTGCATATATTAAGTTCCCAATAATTTGCCTACAAAGCTTTTGTAACTTGAGGTGGTCTTTCTCCTTATTTCTAAAATCAAAATCTGTGTTTACATCAATTGGGGTATTTATAGGATTACAATGTGTCATGCCAAATCTGTCCAAAACTGTTTTTAAATAAGTTTCCTGACTTAGCTGAGTGTATCCCTCTTTTAAATTTTGTATAACATCAATCCCTAAGTACTGATTTATTTTGCCTAAATTTTTCATATGAAAGTTCTGATTCAAAACATCTTTTAATTCATCAATTTGAGATATATCTGTTCCTAGGATCAAAATATCATCGACATAAATTAAAACGTACAATTTTCCTTTTTCTGAACATTTCAAATACAAACAATGGTTATTTTCTGACCTAGCAAAACCCTGACTTTTCATTAAACTATCAAATTTTGTGTTCCAACATTTAGGACTTTTTTAACCCATAAATCGACTTATTAAGCTTACAAACTGTTTTACAGTTATCTCTATTGTTACCCGGTAGAGTCATGTACACTTCCTCATTGATATCATACTATACAGAAAGGCACTTCTAACACATTACTTTGCCCAACACATTTGCGATCACAAGCAGGATTCGGAATGTAGCTAACTTAGCTACAGGGGCAAAAATGTCATATAGATCTTCATTTCTTTCTTGTTGGAAACCACGTGCCACTAACCTCGCTTTAAACTCGTTATCACCTTTCACTTTAAAAACCCATTTGCTATCAATCATATTTTTATTTACTGGCCATGATGGCACTTCACGCCATGTATTATTTTTTTATCTTTTAACACATTAAGTTTTTTCCATAGCTTTCTTCCACTTAGCACTGTTATTGCTTGAAACTGCCTATTCAAATGTTATTGGCTCTTCTTCTTGTGAATAAAAACACATATCAGCTTCACTCATTTCATAACCTTTTATCCAATAAGGTGGTTTGATGGTTCGTTTTCCTGGTCTAGTAACTACATTTAGAGGGGTTTCTTCTTCAGATGTGCTTTCTCTTATCTCATGTATATCCTCAAAATTTTCACTATCTATATCAGAGTCACTGTCAACTTCTCGGTTATCATTGCCATCATCCGCATTTTCGTCATTTTCGGATATAATATCTTGATGTTCATATTTTTCAAGATCTAGTAAGACTACTTTATCATTCTTTTCTTCTGTTTTTGGCTTGACTGTTTCGCTTTCTGGAATAAAAATTACATCTCTGTGTACCTCTACTACTTTTCTTTCAGAATAACCAATCATAATATCTATTTCACTTTTTGAGTCAAGTTTTCTTATTTTTCTTTTAACTATGTGCACCGAGACAGCTGATCCGAAATTCTTGCAATAATTTTAAGTCAAATTTCTTACCAAACCATGCTTCATAAGGTGTATCATTTTCTATAGAACTGCAACCTCCTCTATTCAATACAAAAACTGAAGAATTTACAGCTTCTGCCCACCATTTTTTTCTATATTTTTACTATGTAACTGAGTTCTATACGCTTCCATTATTGTCCTCATCTCTCTCTCTGCTCGCCCATTTTGCTCCGGCGTATCAGCACAACTTCTTTCGTGTATAAAACTCTTTTTTTCTGCTAGTTTTCTCACCTCTGTATTTATAAACTCTACACCGAGAAAAAGGCGACTAGCTACAATTAAAATTTTAATATTGGTAAGTAAAAAGTTCATCAGTATATAGGACTGCTCCACCACTTCTTTGGTACAAGTAAAATAGCAATCCTGACACAAACTACTAATACGAATTAAACCATTTTAGAGTAAAAACTACTACTTTCCATTAGTAAACCAGTGTACTTATGACAAATGTAGGAATGTATTTATACTTAATAAAGTAGTCTCCGTCATTAGAGAACAGTATATTTACCATCATTAGCTTGGCATGTTTTAACAAAGAAACTGATTACTTGTGTCAAATAAATATTTTAAGAAGGTTTAATAAAGTATTTCTCTATCATTAGTAAACAGTGTATTTATCGTCATTAGTTTGGTAAGTCTTAACAATGAAACTGACTACTTGCACCAAATAAATACTTTATTTAAGAAGGTTTAACTTACCTTAAAAAATCACTTGTAATAAATTGTTCTAGCAGTCATTTCTAGCTAATGAACTAATTAATATTCATCAATAAACAGTTAACTTGCCTTGATCAATATTTATGCTAGCTATTATTAAACAGTTTCATTAATTTACAGGATATGACGTTTACCGGTCCTCTGTTTTTACTTTTAATGGACAATAACTATATACAGGTCAAAAGATAAATCTTAAAACATGTTAATAAAAGTTGTATGCATGACGAAAATAATTTTTTATTCTTAACATGGCAATTTTTTCTATTTTTGATAGTAAAATTTTAAAAAAAATTGTTATACATAATAAAAAATTTAGAAAATTATCGTTATACACACTAATCCCTTTGGAAATTTATGATATAAAAGAAAAAAGGCAGATAATACTATCTATCTACTTTCATTTATTAATATGAAAAAATAAATATAAAATATATACATATAGAGAATAAAAAGAAGCTGGACAGTAATGCCTAACCAAAAAGAAATAAAAATATCATATACGTTCATTATAATTTTGTATCCTTAATTTTGGAAACAACTTATGCATAAATGGTGAAAATATAGAATTTTAATATGTACTAAAACATTTTTTAAATTAAAGCTTGATACAAATAATATATCTTGAATAATTTATTTCAGAATGCAATACACATATTTTTTTGTTATTATAGGCATATTAACTTAACATAAGCATAGTAATGTTCATGCAACTCTGCAGTTTTAAATTCTTTGCAAACAAAACATTATTTTATTAGTCAAAATGATAACACCAAAAGCTGGTAAACATAAATTTATAAATTAAAATATACAGAGCGAGTCAGTTTGACGTTGTCAAACTTTGGGGATCGATTAATTTCGAAATTTTGATTATACAGTGCAATTACACAAAAATGTTTATATCACTTCGAAATGATATACTTAACAATGTTAACATTTTGAGGAAAAAGGAGTATTTTTAAATAAGTTGACGACTGAAAAGATATCAAAATCAAACTTTCACTGCCCATATTTTACTTCAATCATCCACTTTAATATTTATAGCGAAATATCAACCATAAGAACACAATTTTATGATAAAATGACGCATGCTACAAAAAATAAACACAATATCTTTTCTGTTCCAAGTAGAATGCGATTTTAAAAAATCGGTCCATGTTTTTATTAATACAGTGGTGTAACATGTTTTTTATATAACTGGAGTAGTGCCTATATGGTCACCCAGGCCCCATTCGTTTGGCAATTTTTCATATTCCATGACTCCAAAGAGAGTTAAAAATTCTAATGCGAATTTCAAGTGGTGCACAACACATATCATTTCCTTACCACGCACGCACAATGGAACAAATGAACCGCGGGCGCGAACCGCATCATCGGGCAAAGATAAAGTCCCGAAGCGATTGTTATTCTCGCGAAAATAGCCGAAGACGGTTTTTTTTTTCTTTCAAGTTTAATGATTTTTAGTCACTGATTGCTTAATGGTAGGAAATTGTCTACTAACAAGAAAGATTTGCCTGCTTATTGCTAGTAAAAAAAAGTCATATGCACTATTTAATTACCACAAAGACATCAATGTCCGTGCATAAAACAACTGATGATTATTGAGAAGTAAACTATTAATGCAAGTGTTCATTTTATATTGGGGTTATTTATCTACTTATTACGGATTATTTACTTCATGTCAGAACTTCTCCTTTACTTATTACATAGAGAACAAACTAGGCTTTTGTCTTAATGCAAATTATGTCAGGATCACTGTTTACTTGGAACGTTTTTCTCGGTGTAGTCCGTTGTCAGTTCTTATTTTCTTCACTTTAGTCTCCGTTTGTGTCTCAATCATATTTATGTACTTTTTAATATTGTCAAAAGCTTCCGACTTATGTTTAAGAAAATAAACATATCTATATTTTGAAAAGTCATCTTTTAGCATTAAAGACTTTTAAAGAACGGAAGCCTATGTTGCTTCCCGCTAAACAATCCTTACAAAAAGGTGCATTCATTTCGTGGTACTGTATATTGCTATTTTTCAACAGCTTTCTTACTTGATTGTAGTTTATATGCGCTAGTTTCTTTTGCCACTCTTGTCGACTATAGATGACATTGCACTGAGACTCAACTTCAACAATTTGGACATGATTCTGTATCTTAAAATGCATCTTATATAAATTTCCCTGTCTTTTTGCCATTGCTCTAATTTTTCCATTTTTGTCAACTAAATGACATTTATCTGAGTACATCTAGAAATTCTTGTCTAGAGCCGTGCTCAAAGAAAATAGATTTACTGCTAGATTGGGTATACCGTGCTTTCACAGCTCATAGCTACATATACCTATATGCGGTGATCGTGTACATTCGGAGTAGGGGGGAGATCATGGCCGGTGCTGTGTGGCCTATTCGGATGGGGGGTCTCAGTCTACGATGCATGATGGCTAATTCCCACTTTTGACGTTCTGTAGCCCCACTCTCTCACGAGCTTGACCGAATGCTCCCTTATGTAGTATTGCGAGATGAAATTATGGTATATAAAACGTGCTAGTCTGTTCTTACCCATTCTTTGCCAATCCAAGCCATCACTTGAACTATGCCTACACCTTGTACATCTAGCAGTGTTCCATTGCCTACTCTAACTTTTCTCTCCTCTGTTATAATTTCTAACTTTCTAAACTGACTTTTATCAAAGCACATGTGTTCCGTGGCTCCGCTGTCCATCCACCAATTGCTAGCTCTTAAATTCTCTATACCAACCACTTCTTTGACGTCAATTTAGTAATATCGATTCACTTACTAAGGCTTGATCTCCCGATTTTCTAGGTTCTCTCTTATCTTCGCTAATTTTCCTTTTCCTAAACCAACAACTTTGTTGCTTATGCCCTGGCTTCTTACAATAATGACAAAGTGCAACATTGCAGGAAACTTGCAACTTTGAATGTTCAGTGGGCGGGTGGCCACGAGACTAGGGTCATGTGTTGTGAAGTCAATTTAATTTAATTTTATTTAGTTATTTAGGATATTTTACAAAAGTGTATTATTGCAACTCAACATTTCATTGACCTCTGTTTATGCATACTTTATACTTTATTATATTTTATTGTCTAATTGTTTCCACATATTGCAAATTCAGCCAAAAACCTTACATTGCACTTTGTAAGTTTTTCACCTTTAGTCTTGAACAATTTGAAATAGATAAAGGACATATACTTTGGTCAGTGCGGTGAACAACACTTTTTTCGAGAAGTAACTTAAAACCACCTGCCACGAGGCACTTTCATCTTTTGTAAACCACCAAAGGGAAATAAAGTAGTTTTGTAGTGTATCCTCGAGTTTCGATTCCCGCAAACTACCCACCTCCAACTATCAGCCACCGCTCGGGCAAGCCAACCACAACAAAATTTGGTGTCAGATGTGGGGTTGCGGTTGATTTACCAAGTCACAAAATAGGATCAAAACCAGGATTGTACAAGGAGATCTATCCGGGTTGAGTTGTGAAGATAACGACAAGTTTATCGCAAGAGCTCTCAACAAACCGAAGTCTCTCTACGAAGCCCAGCACTTGGAGATTCACTAGTCACAAATCTGCCAGTTGTTCTGTTCCCAGAGGAATCCAGAATCCAGGTTCCAGTTTCCAGCCGTGGACGAAAGGAGCCAGTACAGGTGATAGTGTGCGCCCTATAGTGTGAGTGATCGTGACAAAAGAATAAGCGTCAAGTGGACAACTTCTCGAAGTCAAAACCCCTGCAAGATTTTGAAGATTTTTTTCAAGACTCAAGACTCAACATTTTCATCATAGCGAAAAAAAAAAAAAATTTTTTTTTCTCATAAGTCAACATTGCGTTGTAAGTAATTTTAAATATTTTATATCATATTGTTGTTAAATTTCTATACATATCTTTGTGCAATAACTCATTCGAATTACAATGGCTAAAAAGTTAAATATAGACGTAGCTATTAAGATGATACCCGAATTTGATGATAATAGAGTAAATTTACATAGATTTATAAATTGTTGTGATATAGTGGATGAGGAACTATGTCCCGAAACAGATGAGGGTCTACTTTTAAATATTATCAAAACTAAATTAACAGGTTCAGCTTATAACAACACAAAACATAAAACATTCGCGAATTGGTCAGAATTAAAAAATATCGGGTGGTCCAAAAAAAACCGGAATTTTCATTTTACCTTATAACTTTTTTATTTTTTCAGCGATTTTCAACTTTTTGGATTCGTTCGACAGCTAAAGCTTTCAGCTAAACGATTCTCTGTCAGAAGCTGATATTATGATCATAAATGTCAAGGCACACGTATTTAAACTTGAGCAATTTTTAATAACTGCTGGAATTTTGTTGAAATGCCGAATTTACAAACGGTTTGTTTCATCATCATGACTGGTCTTGTGGCAATATTTTGATGGGTAGTTTTAAAAAATCGGTCAAAGAACTACGGAGCTGTACCAAAAAATGTAGAGGCGTGTTATCAACGTCTCGGCAGCAATGGTAAAAACAGAAATTTTTATTCTCCTTCATAACTTTTTTGATTCCTTACCGATTTTAATTTTTTTTGGATCATATAAAACCCAAAGCCTTCCACTACAATATTGAATGGCAGAAATTGACATGAATCATAAATCCAATATGGCGGAAGTAGTCAAATTTACCTAATATTTAAAAGCCGCTGGGATTTTTTTTAAATGGCGAATTAAATGGCTATTCTTTTTATCTGGAAGCCTTATCTTCTAAAAACATTTTCACGCATAGATCATGAAAATCGGTTAAGAATTTACAAAGATGTAGTTGATAACGTAATCATGTGCCCCATAACAACAGTATTAGATTAAAACAGAGTTATACTCTGGCTAACGAATGTTAGTCGTTGCGTCATGACTGATTGAATGTATCACAGACATTGCAATCTAAATGCTGTCTTTATTCAACGCGCACTGTTTATCAAACTGAAATAGGCCCGAACGTCGCCGGCATAACGCCACCTACTGAACAGAAATGCGTCTCTCGCACGCTATGCGTTAGACAAAGGTGGATGCAAGTTTGTCTGAGCGTTTACGACGCGGTACTGGTTTCACTCATAGACGTTCCTTTGTGTCAAGAATAAGCAGGCTATATTTTTACAGTATACAAACAAATTTGAGGTCCATATAAAATAAATTGTTATTTTCAACATCTATAAGATTAGTTTTGCAGTTTTGGACAATAATATATTTTTTTACTAATATGAGATTGTAAAGGTATAATGAAATATTTTGTAAGTGGAGGATGACAATCATATCATCAACTTTTCATCGCCGGCACTGGTATAATCGGCCGCCTTGGCCCGTACGATCACCAGTGATGACGCAACGACTAACATTCATTAGCCAGAGTATACCGATACACTTATCGTCATGGTTACAAAACAAATGAACATTGATACTTAACTGCCACTTCCGCTGTTTTTAAAAAGTGTTTTGTGGTACCTAGTTTTGTTAAAATGGTGTTGTCAAATGAAAACAAGATTTTCATTAAGAATTTATTGATTCGCGGCTAGACGTTTCAGTTAGTTGAGCAATTTGACTCACACTAAAACTGGAATGCGGTGTCCTTACAGGGCTAATTGCCAAATTGGCGACCTGTTCAATGTTCTAAAAAATATTCAAAAATATTAGAATTAAGTTACTCTATATTGCCTCTACGTTGACACTAATTACACAATGTTACAATAAATACTTACTTCTACTCTTACTGATCTCGGCCTACCACTTCCTCGACGTCTTTAAATCGTTCCAGTTTCTGAAAACTTTCGTGCAAAGTCGTAAATAGTACTTTTTTAAAAGTTATTGTCTGGAAATTGTTGTATTATTTCCGAAACTTTATAGCCGCGAATCAATAAATTCTTAATGAAAATCTTGTCTTCATTTGACAAAACTAGGTACCACAAAACACTCTTTAAAAACAGCCGAAGTGACAGTTAAGTGTCAATGTTCATTTGTTTTTGTTTTGTAACCATGACGATAAGTGTATAGGTAACTCTGTTAAGAATTAATTTAATACTGTTGTTATGGGACACATGATTACGTTATGAACTACATCTTTGTAAGTTCTTAACCGATTTTCGTGATCTATGCGTGAAAATGTTTTTAGAAGATAAGGCTTCCAGATAAAAAGAATAGCCATTTAATTCGCCATT
This sequence comes from Rhagium mordax, assembly GCA_963680705.1. NCBI lineage: Eukaryota > Metazoa > Arthropoda > Insecta > Coleoptera > Cerambycidae > Rhagium > Rhagium mordax. Next base: position 41,912,361 of record OY796664.1, on the reverse strand, counting down.
TAAAAAAAGTCCCAGCGGCTTTTAAATATTAGGTAAATTTGACCACTTCCGCCATATTGGATTTATGATTCATGTCAATTTCTGCCATTCAATATTGTAGTGGAAGGCTTTGGGTTTTATATGATTCAAAAAAAATTAAAATCGGTAAGGAATCAAAAAAGTTATGAAGGAGAATAAAAATTTCTGTTTTTACCATTGCTGCCGAGACGTTGATAACACGCCTCTACATTTTTTGGTACAGCTCCGTAGTTCTTTGACCGATTTTTTAAAACTACCCATCAAAGTATTGCCACAAGACCAGTCAAGATGATGAAACAAACCGTTTGTAAATTCGGCATTTCAACAAAATTCCAGCAGTTATTAAAAATTGCTCAAGTTTAAATACGTGTGCCTTGACATTTATGATCATAATATCAGCTTCTGGCAGAGAATCGTTTAGCTGAAAGCTTTAGCTGTCGAACGAATCCAAAAAGTTGAAAATCGCTGAAAAAATAAAAAAGTTATAAGGTAAAATGAAAATTCCGGTTTTTTTTGGACCACCCGATATATTAGTAGAAAATTTTTCGGAAAAAAGAACTATTCCACAAGTTCAATCAGAACTTCTAAATGTGAGACAACTACCTAACGAAGATGTAAGAGCGTATGCGAATAGAGTAGAAAAACTTTTATTTGAATTAAATGACGTTTGCATCGAAAGTGAGGGTGAAGTTGCAAAATCCTCGATCGAAAATTTAAATTCTAAATCGGCATTAACCCACTTGTTCCTGAAGTTGAAAATTATTTAGAATGAAACGTTTTTTGCTATTAATATCATTTATTGAACTTAGTATAATACATTTTAACACACAAAATTTTTAAAAAATCAAAACTTTCAGAAAAAACGACGGTCCTACATATAGTACGTTAGGGTTACGCATTACTATCTGTATGGTAATCAACAAAACACCTAACATGAATGCCCACATCACATTTCTGGCACTTTGTAGTTGTTTTCATATGGCAGTGACGACATTTTGTCTGTCGATCTTGCGGAATGACGTAATGACATATTCCGTCAAATCGGGAATCAGTATTTTCCCTGTTGCTGGGTCTTCCAACTGCATAAGTCTTGTTTTTAGTATTAGCGTTCAATATTGAAGTCGCAATGCGTCTTCGAAAAGCTAATTGATCTAGCGTGCCTTTATTTCTTCTATGTAGTTGCCAAGCGTTTTGAATGGCCATATCAACACAGTGAGTGAACAAACAAAAATACCATTTCTTTCCCCTGATACCCGTCCTGTACAAGCTAATGTTTTGGTCCGATCTATCCACTCCCCCCATATTCTGATTGTACATTCTAACTAAAGAGGGTTGTGGTATTGAGATAGATTTCTTTTCCTGTTGAGAATATCTTTTCACTAAACGTATGGGGTTTATGCCAAGTGAATTTGAACATAAGGACACTATACTATTATCATGCCAGCTGACAACAATAATATTTTTTTCAATATCAACCTTAGAATCGTAGGAACCCCTAGTCTGGTTCTTCATCTCTTTTGTCGTTTTGAGTGGATTCTGTGTTATTCTGTTACTCCGAATGGTCCCAGTAGCTCTGATATTTCTCTGCGAAAGTGATTCAAATAGTACCATTCCACTAAAAAAGTTGTCAAAAAATAAATGAAAACTTTCTTTCTCCCATCTATTCCTCAAAGCATCAACATATGTTAGTACAACGCCAGCTCCAACACCATATTCTCTATATTGTGGCGATATGTGTGTTGATGCCCCTTGGTAGGGTTCGAACCAGTTAATGTATCCATTTTTTGTACAACCCACCCAAAGTTTGTAGCCCCATCTGATGGGTTTACCTTTGATGAACTGTTTGCAGCCATGGCGACCAAAATATGGCACCATGGCTTCATCTATACTATGATTTTCTTCAAGTTTAGCATATTTTAGAAAATTTCTGTTCAATGCATTGAATAGAGGTCTAACTTTGCCAAATTTGTCACTGTTATCCAAGTGATTATTATCTGCCATATGCAGTATACTCATAATGAAATCAAACCGGTCCCTGGACAGTGCTTGTGAAACTAAGATATTATGAACATCTTTGTCTTTCTCCCAAAACATCTTTCTCCTAGGGTAGGGTACATATCCACTTAGAATAAGTATTGCAACATAAGCTTTCATTTCTCGAATGGTGACACACTTTCCGATCTTGTTATTCATTGCAGCATATCTATTTGATTCTTGTGACAACAATTCAAAAATGTTTTCATCAAATAATTTGAAAAACAATTCTGTAGGTAGTTCTTCATTGGCGTCCTCTTCATCATTCTGTCAATTTTCTGATTCCTGAATTATATCACCATCCGTCCAATGATAAGATCGTTGAATTTTTGATGGTGGTCGCCTTTCCTTGTTCTTATTGACAAATCTCGCTAATGGAAGATCATCCTCTGAGTCATACTCATCATCATGGTTTACGTGAAGTTCAGCCAAAGCTCTGAGTTGATTTCGGGGCAAATTATCAGGAGACATGTTATCCTCCTCTCCAGAGTCCTCATCTGTGCCAGCTGTATCATTTGGAGGTAACATAACGACGTCAGCTTGAGAATGAGGAAAGTCGTCATCTTCTATCATAGCCAACGCCTCATGTAAAGTGAACCCCCTAAAATTAACAAATTATTATTAGCTATTTGTTGAGTGAATTCTAGGTTTGTATTTTTATTCGTATTTGATTTGTCTTTTATTCTATTGGTTGTGTGTTGTACTAACGTCCTTCATGTAGGACCACCACTTTTACACTCACTCCACTATTCTACCACAAACATATTGTAGGTTATAATTGCAAGAATATATCAATCCAAGTATATTTTATGATTTACTAACAGAAATGCCTTAATATCTGAAAAATACAATGACAATAACTTACCTTTCGAATCTGATACCACAATCGTCCATTTTTGATTAAATTCAATCACAAATCTGATCCACTTTAAACCTTCTAATTGTCATACAAAGCTAACAATTGTAACAGCACTGTACCTGTTATCGAACCCAGGAGATGCTGTGAAAGTAGTTTTAAGTAAAAGATCCCAATTAGACATAAGCACACAAGCTAAGGCTTGAATGGTGTATGTGGAACATCTGTTCCATGTACACCATTTTTTTTATCAAAAATATGTCGAATTTCAAGTCAGTTCCTAAACCCAAAATTCCTTCTTTTTGCCTGATATGCGTGAATCCATGCATATCAGGATTTTTTATAAAATTTATAAGACGATTTTCAGTACAGTTTCCAAAATTCCCTTTATCTTTTTCGGCCCATATCTCATGTTTGAACGAACGCATCCAGGCACGATGCAGCATGTAGAGACGACCAAGGATATGCATTATCCTCTGCCAGTGCCGAATCCTCTATGGACGGACTGGGGTTTTAATTATGATGATTACAGCGCAGGTAATCATCTTCATAAGCCGGTCTAACAGATCACAGGAATACTCCACAAAGGCGCGAGAGTGAATCTACCGTAGATCGGTAGCTCTTGATCTGATCTACCATAGACTGATCCACCTTCGTGGTCGCACTGATCTACGGACCCATAGGTTCACTCTACCCTCGCGTTCTGGAATTCCTAGTGAGTCCGTGACCTACGGCTTCCAAGGATGGTCGAGCTGGCCTCGCCTACCCATTGGTCATCGTCTCTACCGGGATCGTGTCTGATAGCACCATTTTGAAATTTTAGGAACTGAATAAAATTTGGAAATAGCGGAATTTGCGACGCCACGTGGCGACATGAAGTGGTCTCGGGTCATTTCCATATATATAGTGGGAGACCTCCCAATGATCTCGCAAAATGGAAGTCCGGTATTTTTGATCAAATCAAGCCAGGATAAGCCTCAGTGCGGTACGCACGGGTACCGGGGCACTTCCCCATTATTACCAGGTGACCGCCTTGTGAGATAGCATTCGAAAAGATTTCCCCTTTCTGAAATATCCACAGACGTCTAACGGCATATACCCCTTTTGGAGAATATTACCTTAAATTTTTAGTCTATAATTCTAACAGTAAATCTATAAAACCCACTCACTAAATTGCCAGTCACGTCCATGTAATAATTCTCTTTCGGCAATCGATCACTCGTCTTTAAGCGCGGCCGTCGCGGTCGCTGACCCCTTGTGGGGGTATCGTGGTTATGGTGGCAGACCTTGCTAGGTGAGGCTCTATATGTACTATGATGATTGTTTAATATATACCCTTATTTATTATCCATGTCTTCTTATTGCGTTCTAGTATTAGTCTAGTATCTGTGTTGACCCCATAGCTAACGACCCTCGCAATTGCGTCGGTTTGACCATTCGGCTGAGCCAAAGAGGAGTGAACGAGCAAGACCTGTCTGGGCAGGTGTCAGAAGTGAATTGTGTATTGTGCAAAGTGTTCAGCTAGTGTTGTATCTTTAGTTCAGGACGTTGCGAAGCCTGTATACGAGGAAGCATTCATTGTCGACAGTTGCCGTTAATCTATCGATTTCGAGACTTCGATATATTAAGGGTTTGCCACGACCTGCGTTGAATTCAACGGCCAAGAGTTAAATCAGATGTGGTGATAGCGATTAATTGACTTAATACGAATATCGGTCGTTCCCTCCCACTATCACTGGTTATAACGAATGGTTAACTAACGTTGACACAGCCTTAACAAATTAGTTTAGTTATTAAACGTTGATATGGCGCCCAACGTGGGGCTGTGCTTCGGTTGACCTCATCTCTTGCATGAATCGTAGTCATGAACGACAATCCTTTGATATCTTTGACCCCTAGTGGCTTCTACGAGCAAGAGACCGGGTTGATGGAAGATTCCTCCGTAGTGCCGGAGCGGCAGCCGGAACTGATCAGTAATGTTTCTCCCTCGTTGAGGTCCCCTGAAAATCCTCCATCAATGGAAGATCTATTCGCCAAGATGGCGCAAACTTTTGTAAACGCTATGCAAGACGCAGCACAGTGCACAACTTCTACCTATGACCGACCACGTAGTCCTAACGTGGAATATCATGGCTTAGACCATGAGAGTCCCGAAACTTTCATCCGAAATTTCGAGGACTATTGCCACAGAGCAAGAATTAATAACAGTACAGACCGATTCCATTTAATAACTGAACAACTAAAAGGAGAAGCCCGAAAATGGTTTGATCAATATCGAACTCTCATTACTTCGTACGAAGTATTCATTGAACGTTTCCGCAATAGATTTGATTCAGGCGATATCTACACCCAGGCAATCACAAAACTTTATGGAGAGATGCAGCATGCAGGTGATTCATCAGCGGTATTCATTACCAAGAAAAGATGTCTTTTTAATAGGGTCGACCCCTTCAAACCGGAAGCTCTGAAGGCCAGTATCATACTGGACCAACTCAGACCGGAGATACGTTCTCGCTTACGCGGAACACATATTTTTAACACTGAGTCACTTGTATCGATAGCATCTAGGGTAGAGCGAGATATAGCTGATGAAGGATCTGCGGCACGTTCAATCGAAACCAAATCTAAGGCAAAATCAAATCAAAATTATAATCAACCATCTTCTGGCAACTCCTATAATGGCCGTGTTTGGCATACTCCCCAAAGTGAGAATAACAATAGAGACACTCAAGACGTCAGGAACCGACAAGTCCATTTCCAAGAGCAGGCAACCTCTAGCAATCAAAACCGTCCAAATTCCAACAATCAGAAAATTCCACCTACTCCATGTCGATTCTGTCCTGATGTCCAATGGCATTACCATTCCGATTGTCCAAACAATCCTTATAAGAGACGACAACAGGGAAACTTCTCGGGGGTTCGGGAACAGGGCAATTCCCGCAATCCACCTCCAGTCGGCCCTACGAGTACGCCTCGTCGTCAATAGACCAAACCCAAACTATAAACCCATTTGACCACTTACCTGACCTGACGTCAGAATACCCAGAATATGCCAAAGACCCTGCCAACTTTCAACCTATAATCCTATCAGAAGCCATTAACCATTTATCAAATTTTTATCCTTTGCCTCGAATCAAAATTATCGTTAATAATAAACTTGTGTTCGCACTTCTTGATACCGGTGCCACAAGGAATATCATTCATCCGCAATTTCTCTCATCGATGAATAATCTATCAGATCCTCAAACTTTCGCTCTTGCTTGTGGCGATCAAGTTATTGATTCTCAAGGCACTACTTCTCTAGACATCTTTATATCGGATGTTCGTTTCCATGTACCATTTCAAGTTATAGAAGAACTGAACGAAGGAATCATATTAGGAGCTCCATTCCTTTATTCTCAACATGTCGTATTTGACTATCATAGGAAATGTGTATATGTGGGAATAGACAGACGTATAACCGTGTTCTGGAATCAGGCAACCGATAGAGCATCTAATGAAGAATTGCCGGAAACTCTAAAAATTACTAACTCCATTTTCAATTCACTTTTCAAAGAATTTTCTGATCTATTTACGGTGGAATTGACTCAAGCAACCACCGTAAGTGTTAAACACAAAATTATCGTTAAGGACCATCGTCCATTCAATGTAAAGCCATATCCCATGTCGCCTAGTAAAAAGAAGATCATGTATGATCAGATAGAGGAAATGTTAAAAGCCGGTGTTATTGAATCAAGCACATCACCATATAGTTCACCCCCAGTCATCATTGAGAGACAAGATAAGAAACCGCGTTTCTGTATCGACTATCGTAGTTTAAACGAAGTCACGCTTGACGAAGCCTCTGTTTTACCAAAAATCTATGAAAGTATCAAGGACCTGGGGAAAGCTACAGTATTTACTATACTTGATTTGAAGAGCGGATATTGGCAAATTCCTTTAGATGATTCATCCAAAATTTACACAGCGTTTACTACTCATGATGGAGCTGCCTATCAATTCAATGTTATGCCATTCGGCTTGAAGACTGCCCCGTGCACATTCCAAAAATTCATGGCCAAAGATGTACTAACAGGATATTTGCACCATTTCTGTAAAGTCTATTTAGACGACATCATCATCTATAGTGAAGATTTGGAAGGACATGTGGAGCACCTCAGGTTGATTTTTGAACGATTACGGCTACATAACTTGAAGGTTTCTCCGGATAAGTGTGTAATCGCTACTAATGAGATTACCTATCTTGGGCATCAGATTACTTTAGATACCACTAGACCACTTGATAAACATAAATTGCAGCTTCAGAACTATCCTGTTCCTAACAATAAACGACAACTTCAGAGTTTTCTCGGTCTATGCAACTGGGTAAGAGAATACATCCCTAATGCAGCCCTCATTACCAAGCCGCTAACCAGACTACTCTCGAACGACATCCGCTATAAATGGACAAAGGAGGCCCAGAACGCATTTATGAATATTAAGCAGATCTTAGCAGAACCCTTGGAACTTCATAGACCAGATTTGGACAAAACTTTTATTCTTCAGACGGATGCTAGTCTACTAGGCATGGCAGCAGTTTTATATCAGTTCGGCGATGGAGGTGAAAGACATATTATATCTTATGCAAGTCATACCTTGTCTCCTACAGAGAGAAAATATCACATAAACGAGCTAGAATGTCTAAGTGTGGTTACTTACGTTAAGCGATATAAGATTTACTTAGCAGACAAACCTTTCATCGTCCGAACTGATAATAGGGCTCTCCTGTGGTTGGATAAGCACCGAGATGAGAAAACGAAGTTTACAAGATGGTCGTTGTTGTTGCAAGAATATTCTTTCAAAATTGAACACTGTCCAGGCAAAGAAAATCTTTTGGCCGATTATCTCAGTAGGAATCCTCAAAATTCAAGTTTGGAGCATCTCGATGAAGAGCGAATGTTTCCGCCTAAATTCAAATCAAAAGAAAATATTTTGGCTATCACCCATTTGGAACTTTATCAATCAATTATAGAAAGTCAACAGGATTCTACGAACATCAGGGAGAAAGTTAGTCGTTGGATTGAACTCAGTCAACGAACTATAAATGAGAGATCGGTTAAAGACCAGAAATTTTACTCAACTCATCAAGTGAGAAATGGCATACTTATGAGATTGATTTCAGACAAAATTTATTTAGTGGTTCCTAAACGTAAGATCAAAGAAACTATTTCACATTTTCACGATAAGACTGGTGTCGGCCATCCAGGAAGAGATGAAACCTTTCGGACCATATCTAGAACTTATTATTTTAACAACATGTCCAGGCTAGTAGGCCAATATATTCAAAATTGTTTAGTGTGCAAATCTGTTAAAGGACGACAAGTGCAGCCGGAAGCCCCATTACGGTGTCATGAACCTCAATACCCTTTTGAGGTGATCAGTATGGATATCTTGGGACCATACAAACGCGCTAAGGACACTGGTAATCGATTTATAGTCATGACGGTCGATCTATTTACTAAGTGGACCGAAGCGCAAGCTTTCGTAAAGGTGAATGGTGAAACTTTAGTCCGATTTCTGGAGGAGCACTGGATATCTCGGTTTGGCTTGCCGAAGACTATCATATCAGATCAAGGAGGACATTTCCAAAGTGGATGGTATACTCAGTTTAGTAAACGCAACCATATTCAAAATTTCTATACGCCCATTTATCATCAACAAGCAAATCCAATAGAAAGACAGGTGCAAGAAGCCAAGAAAATTTTAAAATCTCTTATGTTCAATCAGGCAACAGACACATGGGATATGTACATTGTACAAATGCTTTACAATTTAAGAACACGTAGGAACGCTTCCACAGGATATACCCCAAGCTTTGCAGTTCTAGGCTACGAACTAGCAGAAGCAGGCGACTGGCAGATAGAGAGCTATTTTCAAGAAAGGCAACCCACATTAACTAGACCAGCTATCGTGCAAAATATAAGTCAAAATTCACAACAGTATAGACAAAAATACGCCCCTAAGGAAGCAGTCACTCCTATCGTTTTAAAAGTTGGAGACAGAGTTATGGCTAAAAATATGCGGAAAGACAAGCAAGCATTTATACCTTCGTGGACTGGGCCACATAGGGTGACAGAGAAAGTGTCAAATGAGGTTTATATTATCCAGAAAGACCAACATCTATCCCGATTACATGTGAACGATCTGAGACTTGTGAAACCAACGGAGGAAGTAGGATTCGCATCCAGTGAAGACGATTCCGATGACTCTTCAATGGGCGATCCGCACGATGGACCAGAGCATTCCAATGATCCAATTCCCGTCCAAGTCCAAATTCATACCCCTAATACAGCCAGCGTAGCTGTCTCGAATGTAAGGAGGCATCCTGCGTCGAAGCAGACAAAGGGTAGCGTTTCCGAAGGGCCGGAAACCAGTTCGCAAGCAGCTTCGCATGCTGATATTTCCATTCATGATCCAGATCCTTCCACACTAGTACATGACCAAAATTCTATTCGAACCAATGATTCCAAGCAAACCACTGACCAGACTATTCCGCTTACAGAGGGTTCCTCTGAAGCAAATATCCTTTCTGAAAATATTCCACAAAATTCCTGTAATCCTTTCAATCTCGAGAGAGAGCGAAGACTCATAATTCCTTTGACAAATGTTAAACTACCAAATTTAAGTTGTATTTCTAAAGACGTTCCGTAGAGAAGTCTCTCCTCCCGCTGTCCACACGCGAGGAGAAAATAAGAATGATGAGATTATGTCCAGAAATTTTAAAGTCCAAATTTATAGTCGGATACTGCGGTATCCTTTGTTTCAATTTTAACTAATACGTACTGATTTATCTTCACAGCCTGAACATAAATAGATGCATGCTGATCCTATCCTGAGATCCAAACCATAAATTCCCAATGCAATGATCCACCAGTCCCAATGGTATGTTGGCAGATTCCAGACGAACGAGCCAAGCAGTGGAGTGCAGCATTCTCCAAGAGGATGGACTCCCAAGACATAAGACGAAGACGAAGACAGAAGACGAAGATCGAAGAGCAAGACAGAAGACCCAGAAAACAGTGCATAAAGACACTATCATGTTTTCCTAATATGTTCATTCGATAATTATGTTAAGTCCACTTTTGACCAATAATTTTATAAATTACCAATGTTATGATCCATTCTACTTTTAAAACCTATGAGGCCAATAATTATAAAAATTCTTAATGTTAATGTCCAACTACCTTTCGGCCAAGAATTGTATAAATTATCCTAAGTGTTCTATCTATCAATGTAACCATACCACCACCACCATATTCCCACAAGAGTTGTTAATAAATCCTATGATCCATATATCCATTTCTTTTATTTATTTCCTGATGGAAGTAATTAATTTTAAAAATATTATTAAGTAATCTTAAGCAGTGACACAGAGTAATAGTGATCGATTCCGAAAGACGAATTTTCAAAAGGAGGGGAGTGTTATCGAACCCAGGAGATGCTGTGAAAGTAGTTTTAAGTAAAAGATCCCAATTAGACATAAGCACACAAGCTAAGGCTTGAATGGTGTATGTGGAACATCTGTTCCATGTACACCATTTTTTTTATCAAAAATATGTCGAATTTCAAGTCAGTTCCTAAACCCAAAATTCCTTCTTTTTGCCTGATATGCGTGAATCCATGCATATCAGGATTTTTTATAAAATTTATAAGACGATTTTCAGTACAGTTTCCAAAATTCCCTTTATCTTTTTCGGCCCATATCTCATGTTTGAACGAACGCATCCAGGCACGATGCAGCATGTAGAGACGACCAAGGATATGCATTATCCTCTGCCAGTGCCGAATCCTCTATGGACGGACTGGGGTTTTAATTATGATGATTACAGCGCAGGTAATCATCTTCATAAGCCGGTCTAACAGATCACAGGAATACTCCACAAAGGCGCGAGAGTGAATCTACCGTAGATCGGTAGCTCTTGATCTGATCTACCATAGACTGATCCACCTTCGTGGTCGCACTGATCTACGGACCCATAGGTTCACTCTACCCTCGCGTTCTGGAATTCCTAGTGAGTCCGTGACCTACGGCTTCCAAGGATGGTCGAGCTGGCCTCGCCTACCCATTGGTCATCGTCTCTACCGGGATCGTGTCTGATAGCACCATTTTGAAATTTTAGGAACTGAATAAAATTTGGAAATAGCGGAATTTGCGACGCCACGTGGCGACATGAAGTGGTCTCGGGTCATTTCCATATATATAGTGGGAGACCTCCCAATGATCTCGCAAAATGGAAGTCCGGTATTTTTGATCAAATCAAGCCAGGATAAGCCTCAGTGCGGTACGCACGGGTACCGGGGCACTTCCCCATTATTACCAGGTGACCGCCTTGTGAGATAGCATTCGAAAAGATTTCCCCTTTCTGAAATATCCACAGACGTCTAACGGCATATACCCCTTTTGGAGAATATTACCTTAAATTTTTAGTCTATAATTCTAACAGTAAATCTATAAAACCCACTCACTAAATTGCCAGTCACGTCCATGTAATAATTCTCTTTCGGCAATCGATCACTCGTCTTTAAGCGCGGCCGTCGCGGTCGCTGACCCCTTGTGGGGGTATCGTGGTTATGGTGGCAGACCTTGCTAGGTGAGGCTCTATATGTACTATGATGATTGTTTAATATATACCCTTATTTATTATCCATGTCTTCTTATTGCGTTCTAGTATTAGTCTAGTATCTGTGTTGACCCCATAGCTAACGACCCTCGCAATTGCGTCGGTTTGACCATTCGGCTGAGCCAAAGAGGAGTGAACGAGCATGACCTGTCTGGGCAGGTGTCAGAAGTGAATTGTGTATTGTGCAAAGTGTTCAGCTAGTGTTGTATCTTTAGTTCAGGACGTTGCGAAGCCTGTATACGAGGAAGCATTCATTGTCGACAGTTGCCGTTAATCTATCGATTTCGAGACTTCGATATATTAAGGGTTTGCCACGACCTGCGTTGAATTCAACGGCCAAGAGTTAAATCAGATATGGTGATAGCGATTAATTGACTTAATACGAATATCGGTCGTTCCCTCCCACTATCACTGGTTATAACGAATGGTTAACTAACGTTGACACAGCCTTAACAAATTAGTTTAGTTATTAAACGTTGATATACCCAAGCAGTGTTAACAGTGAACCGCGTTCCGAAATTTGAATCGCAGGTGAGTTCAGAAATTATTAAAGGTAAGGCCTATCTATAGGACGTTAGTAGTAACTGGGTTAAGAGGTTTTGTAGAAGGTCTAAATTCAAATATACGTTTAATAATTAAAGCAAGTAGATTCACAACATTAACGGAAGCCATAGATGGAGCAGTGGATGAGGAACGAAATTTGAATGCACAAAAATTTAAATTTAATTCAAAATCATATTCTAAACCTTTTTTAAAATGTAGTTTTTGCCACAAGAGCGGTCATAAATACGAAGACTGTTTTTCTCGTAATAACAATCATCAAGCTTTGCCGAAATTTTCTAAACATGAAATAAAATCAGAACCCAAAATTTTCAAAATAAATATTACTTGTAGTTATTGTAAAAAAGAAGGTCACCACATACGAGATTGTTATAAACGAAAATATAATGAAAATAAGAAATTTAATGACAGTTCACAAAATACTAGCACGACAAATCCTACTCCTTCTACTTCTCAACAAACTTATGATAATTCGGGAAACGCGAGAGGACCTGGTACTCACCGCAGCAGCGAGACCAGGATCCGCACAGTAAAAGAAGCTGCAGAAAATTAGACTCACATCCTCAAATTAATTTACAACATTCTAATGAACTATTTTTACAATCTTCCATACAAAATTCTGTTCAAAATTTTGGAAATCAACATTATGTACAAACTTCTATATCAAATCATGATGATTCTAACTCTGAAAATAATTCTAATTCTATACAAACTTATAATACAAATTTTTCAAATATTTATCAAGTCGTTTTAAAGGAAAGTCAAGATGATGGTGTCAAACTTAATTTATTATTAACTATTGATGAGTATGCAACATTATTAATTGACACAGGATCTGACTGTTCCATTTTGAAACTTGGTATCACTAAAGACGACGAAATCATTAATACTGATGCAAAAGCTCAACTAAAAGGAATCACGGAAGAAAGCATTCCTACTTACGGTGTTTGTAAAGGTAAAATAAAAATAGACAATGAAATTATCGAGCACCCCTTCCAAATTGTTGGCAATAATTTTCCATTAATGTGTGATGGAATTCTAGGAAAAGATTTTTTTTATAAGTACGGTTGCACAATTAATTACAAAGAAAAGTGCTTAAGTTTTAAGTTCAATAATAAGGAATATAATATTAACCTCGTGTCCAGCAAATCTCCAATTAATATCCCAGCCAGATCTCAAATTATAAAAAAGGTTAAAGTTTCATTGGACTCACAAGAGGCATCGCCTTCAAATACTTATTTATGTAAGTCAAAACAAATTTCTGACGGTTTATTTATTGGAAATGCCATTATTGCACCCAATAATGGTATAACTTATACAACTTTTGTAAATTCAAATTTAGAAAATGCAAATTTAGAGGATATTAATTTTGATACTGAGCCGATAGAAAATTTTGAAATTTATACCATATCTCACAAAAGTATAAATTACGAGAATTTAAATAACGAGGATCGGATAAAAACTATTTTAAATAATATCGAGTTAGATCACATGTCGGCTGAAGAACGAGAAAGTATAATTAATATTTGCAGTGAATATAATGATCTCTTTTATTTCGATGGTGATATATTATCACATACAAATGCGGTTAACCATCCTATTCCGACTACAGATTCGGTACCTGTCAACATTAAGCCTTATCGATTGCCATTTCATCAAAAACTAGAAGTTCAAAACCAAGTGGATAAAATGCTTAATGATGAAATCATTGTTCCTTCTAACAGTCCATGAAATTTTCCCTTAATAGTGGTCCCTAAAAAACCGGATAAAAACGGAAATAAAAGATGGCGCGTAGTGGTTGATTTTAGAAAACTAAATGATTAAACCATAGGTGATGCATATCCATTACCAAATATTACTGATATTTTAGATCAGTTAGGAAACTCGAAATTTTATTCTACCTTAGATTTGGCAAACGGTTTTCACCAAATTTTAACATCTGAAAAGGATAGAGCTAAGACGGCTTTCAGCACCCCTTTTGGACATTATGAGTACAAGAGAATGCCCTACGGTTTAAAAACTGCACCATCGACCTTTCAAAGATTAATGGATAATTGTTTATTAGGTTTACAAAATTTAACTTGCTTTGTTTATATGGATGACATTGTTATTTACGGTAAAACTTTAGATGACCATAACCTTAAGTTGAAGGATATTTTTTCACGTCTTAGAAAGTATAATTTAAAATTGCAGCCTCAGAAATGTCAGTTTTTACAGAAGTCACTAGCTTATTTAGGTCATGTAATTAGTAATGAAGGAATTTCCCCTGATCCGCGGAAAGTTCAATCTATAGAAAACTTTCCTAAACCAAAATGTCCAAAAGACGTAAAATCATTCTTAGGTCTTACGGGTTATTATAGAAAATTTATAAAAAATTTTGCTAAAATCGCACAACCTCTAAACAATTTATTAAAAAAGGACACTCCTTTTATTTGGAGTCCCTTATGTACTCAAGCTTTCGAAGAACTGAAGGAAAAACTTATAAATCCGCCAATTTTGCAATACCCAGATTTCTCTCGAGAATTTATCTTAACAACCGACGCCAGTGGCGTAGGAATTTCCGGTATTCTTTCGCAAGGTGACATAGGCAGCGATCGCCCTATTGCATACGGTTCTAGGTCGCTAAGTAAAAGCTAAAAAAATTACTCGACCGTACAATTAGAGGCTCTAGCGGTAGTGCATTTTACATGTTATTTCAGGCCATATTTGTTTGGGAGACGATTTAAAATCGTAACTGATCATAAACCTCTACAATATTTGTTCAACTCAAAAAATACAAATTCAATGTTAACGAGATGGAGAATAAAGTTGTCTGAATATGATTACGAAATTATTTATAAAAAGGGTACCCAGAATACAAACGCCGATGCTTTAAGTCGCATGTATAAGATGACCTTACGATCGGACTCTAATACAAATTATAATGAAAACGAATTTTCTTACGCAAATTATATAAATAATTTAGGAAAAGGTACTAAAATTAACAAAAATATAGTCGAGGTGACAGATAGAAACATTTTAGATAACTCGGACGCCTCTGTGTTAATTATTTTTACTGATAAAAATTTAAACTGTAACAGCGAACTTATAAATAAACTAGAGAAAACAATGCCGCATATTAATAATGTAAAGTCTCGCATTTCCTCTCCCCCGTGTTTCATTTCACTAGATTTGTTGAATAATAAAAAGGTATTATATTTCATAACATATGATATGGACCGATTAAACTATGAGCAATTATATAATTTATTTCTTCAATTAAAACAGTATATACTTAATAATAATTTAGATCATGTATGTTTTGAAAACCCCTTCAAATCTATGAGTGGTTATTATCATTTAAAATATGAAAATATTCGCCCTATGCTGCGTTTTATTTTTGACAAAACTAACACAAAGGTAGAAATCTTTGATCCCTCAATAAACAATGATCTAACGGATGAAGAAATCAATAAAATTTTAAACGAATTTCACAATTCACCTACTGGAGGTCATAAGGGTGTCAGTAAAACTTATCGGAAAATTAAACAATATCACAAATGGCCAAAAATGTTTGAACAAATTAAAAATTTCGTAAAATCTTGCGAGGTATGTCAGAAAAATAAATCTTGCAGAATTCCTAAGCAACCGATGCAAATAACGACAACGGCAACTAAACCTTTTGAAAAGGTATCATTAGATATATATGGGCCACTGCCAGTTAACCCAATCAGGTAATAAGTATCTGTTAACTTTCATAGATGATTTAACAAAATTTTCGCAAGCAATCCCCATTGAAAACCAAGAAGCTTCCACAATTGCCGAACATTTTGTAAGGCACATAATATTAAAATTCGTATGTCCTAAATTTGTACTGTCCGATCAAGGACAAAATTTCTTGAGTCAATTATTTAAAGATGTCTGCAAACTCCTCAGAATTCATAAAATCCAAACAACTAGTTATAGACCTCAATCTAACGGTTCGTTGGAAAGATCCCACCGAAATTTAACAGAGTATTTACGTGCTTATATCAATAAATCACAAGATGATTGGGATTCTTGGATTGATTATGCTATATTTTCATATAATACTGCCATCCATTCAGCAACAAATTTCTCACCACATGAATTGTTATATGGAAATAGGGTAGAATTACCCAGTTTCGTAACTAAATCACCTGAAATATGTTATAATTATGACAATTATGCAAACGAATTAAAAGCTAGGCTACAGCATAGTCACGAAATCGCTAGAGACAATCTTCTAAAGAGCAAAGAGAAATCGAAAGCATATTATGACAACAATTCTAAAAATACTAAGTTTAATATTGGTGATAAAGTACTATTAAGAGATGACGCTAGTCACAAAGGTAAATGTAAAAAACTTATGTCTGTTTTTACTGGTCCATACGAAATTATAGAAATAAATTCTAATGTGAACGTTACCATTCTCAAAAATAAAAAACATGTTAAGGTTCACATAAACAGAATAAAATTATTTGTAGATTGATTTTGATTATTAAATTTTGCAGATACCATACATTTAATGGAAAACCTACCCTGCCTAGGAAACTTTAGAATAAGGTATTATTTAATAGTAATCGTAAGTCTTATCTTTCTTGCTTCTTTTAATTATTGTTCTACTTCGTCAGACCACATCTACAATATTACTAAGTTATCAAATTCCACTGGTATATATTATGAAAAGCTAGGGAACCTTAATGTTTACAATGATCATTGGAAATTTCTAACCTTCATTAGTTTAAATAACTTCTATTTAAAATACAAAAATATTCAATTTTATTTTTCAGAAATAATAAAAATTTGCAATTCGCTTAAAAATAACGGCATTGAACCTCAAGAATGCTTACAATTCGTTATTTCCGTAAATAATACTGTAACTGACCTTACGTTACAAACTAACATGTTATATGATTTAATCGGTAAAACACATGTCAGCAAAACTAAACGAGCACTTATTAATGCAATTGGCGAAATATCCAAACAATTATTTGGAACTCTCTCTGATTCCGATGCAAAGTATTATGATAACCAAATTGAACATTTGATAAAATATGAAAATCATATAATGGAATTGTTAAAAACTAGAAAATTATATAGGGGACATGAACGAAAAATGTATTACATTTAACAAAACATTAAGATCAATACTATTTAAAACCAGTCATATTATTTCCAATATATTTCTTAATAACTACTCAAAATTAATGAACAATGAAATTGATACTCAGAATAAAGCTAATAAATCAAATAAAACATTAATGAAATTTCATGCCTAGTTAAGTATTAATCAATTTATATCTATTTTAATGGAGATAAAGCTACTGGCGCGGCCTCCTATAAGAGCCAACGCATCGATTAGAGTATCACCATGGGTGGTGTGGAAACCTCTTTCCATTTAGTTTATCGTAAGTAAGTGAAAATACCGGGTTTTACTGATTTTTACTTGTAAAAATCTGGAAATGTCCATATACACTGTTCTATCGCGCGGACGGGTATCGTGACGTCACGATTCCTTGGTGGAGGCCTCAAGTATTCCCGATGGCTACGATTGTTGCATGCCAAATCGTGAAGAAGAAGAAGAAGATTACTGAATTTTTCTAATTCTGACAGTTGGGTTATGTACGCATTGGCGGCATTCTGTTGGGGACCGGTACCGGTACCGGTAGTCGGTGTAAAAATGTAAAATGTGCTAACGCATGAATTGTGTTCAAATTAAAGACTTCCAGGTACATTTTTTACTGCATACTTTTTGCCAGAATTTATTATTTATTTTTTCAACCCAGTGGTGTTTGTTTCTGTAATTAACGGATTCAATGTGGAATCAATTATTTTTTGAACATCAAAATAAGTACTTCCAAGTTAGTATATTTGAGTCAGGGTTTTAGGAGGTAGGATCCCATGTGTGCTGTGTCGCAACATAAAATTGCGTCGAATTATGTAAAAATTTACAAGATTTCTGGGTTCGCTGCACATGAGTATGTCCATAAATATGCTTCAGTAACAAAGTAAATCATATCGCTCCTTATGTAAATTTTTTTGTGTTGATTTTCTAGCCCCACTGCACTGGAGACTAGGTTGAATTGGAAAATTATGTCATGAACGAGATAATATTTCTCGATTTGCACGGTTCCAGACCTATAAAGACATTTCTAATCGGCCTTCAGTCAAATTATGTGTAATGCTTTTTCAGTTAGCAAGCCATTTCGATTCCTGCACTTAATGTTAGGAGTTAGGTAATACAGTTATGTTATCTTTAATCATTAGTACTAAGAAATTACGTTTGAAAAATAAGTCCTCTATTTGGTAGACGGAATGTTCTATACAATACTTTATGTTCGTGTTTTTAAAATTATGCAACAAGGGTGCCAATTACCTGTGTTGATCTTTCCCTCACTAATATTAAAGAGAGAAAGAAACGTGATGACACGAAATATTTGAAGAGTAATAAAATATGACTGCGCTTTGTAGTTGTCGTTTTAATAATGAATTACCTTTTATTGTAGACATTCCTGTCATGAAAACTGAAAGTAATAACGTCTGCCACACATTGCAAAAATTCATTAGGATTTATCAAAAAGTGGAAAAGAACCAAATAGTTAAATAAATAAACAGAAACATCTCGGACGTCATTCACCTGTCTTAAAGAGACGAAGTGGATAAGTCATGGATTTGTTTAGAAAGGCAAGAAAACGAAGCGACGATAAGTAATTGTTAAATTTGGAACAACTAAATTTGAAAGAGAGTAGAGCTTTGGTGAAAATGTATCAGGATTCAGAAGAAGGGTTCAGATAATTAAAGAAAAATGTAGATGTTATTTAATCAATTTCTAATTCCTAAAGATTGAATGTCAAAAGAACCTCCACTGGTAAGTAAATTAATTCGCTAATTGGGTTGTTTAGTACTGTCTATCCTCTGTATTCTTTTATGGTCTTAACGCATATCGATTTTAAATAATTTTATTCCTTCTGACGATGTTAAAAGAATGCGTATATTAACCGACTTTCCCAGAAGATGGTTTTTAGTTCGGTCTGCATATTTGTATATTTGTCTGTTTGTCCTCGCGTAATTTGGAAATGGTTTGACTCGATACGAAACGTTTTCTTTTTTGTCTCGCATCTTCAGCAACTTTCAATTTATGTTGTCTAAATTATTTTAATTTTTGTTCATAAATTTAGTTAATTGTCTGAGCGAAAGTACTTTACCTATTTCTATTATCCTCTTAAGCAGTGCAGTTCTAAAACTGTGTTGATAATATTGGACTATTAAAATACTGACAGGGTTCGGAGGATATTGATCAAGCAATATACAGGGTGTTCCAGTTTTTTGTAGCAGGACTTCAACAGTCGATGGACATTTGAAAATTATTAAAAAAAGTTCATATAAACATAGGTTGAGAAATGCTTAATTTTCGAGATACAGGGTGTTAAAGTTTGAAAATAAATATGGATTTATATTTATATTTCCAGAATGCTAAGAAGTATCGAATCCAAACTTACCAATTCTTTACATACAATTTAGAGGCCTAATTTAGAATAACAAACTACTACTTTACTTAACCATGGGTGTAGATATATGGATTTACTAAGGCTCTTTTTTACAAAAAAGTAGTACGCCACTGATATTTTCCCATGTTCCCAGTTTAATTCAATAAAGCAAGGAAAAACAAAAATTTAATATCTCTTGGCACTTTTTGAAATGACAAGCCGTTGATCAGAAAATTTACATTTAATCTTTTGATGCACGCCTCTGGACGAATTTTAGACAAACTTAAAGTCGCTCAGAATTTCACCAAATTTGATGGTGTGAAAAGTCTCTTGTCTCTTAAAAATAAAGAATGAAACATTTAAAATATTTATTGTAAAAGTTTATTATCATGTAAATCAAAATTTTTATAACACAAATGTATTAAAACGCAACAGTCGAACTAAAATAAATTATTAGAAACACACTCATTCTTTCTTTTTAAAAGACTCTTCGTACCATCAAATTTGGTGAAATTCTGAGCGACTTCACTTTTGTCTAAAATTCCTCCAGATGCGTGCATCAAAAGATTACATGTAAATTTTCTGAACAACGGCTTGTCATATCAAAAAGTGCCAAGAGACATTAAATTTTTATATTTTCTTGCTTTATTGCACCCACAACAATTTCGTATAAGACCAAAAATTCTGAAAATCTACTGTATTTATTTATTTTACTAGTAAACAGAACCTTACCTCTAAGGCGTCCTGATTTAATCTTGCTGTCATAACATACTTAAAATCACATTTTTCAATTAGAAACTGACAAATTTCCAAAGTCGCTTTCAAAGATATTTTTAATCCATAATAGGTAGAATGTGAAAGAAAATGATTATATAGCACAAAAAATCTTCAACTGACTACAACAATGTTCAATATAGTAATCTGAAAGAAGAAAATAATGAAGGATTTTACCTGATAATGTTCATTTCCAGGTTTAAGGCTGTCTCGGGGGGGTTCGGCAAGTCATTGCTTCAAATTTGTCGCGATATTCTTTCACAAAATATTTGGGTAGGTTTAGAATCTTGAAGATCAGGATGAAGTTTTTCATACAACTGCATTGCACCTGTTGCACTAAACAGCTATGTAAAATAATATGGATGAGTTGTTAAAAAAACATTGAATGGTTATTTTTACCTGAAATGCCAGAGCCACATTCATTTTTTGGAAATATCGTCGCTTCACATGATCTGCCACTGGTTCGTCCTGTTCAATATTCATCATCGATTCAGTTTTAGTTTTCCTCCTCTTCGGTGACACCATATCTCGCTGTGTAGGTAATTTGCGTCTTTTCATTAGTGATGTAAAAATACGTATTAAAAAAAAAATTGTTTTAAACACATGTATAATACGGTATTTTATGGTATTAAACGGTTTTTTTACTGTTTCATTTTAAGAAACAAAAAAATGCAAATATTATTTAAACCCCAAATATTTAATAAATAATAAATACACCACATGTAATTACAACCCCCTTTATACCAGAAGGCTCTATAAAAGTGCTTTGAAAGATTTGCAATAAACTCTACTGCATCTACACTTTCCTCTTCACTGAGTAATTTTCCTTTAGCACGAGGATCGAGCAAATGAGCTGCACGATGAATATCAGTTAGTGCCATAGCTTTTCGTGCTGTCAGACATTTAATTATTTGATTTTTCTCTGATTTAGTTCCTGGCGAATGAGGCAAGCTTTCTTTAAACAGCTTTTCAAGTTCAAAAAATGCTTCCACAACAAGTGGTAGATAACATGCCTCCGATTCTAATATCGTAATCCACTTGGTTATTGGTTTAAGCAAACTGTAAACTAGATTTATTCTGCACCAAAAGATTTCATTATCTAGTAGTTTCGAAATTATCTGTTTGTTTAAAATGATTGAACCTTCGTTTGAAATTGCAATTCGCTGCAAGGTATGTTTATTGTCTAACAAACTCTTTAAGCAGTGTACAATAGATCCCCAGCGGGTGCTCACAGGTAGTTTTAGTGTGGTTTTTGTTGATGCTGTGGTAGAACCGGTAGAAGTAGAATCAGCCAAAATGCAGTCAATTTGAATGTTTTCTTTTTTATTTATTTATTTATTCATTTATTTACAGAAATTTGGGACACGCACAGGCTAACAGCCCACATAAGTGTCCACTAAAGCTAAGTTAACAATTAAATTAAACCAAATGTACAACAGTATAATAAATTTAAACAAAATAAATTTTAACAAAATTTTCAACAAAACAAAAAAACAAAAAGGAATCAGACACTAAACTAAGTAATGATATGTATGTATGACATTTTTGAAGCTACATAGAGACAAAGAAAAGATATCAGTTTCAAATATATTTAAATTATAAGTCCTAAACGTTCTATTTAAAGGAGAGTTTTGCCCAGAATTTGTTCTACAAGAAAACTCGTGAAATAAAATATTACTGCTGAGATTACGAGCGGGAATATGAAAGTTTACCATAGCTAACAGATTTGGAGAATCGATCAAACCATTGATCAACTTAAACAAAAATATCAAATCCGCCAGTGACCTCCTATTTTCTAGTTATATAAAATTAAATTTATGTCTCAGTAAGGCACTGTTATCCTGAGAATTATATACTCCGGTCACCTTGAAATTCAGATATCTCATGAACCTGTTTTGTACAGATTCCAATCGGGATTTGTAAACTATGTATTGCGGATTTCAAATTATTGTTGCAAAATTTATTCTACTACGTACGTATGAAAAATAGATGGTTTTTATTGCATTTATAGATTTAAATCTTTTACATATATCCTTGTGATAAAACCCACCATTTTGTTACACTGTGATATAACGCAGTCCACATGTGCAGAAAAAGTCATTTTTGAGTCGAAAATTACTTCGAAATCTTTTATTTATTTATTTATTTATTTATTTAGTTACGCTCACCCAACAGGTTTAGCCCAATTACAGAGGAGCACTTAAGCACTACATAATAATATGCACATATATACCAATAATATTATAGAACAATATAAACTTATAACAAGATACTACCAAGAAAATAATACAGAGAGACAGTTAATACAGGTTTTGTACATAATAATAAACTAACTAAAAACGATTTATAACACTTCCGACAAAATGTTTTTTAAAGCAGTTCGTTTCACAGAGAAAATATCACAGTTGGTTTGTACTTTATTGTAAGAATTACACATTTTGAAAAGGGGAGAGTTGAGATGGTTGTTTGTATTAGCCAATTCAGGTAAATAAAAAGTATGAAAATTTTTTGTACAGTGAGAAGGAACAGGGTTATCCAACGAAAAGGCCCACCCTTATATTTTCTTTATTTTTCGAGTTAGGAAAAAATGTTTCAAATAAAAGTTGTAGTGAATCAACTCATTTAAAACCCCTGCAAAGAATATACAGGGTGTTCCATAAAAGCGGGACAAACCTAACTTACATTTTTTTAAATAGAACACCCTATATTTTTTTACATTTTTCAAATCTGCGTTTTTTTGTGATTTCAAATTGTATATATATGTTGCATCTTATCTTTTACCGTTTTTTATTTATTGCAAATTTCGTGAACAATATTATTTATACCACCAGCATCTGCATGCGTATCAATCAGGTTAGCCATGGATGAAAAGTTTGCTTTTTGAATTTATTCAATTATTCTGTAAGTGTCAAATTAATTGTTTTTCATCCATGGCTAACTGATTGATACGCATGCAGATGCTGGTGTTATAAATAATATTGCAATAAATAAAAAACAGTAAAAGATAAGATACAACATATATATATATATTTGAAATCACAAAAAAACACAGATTTGAAAAATGTAAAAAAGTATAGGATTTTCAGTTACCCATGCCACCAATATACTTTCTTCCTCAGTATTTAAAACTGGCGGTGGTCCATGACCCGACTTTTTGAATTTATCTGACAGCCTAAACTGGAGAGTCCCCCTTGGAATTCCATATAATTTGGAGGCCTCCTTTTTAGACATTCCTTTCCTCACTGCATCTAAAGCTGTACACAGATCCGCCTCTGTGTACTGCTTCTTGTAAGTACAGCCTTCCTTGACTTTCGGCATAATAAATCTGAAAATAAAAATTTAATGTAGGCCTCATCTTAATAGAAACGAAATTTTATTTCTAAAAATAATTTCGATAGGTATAATTTTTCTACAATATTAAATAATATTACATGCAAGCTATGCCAATTATTGAATTTTAATAAAATTGAAAATTACTCAGTTATTAGCACCTATGCCAATAACTAATTTTCTATCATCTTTCTGTACTAGTTATTGGCATACATAAAAATAAAATAAATTCAATATATTGAGGTTAGAAATCGCTATTAAAGTATTCAAATAACTATCCAAAATATATTTCAACCAGCAATATACATATAGCGTATAAATCCCAAAATGTAGACATCATATTCTAGACATATGTACTTACAAATTTTGTAATATTCCAGAGATATTGTATAGCACTATTTTTAAACCTTCGTAACTAAATTGCACTGACACAAACACAGCCGTTAAAATGGCGGTAAACTTTACACTGTTACCAAATGTATCACAAAAAAGTAGTTCTTAGATATACTGGTGACGCTGATTAATGTATTCAGATTTTAAATGAAGAGTGCCAATTACTATAGTTTGTGTCAATAACTGGGTGGTTTACCCTAATTGACGTTACGTCTTTTTTCCAGAGACCGAAAATTATATTTTTGCAATAATTGAGCCATGGTTATATCCTGATCATAAACACCTGTGTCTTTGTAATACATGTACCTTAAAAATTTATTTTGAACTCTTTCTATAGTGTTTATATGACACTGGTAATGAGGACTCCATATAATGGAGGCATACTCTAACAAACTTCTAACATAAGATACATATAATTTTTGAATACACTTAATATTTGTAAATTGCCTAGTACTACGAACAATGAAACCGTACATCTTAGTTGCCTTCCTTGATACTTCCGATAAATGGTTGTTAAAGGTAACGCCCGAGTCAAATGTCACCCCCAAGTCTCGCACCTCCCCAACTCGTTCCAATATTGTTTCGTTTATATTATAATCAAACTTTATTGATGATTTTTTCCTCGTATAGGTCATTATGTTACATTTTTGCGTATTAAATAGTAGTTTGTTCTTAACGGTCCAGCTATAAACATTATTCAGATCTGTTTGTAAGTTCAAGCAATCAGCAGTAGATTCAATGTTTGCATATATTTTTAGATCATCTGCAAATAATAGATATCGCGTAGTTTTTATTTCTTTTGTCAAACTATTAATAAACATTAAGAACAATAAAGGTCCGAGATTGGAACCCTGCGGTACCCCGGAAACAGCAACAAATGGCTCAGATACAGCACCTCTAACAACAACTCGTTGTAACCTGTTATATAAGTAGGATGCCATAAATTTAACCAGGTTAGCATGAAAACCATATTCACTTTGCAATTTGACCAATAGGATACTATGCGGGACAGAATCAAAAGCTTTAGCAAAATCAGTGTAGACTATGTCTACCTGGCTTCGCTTATTTAAAGAGTCTGATATAAATTGAGTAACATTGCTTAAATTACTTACTGTTGATTTATGTTTCATGAATCCATGCTGATGTATAGATATCGATGTAGATACTGAGTAATAAAGATTTGTGTATATAATGCTTTCAAACAATTTAGCTGGAGCAGACAAAATGGCTATTGGTCGGTTATTTTTTATATCCCCTTTATCACCTTTCTTATACACCGGACAGATTTTTACTTCTTTCAACTTATCTGGAAACACATCAGTTGCTAGGCTTAAATTAAATAAGGTTATTAGTGGCACTACAAAAATATCAACGCAGGCTTTTAAGATGTAAGATGGTAAGCTATCAGGACCAATAGCTTTATTGACTTTGAGGCTTTTTATTGCATCCCGCACTTCGTCCACTGTAACAGTCCGCACAGAGACCTGACCCATATATGGGTTATCACTTATAAAATTACTATCATCAACGTCTTGACCCGGTGTATAAACACTGCTAAAATGTGAAGCAAAAGCATTAACGATTGGTTTTGCTTCAGTATACTCAGCTTCATTTAGGTACATTTTGTTAGGTATCAAAATAGATTCCTTCTTGTTATTCACACATTGCCAGAAAGATCTGGAGTCACTGCTGATGTCCTACTGGATATTATGAATGTATTGCATGTATGCTAAATCTATGTCTCTTTTTCTTTTAGGTCTCAGATTAATATATTCCGTTTTTACATGTGCGTTATTATGTAAATTGGCCAATTTCCTAAGCTTATCTTTTTTCTTTATATCTTTAATAATCTGACCATTAAACCAGACAGGATATCTTTTAGATTTTTTAGATCTAGGGACGCAGATATCAAAAATTCCGTACACTTTATCATAGAAAACATCAACAGCAGTATTGACGTCAGTATGTGATTCCAGATCACTCCAATCCGTATCCAGCAGCAATTCATACATAAGACCAAAATTAGCTTTTCTGAAATTAAAGTTTTGCATGCAATAATATGAGATTTCCTTAAGATTGTGAGATGTGACATTTACCTCTATACACAGGGCTGGGTGATGATTATCCTCAGGTACTAAGGCATATAAAAAAGTTCAAGAAATTTAATAAATTTTCAATAAATGGATCTATAAGTCTATTATTATAATGTTCGTTTAAGTTTGTGATATTGAAATCCCCTATAATAATGAAATCATTATCATACAAAAATGGCAAATTCTCCAACGTATTAAAAAAATTTTCTATCATCACAGGTGTACAAGCAGGCGGAATATAAACAGCAAAAATGTAATTATGTTTAGAATGACTAAGTTGAATTTTTATACATAAAACGTCAATGGTGGGGTCCTCAAATTTTACATTAACTCTAGTAGCAAGGAAATTATTTTTTAGGGCTATGAACACTCCTCCATCTCTGGTTTTTTCAGTTGCATCAAAGTCCCGGTCCTCTCTAAAAACCATAAAATCATCTGGGAAAAGTTCACTATCAAACACTCCGTCTCTCAGCCAAGTTTCTGTTAGCACTACAATATTATATTCCTCTGACGTAAGACATACAGAGTTATAGAAACTTGCAGTTTTCGAGTTCAGCCCTCTAACATTTCAGTAAAAAATTGATATGGTACTATTAGCTGTTTTATTATTAATTGTTTGTATATCACTATTTATTTGGTGGGAGTTCATATTATTATTCGATGGCAATTGCCGAGGTAGTTGCTATTGAGCTAAATAATCCACTTTAGTCTTGGATAGGTTTACATGTCTCAGATACATCGGACACAATGTGTCATACGCACTGTGGTACTCGACAAGATTGTTTCTGAATTTCTGATTCGCATTATAACAATTGATGCATTTACGGATGGCATTTTGACAGTTTTTCGTTTGGTGACTATTGCTACAGCATTTGCCACAACTTTCCTCATTCGGACACTCACTCACTTTATGATTGAATTGGTTGCACTTAAAGCAACGTAGGACACTAACATAGTCATACACAGGGCACCTCTTGAATCCTATATACAATCCACTCTCGCTTATAATATGATGATAGGTAATTGGATCTGTCTCTAGTATGGCAAAATATTTGGTTCGCATTTTTTTAAAAACTTGAATAGATATCTTACTGTCATCTCTAAATAAAAAATCGTTTTGTTTTCGGATTGTTTGTATCAGTACATCTTGTGATATTTCCGGATCTATGCCTATAATCTTGACACAGGGTGACTTTTTACTAGGTATTTGGGTTTTGAAATCTTCCTGGAAATTAGTTTCGATATCCTGTTTAATTACCTCTGCTTGACTTTTATTTTTACATTTGATGATCACTGACCCATCTCTTCCATTTTTCATAGCCGTTATGCTCACCCCTAAATCAGCGGGTTTAATTTTTTGTTGGAGTTCTTCTCGAGTCTTAGCACTATCACTACCCTGATTAGGTTTTACAACAATGACACCATTACCTAACGCTGCGGCATATGTACGAGGGCCGCTAGTGGCGGCTCTTGTTTTTTAAGTCAAGAGTTAGTCGGCCCTCAAACTCATTTTTAGATTCTTCATAGATTCCTAGTTGAATTTTTCTCTTCCACCTTCTCTTTACTTCATGATATCCATCTTCACTAATAGATTTTCTAGATTTTTTATTATCTGATTTTCTGTTCTTTCCATTGATTTATTGATTAAAGACATATTCTGCATTTCGTTCGTATTACTGTTCATGATTTTATTTCTTTCTAACTGTTTATGATTATTTCCTGTCGTCGGTTTTTTTGACAATATCCACGTATAGTTTCGGCTGTTTTGCCTTTATCGAAGTTATTGAATTTACGCCAGGAAGAGCTTCAGTAAGTAACCTTACCATTGCTTTATTACTTTCTTTGAAGTCTTGTAGTTCAGTTTTAACCTGTAAAATTTCTTCCGTGATAACCTTCTCTATTTGTGTAACTTTTATGTTGATGTTCATTAGTTGGGTGTTCGTAGATTCGTTTTTATGAGTTGTCGGTTTTGATAATTGCATTATTTGCTCTTTTAGTTTCTAGTTTTCTTCTAGTATGTTCTTATTTTCTAGGATCTTCCCGAATTGTTCATTTAAGTCTCCTTTTTGATAAGCCCATACATCTGTCTTCAGCCGATGTGAGCTGAGAACAATCAATGCATGATATTTTTTGGCACAAGTCACATTTATAAAGAGACTTGGCATTTGAGATTTTACATTGGGGACAAGAAGGCATTTTCACTTTATGGTGTCTAATTTTCGTTCGCAGCACATGGTCACTTTCAGGTTATGTTTTTTATTTTATGATTTATATAAAGTTTCAAGTTTTAATTAGTTATTTTTTGGATTTCATATGTATCTGACGAGTTTTGCTTATAAAGATAACTCCACACTATAAGTAAGTAAGTAAGTAAGTAATTCTTTATTAGTTCATGTAAATACTTAACAAGCCCATTGGGCGTTGAACGGGTCAAAAAGAAACTACAAAATATATAATGCACTAACCTCAGCTAAAAATTGTATACTGGACATTACTACATAATATAGAGTGTCATTTAACATAAGTTGTAAAAAACATTAAAACGATTTAAAAAGACATTCAAATGTTACGAAATAAAATAATTTTTCATAAAATAATTTTGACATAAAATGACTTTAAAACTGATGGTTATCATTAAAATACTCGTCTGTAGTATAGTAAGACTTGCTCAATAGATACATTTTTAATTTATTTTTTAGCACTTTAATGGGCATTGTTTTAATATTCCAGGGTAATTTGTTGGATACTTTAATAATAGAGTAAGGCACGTTTTTTTGAACGTACGTAAAATTGGGTTTATTTGTTATTAGTTCATGTTTATTTCTAGTATAATGTAGATGTGTCTTTTTATAATTTTCAAGCAAAGCAATATTTTCTGCCACAAATATGACTACTTCGTAAATATAGAGGATTGTTAATATCAAAATATTATATTTGGAAAACATTTCTTTACAGGATTCTGTTTGTTTCATATTTAAGATATTTCTGAGGCATCTCTTCTGAAGCACAAAAATTCTGTTAGTCCCAGAAGAGACCCAGTCTAGCCGTGAATCTAACTGTATTCCTAGGAAAGACAAATTATCTTTAGATATGTAGGTACTATTTGCACGTGTAAGTATCATGTCGTCGCTTTGCATACGAAAGGGCGCATCTCAAAATTGATAGTTTTGCAGAAGAGCGGTTTTAACTTTTTGATACAATTAAAACTTCTGCCACAAAAACACTATAAGGTTTTTATGGCTGTAGTTTGGGTTTTTCAGTCAGAAAAAGAATACATATTCTAAGTACTAAATATGTTTTAAATAAATATCTTTGACATATGCAAAAAAAGAGAAAAAAGTTTAAACAAATGAGATACACCCTTTTGTGTGCTGTTAATGTTTGGATCTTTAACTTGGTAAAAAACATACGCCCCGTTACTATAATGCAAAAATATATTTTTGGTACAAAAAAATTAACATAAACTTTGAAAGAACATTAAAATAAGGAAACTAAACTTAAGCAAAATGTTTATACAATAAACAATCAGCATTTTACCCATGTGGAAGCGATCTGTAGAAGGCAACGTGGTCAAGACATTTTACCACCGGGTCTTTTCCAGAGCACAGTGAAATCAAGTTGTCGTATTTAAGGGCTGTTACTTTAGGTCTTTCCTTAATGAGCTTCCCAACAGGCTAATTTAAAATATTTTCCTGGTTTCTTTTTAGGGTAATGCTTCTGTAGGTTTCATCACAATGGGATAACTTGAAGAAAATTTTATTAGCCTCTTTCTTTTCAACTTTAAACTCCGAAATATCTGTCCAGTTCACTTTGTTTTTGTTATCGTCTTCACGGATACTTAAAACTCGTAAATTTTTTGACAAATCTTTAAAATCTAAGAAGTCAGTATGTTCCATCTTATTTACAATATAAGGTTGTTTCCTTCTTGCAACTTTGAAAATAGGCAGTAGTTGTGATGGAACAAACAAGTTTCCTGAATGAGACATTGCGGTAGAAATTGTGCTATGACAGGAGTCTCCTTCGCTTTGCCCATGAAAAGGTTCAAAAAATTTTAGACTGACTTGCTCAACGTTTTTGCTATTGATGACAAAATAAAGTAGCATCGAGGCAACTATAGAATTTTTGTTCTGACCTGCGTATCCATCAGAAAATAAATTAGCTGTTTTAGTCCCCTTCTCGTCATAATGCTGCAGAAAGTTATAAACACATGTTGAAATTTCAGAGGAGCCTCTTTTACTATCTATTTCACTCCATGTGTAGCAGTAACAGTCTTTGGTGGCCAAGTTATAAACTGTAAAGTTGTAAACTGCTAGGCGTCTTTTATAAAATATTGCACTTTCGTTTGATTTTGGTAGATAAATGACTTGTTGCAAGTCGAACACTGCACTTAAGATTGATTTATCAGCTATAGATTAATCTTTACACTCCTGCTTTATTTTTCGAATTTTTTTCTTTGTTTCTATGTGTGCCTTATATCTTTCTTCCAATTCCAATTTCTTCTCAGTATCGCCCAGTAATGCATAAGCTGCATACATCCTTTTCTGGTCTGTGTATCGATAAGTTCATTGTCTTGAATATACGTCGATAAGTATCTATGCTACCTTCTTCACCTTTATTACACGACTGAAGGTACATGCTATGCATTAGAGGAATCGTTAAATCGGGGTGAAGATATTCCCTAGAGGAACTCTTGCGGCAATAGTGAGATTCGACTCTGGGGAATCTATTTATGTGGTTTTGCATTGCTTGTCGTACAATAGTATCTTTGATCTTCATGGATTCTTGTCGTCCACCTCGTTTGTCCTTTTCAACTATCCCACCCATCTGAAGCTTTTCTAATGCGTTACGCATAACTTTTTCACTAATTGACAATGTGTTTAGGAAAAAAGTCTTACAAACCGGGACGCGCACATTTCCAAGAGGTAAAAAGTAGTGATAAGAAAAGCTGCGTCGTGATTTATTGTCTTTTGTGGTTTTCTGTTTGGTTTCGAATTTAACGACGTAACGGCAGATGTACTCTCTCTGAAGCTGAATGCTTTCTAATCCATAATAGGCATTTAGCAGCTGTTGTCGATCTTCGTCTTTAAAATCATGGCATCTCCATTTATTTCTTTTGCATGTATCTCCTTTACAATAATCCTTCAGTCTTTTTGGTGGAACTAAATTCATGGTCCTTGGTCTGATGTAAGGTTTTCCACTTTGGCTTAGCTTTTGAACTGTTTTGTAAATAGCTTTCTTCGTTACCTTCTGCTTTTC
Source organism: Rhagium mordax (assembly GCA_963680705.1). Lineage (NCBI taxonomy): Eukaryota > Metazoa > Arthropoda > Insecta > Coleoptera > Cerambycidae > Rhagium > Rhagium mordax. The sequence goes on along the minus strand of OY796664.1, from coordinate 41,880,899 downwards.
TATTTCTCTCCTAGATCCCTCAACGATATATTCTTCAGGTGCTCTAAAATCAGTCGGCACCAATTTGTCTAAAGCAATTTCTGAAGGAGCAGAGTTAAGTGTAGATGGTAAGTCGGCTATGAAATGGGTGTTATGTGTGGCACAAGGTGTATGGCTAAAAAATGGTCCCAGCAATGAAGTATTAGACATCTAGTACATGCACTCCATACTTCGTCTTGACAATCTTTTGTTTCGCATGTTTGGGAGAAGCTGGTAGGACTTTTACGACTGTGCTCTTCAGCCATCGAAGTTGAACACACTTTATTTGGTTCTTCTGGCATAGGTGTACTAAAATTACTTTTAGTGGACTTTCTTTTGGCTACAGTAGTAATATGCTGGCAACATTTTGATTGTTTAAAATGAAATTTGCATGCATTTATTTCACATTCCTTGCAAAAATGAAAAGCTTCTGTTTTGCACTTGAGTACTGAACACAAGTCTACGTAGTTAAGATCTTTATCTGGATCATCATCACTTTCAAAATCGCTGAATTCGTTCTCGTTTTCTTGTTGATCATTGTCTAATGGAACTGAATTAGCTGCACTGGCATTTTCTGTGGTTTGAAGTATATCACACGCTGAATTTTCATTTTCTGTTAAAAGAACTAGATCATTTTTTGTTGCAGTTTCAGTTGATGTGATTTCTTGGCTAATTTTTGGCTTCTTATAAAAGTGAGAAAGGGGTAAATAGTCTTCTAAAGCCCAATCTGCATCTGAGTCACTGCTCTGTTCACACAGTAGTACTCTCCTGAAATACCACTTTTTCTTGTATAACATTTTTCACATCTTGTCTAAATTTGCGTTGTTTTTTGCTCACAAGAATAAGTTGATCAGAGCACACGACATTTCGCGTTTGATCGTCCCAAAGCACTAACACATCCATTTTCTATTCTGAAAAAAAGAGAAATTCCTAAAGTTGCGGATATTTATATAAAAGTAAAAGGGCGTAACTCAACAACAATTAATAAAATATGGCAAACAAAAGGGCGTAATTAAGATTCGCCTTTTTGTCTGCTTCTATAATATATTGTATTGAGTTTCGCCCAAACTACTTTTCTAAATAACTGCGTATGGAAGAAAGATAAAGATACGCCCGTTTGACAGCAATATAATATCGCCTAAAGACATAATATAAGGGCGTATCTAAAAAAATCGATTTTTTGAGATATGCCCTTTCGTATGCAAGGCGACGATGTTATTACCATTTTGATTCGAGAACTTTATTATTTGGGTCTTTTCTTTATTTAATTTTAAATTTATTGAATTAAAGTATTGTTCTAGTATATCTAGAGATTTAAAAATTTTGTTTTGTAGGTCTGCTTTTTCTTGTTCGCTAAAGATCAGGGAACTATCATCGGCATATTGTACAATATATTCATCAGTTTTTAGTGGTAAATCATTTGTGTATAAAATGTATAGTAAGGGTCCTAATATAGATCCCTGTGGTACACCTCTTTGAACCAATTTTTTTTCAGTTTTTAACAGTTTCCCCATCTCATCTGCTTCAAGTACACATTGCATCCGATTATGTAGATACGATGTTATTAATTTTTGTGCATTACCCCTAATACCATAATCTGTAATTTTATTTGTTAGTATATCATGGTCTACACTATCGAATGCTTTTGTTAAATCTAGAGAAACAGCGACCGTAGAATTTTTATTATTCATAGAGTCTAAAATTTTACAAAGTGCTTGATATACAGCTCTTACAGTCGATTTCTTTTTCCGAAAACCATTTTGTGTATCGGACAGCAGCAGATTTTTTTCCAGAAAGTTGATAATTCTGTTGTATATTATTTTTTCGAATATTTTACTGATATTTGATAATAATGCTATAGGTCTATAGTTAGTTAAATCATTTTTATTACCCTTTTTATAAATGTCTTTAACATAAGAGGTTTTTAGACTTGCTGGGAAAATGTCCGTTTTTATGGATAAATTGATTAAATGTGACAATGGAGAAGATAGTTCATTCGCTAATGTCTTTAATAATTTTACCGGAATTTCATCCTCTCCTACAGACTTTGTATTTTTTAGACTCATTATTATATTATAAACTTTGCTGGAATTAGAGGGTTTTAAAAAAATACTCGATTCAAAAGGTGGAATAAGTTGTTCTTGTGTACTGGCTGACTGTAATTTAGGACACTGATTTATGAAATGATTATTAATAGTGTTCAGAACTGACTCTTTATTTTTGAATTTAAAGTTTCTAATATGGATTTTTTTCGGTATATTTTGATCCTGTAAAATTCTTTACTAGATCCCAGACAGCCTTTCCTTCATTTTTAGAAGATTCTATGTACCTTATATTTCTATTCTTTTTAGCTTCGGTTATAACATCCTTTAATATTTACAGTATTTTTTATAATGATTTACGGTAGTATCGTCCCTTTGCTTCTGTATGTAGATAATTCTCTTAGTTTTACACGATATTTTTATTCCCCTTGTTATCCATTCTTTAGATTTATGTTTGCATTTTATTGTTTTTAGTGGAAATATTATATTTACAACGGACTTGACTTTAGTTAAAAATAATTCATAAGCAATGTTTGGTTCAATAATACCGTAAATATCATCCCAAGTCATTTTCTCAAATTCATATTTGCAATGCCGCAATTTAGCTTCTGAAAAAATTCTTTGTTTTACAATTTGTTTACTATGATTACTATGTTTGCTATTTTTCATATTTTCAGGTGCCTCAATTTTTAGTAGCTGCCCCTCATGATCGGATAAAGCAGTCAAAATTACTTTGCCTGAGTAATTGTTTTCAAAAGTTATAAAAATGTTATCTAACAAGGATTTTGTGTTTTTATCAATTCTTGTTGGCTCAAAAATTGTTTGAGTTAAATTAAAAGACTGCATGAGAAATACTTCCTGATCTGTGCCCCAGTGTTCAGTTAAACAAACGAACAGTGGCACATCCTCCATGTTTTTTGAGGCAATTTCAGCTTCTGACACTTTATTTTTAAAGCACTGTATATTTTGATGGTATATTGTAAATATATTTCCTATTTGTTCAGTATTTTTGTTTATATGATGCATATTGTTGGATATATTTTGTTGTGAAGTAAAACTATCATTTGCAGTTTTTAGGTTTTGACTGTTTATTAAAAATCCTGACCGTCAGTTTCAGTTCGTCTCACTACGTCAAAATCATATCTTCAGAAAGCTACTTTTTTCGGCCAAAAATTTTGTTCATATACCTTTTCCTTTAAGTCAAATCTGATCCCCACTTGAAAACACTGGCAATCTTTTCTTACACTATCGTATTTGGTTTTTATGTGTTTTACCACGACATCTTCATCAATTATTATTTCTGTCTTCTTTTTAATATACTCCCTTATTTTTTCTTCAGTAACGTGTTCTTTCACTCTTGAAACGAATAGCCATACTTTTTTATTTTTATTTTCTTCTTTTCCAGTAAAGTCTATTTCCAGATTTTCTGTATCTGCTGTTCCGATATTTATTTGTTTACGTTTATTAATATGTTTTCGGGCACTTTGAGATTTAGGCATATTTGAAATTCCAGGCTCTGTTTTGCCTCTCAGTAATACCTGTTGGTAAGTCGGTGTAATCGGAAGATTTTGATCAGTATCATTGTACTTCTTTTTTGGCATATATTCTACCTGAGCCATCTGTGAATTAGTAGCCGAAGTACTGGAATCAATATATTGATTTTTATTAGGATTCGAATTATTATTTACAGATTCTAATCTGTTTTTTAGATCAGATACTTTTTCTTCTAATAATTGTTTGTTTTGTTGTAAGAAGTAAGTTTTTTTCTACAAGTTCTTTGACTAACCTTTTTAAATAATCATTTTCCTGGCATTTCATTTCCATTTCCTTCGTAAGTAATGTTTTGGAAGTGTCCATAATTTCATTTTTATTAAATATTGGTTTTTGTTGACGAGCATCACAATATTTTCCATTTTCTAATGTTGTTTCTTTTGTATATAACTGTATTTCTTTTGTTTTTAGATTGGCACAAACCCTATGGAGTCATAACTTGCACTTATTGTACTTTATTTTATACGAATTCGCCCTTATAATCGCAGTACACTTAGAGCACGTTGTACTCATGACCTTACCAGACCAAGGACCTGAGCATAGTATAATTTTATTATTGTTTATTACTTTTATTTTTCGCATAAGTGGATATGGTATCAGAAATTCCAAAAATGCTCTTAAAGTGATATCTATTAGGTACTTGATAAAATATACTATATATACTATAATGATTGTCGTATTTTATTTATAATATTTTCTTATGTGTAAGAATATTGTGTCTATCCCCCCTTGAGATCCTAGTTCAGCCGTTTTCTTAGGTTGTATGTTTATAAGTGACGTGACGTAGCTGGCTCTTCTATCGCGGCTACCCAAATTCCAGTATTCCTCAAAACATTTCTTTCGCTCTTCTTCTGGAAATCTATCACGACAGTTCTCTAAATCTTCATTACCCTACTTTGCACCAACTTTCCCTTTTCAGAAACGTACCTCCGACCCGCATTCCTTAATTTCTTGCTTTCCTCTCGCTGCCTTCCGGTACGACCCATTTTGCCATTCTTATTTTCTCTTATTGCCCATTTCTTCTGGCTCTTCTTCAGTAACAAAACTTGTAGTCGGTACTTGTTCTTCAAAACTAAAAATAATTTAGATAATTTTATTTTGCATTTTAAAATATTATGAAGCTATATACTACACACATCATATACAGGGTGTCTCAAATTGGTGAGGATTGAGGAGTTACACCTATTTCCAGAGTAGCTGGAAAAAAACTGATGACACATTCCTGAGGTCAATTTTCGAGACGAATCGAACGGTCAAGGACTCATTTCGATATCTTGTACCGTTTTCGAGATGTAAGCCAAAATTAGTATTTCTGTCATTTTAAGAGGGTACCGTAACTTCCTTATTTATGAATATTTTTTCAAATTTTAAAAACTTTCTTAGGGCACTTCTTTACGTAGATTCAGAATCTGAAGAGTAAAATTGCCTAACTCTTACAGATTTTCCGCTACGATCCAAACTTCAATTTTTTTAAATGGAAACCATAGTTGGCTGTGGCTTAAAAAAATTTCATATTTTTTAAGCTTTTCAAAAATATAACACAAGTCATATTCGTTTTTAATAGGAGCCGGATAATTTCGATTTTCATTGAAAATTTTAAATTTTGACAGTTCACCGTTACTCAAATATAGAGGAGCCTTTGAAATATTTACATTCATGTTTTTAATGTTTTATTTTTAATATAATATATGTTTAATATATTGTGGATAAGTGGATATGGTATCAGAAATTCCAAAAATGCTCTTAAAGTGATATGTATTATGCACCTGGTCTCAAATTTATTATTTATCGGGAATAAAATATACTATATATACTATAATGATTGTCGTATTTTATTTATAATATTTTCTTATGTGTAAGAATATTTTCTATCCCCCCCCCCCCTTGAGATCCTGGTTCAGCCGTTTCTTAGGATGTATGATTATAAGTGACGCGACGTAGCTGGCTCTTTTATCGCGGCTACCCAAATTCCAGTATTCCTCAAAACATTTCTTTCGCTCTTCTTCCGGAAATCTATCATGACAGTTCTCTAAATCCTTCATTACCCTACTTTGCACCAACCTTCCCTTTTCAGAAACGTAGCGCCGACCCGCATTCCTCAATTTCTTGCTTTCCTCTCGCTGCCTTCTGGGTACGACCCATTTTGCCATTCTTATTTTCTCATATTGCCCATTTCTTCTGGCTCTTCTTCAGTAACAAAACTTGTAGTCGGTACTTGTTCTTCAAAACTAGGTTCTCTTGCATATTGAAATCGGCCGTTTCTCGAAGTTTCTTTTATTTCTTGTAAGTCAGCAGGTAAGGTTGGGGTTGTTTGAGCTGTGTAGCGTTCTTTTTGAGCGTAGTTTATCCCTACTTTATTCCTATCCTTTATCACACACTTTTTACTTTTCTTATATGATATTCTGTAAAGTTAATAAAAAATGTTGGTAACTTTTTGCCTTAATATTTTTATGTTATTGGGTACCTACCTATTACCTCTCCATTGCTAGATTCACTAGATGAAACATTATTAGCTGGCGGTTGAAATTCCGGGCCGGCAATACTATCGTCCGAGTCAAAATCTTCGGGAATATCATCGGTTTCTACAAATAATGTATATTCGTTGATTGAGGAATGTAAAGATACGCAACCTAATGTAAAGATTTTTTTTCGAAACCGTCAAGAAAGCGTCTATTTTCGTGATTCATTTGCGGCACGATAGTAGTGTTTTTCAATACTTTAATGTTACTTTTCAATACTCTTATGTCACTTTTCAATACTCTTATGTCACTTTTCAATACTCTAATGTCATTTGTACTTTCAAAATAAACAAATCTAAATCATTTTAATATTATCACAATATTTTATCAAGAAACAAGAAACTATTAAATCTAAATCATTTTATATTCTCAGAAACTTCTATTTAAACACCATGCAGTTATATGGAAACCTAATGATAAACATTATATTTAATTTTTGTAGACACAAGTGAAGGCAAACTGTCAGTGTGGCGTTTTTTTGGGTGCATTTAATTTTTACAATAGTTATTTCAGGAGTTGGTAGTAAAGCCTTGACGGACATAAAATTTATTACAAAGTTATCGTTTTCCTTGCAAATAAAAGTTTTTTTTTTGGCATCGAGTTCTCAAGTCCTCTATATTATCTTCATCATTGCTGTCTTTGGTAATGTTTGTTACTAATATTGTTTCTTCCCTAGTTGATTCAACAATTTCTAAATTCGCTTTTGAGTTCTCCTTAGATTTCTTTTTGTTTACTGTCTTGTTTTTTTCTTTTCTTCAGCTTCTTTGAGTCTTTCTAGTACTTCGGTGGTTGTTAAAACTTCACCCTAACAATATTTTTGTTGTGTTTTCGTGTTGACTCTTGTTTCTTTTATTGTCACCCACTGTTCATAATCATATTCTTCTTTCCACGTGTATCTATCAACGTTTAATAACTAAACTAATTTGCTAAGGCTGTGTCAACGTTAGTTAACCATTCGTTATAACCAGTGATAGTGGGAGGGAACGACCGATATTCGATTAAGTCAACCAACCGCTGTCACCACATCTGATTTAACTCTTGGCCGTTGAATTCAACGCAGGTCGTGGCAAACCCTTAATATATCGAAGTCTCGAAATCGATAGATTAACGGCAACTGTCGACAATGAATGCTTCCTCGTATACAGGCTTCGCAACGTCCTGAACTAAAGATACAACACTAGCTAAACACTTTGCACAATACACAATTCACTTCTGACACCTGCCCAGACAGGTATTGCTCGTTCACTCTTCTTTGGCTTCAGCCGAATGGTCAAACCGACGCAATTGCGAGGGTCGTTAGCTATGGGGTCAACACAGATACTAGACTATTACTAGAACGCAATAAGAAGACATGGATAATAAATAAGTGTATATATTAAACAATCATCATAGTACATATAGAGCCTCACCTAGCAAGGTCTGCCACCATAACCACGATACCCCCACAAGGGGTCAGCGACCGCGACGGCCGCGCTTAAAGACGAGTGATCGATTGCCGAAAGAGAATTATTACATGGACGTGACTGGCAATTTAGTGAGTGGGTTTTATAGATTTACTGTTAGAATTAGACTAAAAATTTAAGGTAATATTCTCCAAAAGGGGTATATGCCGTTAGACGTCTGTGGATATTTCAGAAAGGAGAAATCTCTTCGAATGCTATCTCACAAGGCGGTCACCTGGTAATAATGGGGAAGTGCCCCGGTACCCGTGCGTACCGCCCTGAGGCTTATCCTGGCTTGATTTGATCAAAAATGGCGGATTTCCATTTTGCGAGATCATCGGGAGGTCTCCCACTATATATATGGAAATGACCCGAGACCGCTTCAAGTCGCCACGTGGCGTCGCAAAACTCCGCTATTTCCAAATTTTATTCAGTTCCTAATATTTTCAAAATGGTGCTGTCAGACACGATCCCGGTAGAGACGATGACCAATGGGTAGGCGAGGCCAGCTCAACCATCCTTGGAAGCCGTAGGTCACGGACTCACTAGGAATTCCAGAACGCGAGGGTAGAGTGAACCTATGGGTCCGTAGATCAGTGCGACCACGAAGGTGGATCAGTCTATGGTAGATCAGATCAAGAGCTACCGATCTACGGTAGATTCACTCTCGCGCCTTTGTGGAGTATTCCTGTGATCTGTTAGACCGGCTTGTGAAGATGATTACCTGCGCTGTAATCATCATAATTAAAACCCCAGTCCGTCCATAGAGGATTCGGCACTGGCAGAGGATAATGCATATCCTTGGTCGTCTCTACATGCTGCATCGTGCCTGGATGCGTTCGTTCAAACATGAGATATGGCCGAAAAAGATAAAGGGAATTTTGGAAACTGTACTGAAAATCGTCTTAAAATTTTTATAAAAAATCCTGATATGCACGGAATCATGCATATCAGGCAAAAAGAAGGAATTTTGGTGTTTAGGAACTGACTTGAAATTTGACATATTTTTGATAAAAAAATGGTGTACATGGAACAGATGTTCCACATACACCATTCAAGCCTTAGCTTGTGTGCTTATGTCTAATTGGGATCTTTTACTTAAAACTACTTTCACAGCATCTCCTGGGTTCGATAACACTCCCCTCCTTTTGAAAATTCGTCTTTTGGAATCGATCACTATTACTCTTTGTCACTGCTTAAGATTACTTAATAATATTTTAAAATTAATTACTTCCAGCAGGAAATAAATGAAATAAATGGATATATGGATCATAGGATTTATTAACAACTCTTGTGGGAATATGGTGGTGGTGGTATGGTTAACATTGATAGATAGAACACAATACAATTTATACAATTCTTGGCCGAAAGGTAGTTGGACATTATCATTAAGAATTTTTATAATTATTGGCCTCATAGGGTTTAAAAGTAGAATGGATCATAACATTGGTAATTTATAGAATTATTGGTCAAAAGTGGACTTAACATAATTATCGAATGAACATATTAGGAAAACATGATAGTGTCTTTATGCACTGTTTTCCGGGTCTTCTGTCTTGCTCTTCGATCTTCGTCTTCTGTCTTCGTCTTCGTCTTATGTCTTGGGAGTCCATCCTCTTGGAGAATGCTGCACTCCACTGCTTGGCTCGTTCGTCTGGAATCTGCCAACATACCATTGGGACTGGTGGATCATTGCATTGGGAATTTATGGTTAGGATCTCAGGATGGGATCTGCATGCATCTATTTATGTTCAGGCTGTGAACATAAATCAGTACGTATTAGTTAAAATTGAAACAAAGGATACCGCAGTATCCGACTGTAAATTTGGACTTTAAAATTTCTGGACATAATCTCATCATTCTTATTTTCTCCTCGCGTGTGGACAGCGGGAGGAGAGACTTCTCTACGGAACGTCTTTAGAAATACAACTTGAATTTGGTTGTTTAACATTTGTCAAAGGAATTATGAGTCTTCGCTCTCTCTCGAGATTGAAAGGATTACAGGAATTTTGTGGAATATTTTCAGAAAGGATATTTGCTTCAGAGGAACCCTCTGTAAGCGGAATAGTCTGGTCAGTGGTTTGCTTGGAATCATTGGTTCGAATAGAATTTTGGTCATGTACTAGTGTGGAAGGATCTGGATCATGAATGGAAATATCAGCATGCGAAGCTGCTTGCGAACTGGTTTCCGGCCCTTCGGAAACGCTACCCTTTGTCTGCTTCGACGCAGGTTGCCTTCTTACATTCGAGACAGCTACGCTGGCTGTATTAGGGGTATGAATTTGGACTTGGACGGGAATTGGATCATTGGTATGCTCTGGTTCATTGTGCGGATCGCCCATTGAAGAGTCATCGGAATCGTCTTCACTGGATGCGAATCCTACTTCCTCCGTTGGTTTCACAAGTCTCAGATCGTTCACATGTAATCGGGATAGATGTTGGTCTTTCTGGATAATATAAACCTCATTTGACACTTTCTCTGTCACCCTATGTGGCCCAGTCCACGAAGGTATAAATGCTTGCTTGTCTTTCCGCATATTTTTAGCCATAACTCTGTCTCCAACTTTTAAAACAATAGGAGTGACTGCTTCCTTAGGGGCGTATTTTTGTCTATACTGTTGTGAATTTTGACTTATATTTTGCACGATAGCTGGTCTGGTTAATGTGGGTTGCCTTTCTTGGAAATAACTTTCTATCTGCCATTCGCCTGCTTCTGCTAATTCGTAGCCTAGAACTGCAAAGCTTGGTGTATATCCTGTGGAAGCGTTCCTACGTGTTCTTAGATTGTAAAGCATTTGTACAATGTACATATCCCATGTGTCTGTTGCCTGATTGAACATAAGAGATTTTAAAATTTTCTTGGCTTCTTGAACTTGCCTTTCTATTGGATTTGCCTGTTGATGATAAATGGGCGTATAAAAATTTTGAATATGGTTACGTTTACTAAACTGAGTATACCATCCACTTTGGAAATGTCCTCCTTGATCTGATATGATAGTCTTCGGCAAGCCAAACCGAGATATCCAGTGCTCCTCCAGAAATCGGACTAAAGTTTCACCATTCACCTTTACGAAAGCTTGCGCTTCGGTCCACTTAGTAAATAGATCGACCGTCATGACTATAAATCGATTACCAGTGTCCTTAGCGCGTTTGTATGGTCCCAAGATATCCATACTAATCACCTCAAAAGGGTATTGAGGTTCATGACACCGTAATGGGGCTTCCGGCTGCACTTGTCGTCCTTTAACAGATTTGCACACTAAACAATTTTGAATATATTGGCCTACTAGCCTGGACATGTTGTTAAAATAATAGGTTCTAGATATGGTCCGAAAGGTTTCATCTCTTCCTGGATGGCCGACACCAGTCTTGTCGTGAAAATGTGATATGCTCTCTTTGATCTTACGCTTAGGTACCACTAAATAAATTTTGTCTGAAATCAATCTCATAAGTATGCCATTTCTCACTTGATGAGTTGAGTAAAATTTCTGGTCTTTAACCGATCTCTCATTTATAGTTCGTTGACTGAGTTCAATCCAACGACTAACTTTCTCCCTGATGTTCGTAGAATCCTGTTGACTTTCTATAATTGATTGATAAAGTTCCAAATGGGTGATAGCCAAAATATTTTCTTTTGATTTGAATTTAGGCGGAAACATTCGCTCTTCATCGAGATGCTCCAAACTTGAATTTTGAGGATTCCTACTGAGATAATCGGCCAAAAGATTTTCTTTGCCTGGACAGTGTTCAATTTTGAAAGAATATTCTTGCAACAACAACGACCATCTTGTAAACTTCGTTTTCTCATCTCGGTGCTTATCCAACCACAGGAGAGCCCTATTATCAGTTCGGACGATGAAAGGTTTGTCTGCTAAGTAAATCTTATATCGCTTAACGTAAGTAACCACACTTAGACATTCTAGCTCGTTTATGTGATATTTTCTCTCTGTAGGAGACAAGGTATGACTTGCATAAGATATAATATGTCTTTCACCTCCATCGCCGAACTGATATAAAACTGCTGCCATGCCTAGTAGACTAGCATCCGTCTGAAGAATAAAAGTTTTGTCCAAATCTGGTCTATGAAGTTCCAAGGGTTCTGCTAAGATCTGCTTAATATTCATAAATGCGTTCTGGGCCTCCTTTGTCCATTTATAGCGGACGTCGTTCGAGAGTAGTCTGGTTAGCGGCTTGGTAATGAGGGCTGCATTAGGGATGTATTCTCTTACCCAGTTGCATAGACCGAGAAAACTCTGAAGTTGTCGTTTATTGTTAGGAACAGGATAGTTCTGAAGCTGCAATTTATGTTTATCAAGTGGTCTAGTGGTATCTAATGTAATCTGATGCCCAAGATAGGTAATCTCATTAGTAGCGATTACACACTTATCCGGAGAAACCTTCAAGTTATGTAGCCGTAGTCGTTCAAATATCAACCTGAGATGCTCCACATGTCCTTCCAAATCTTCACTATAAATGATGATGTCGTCTAAATAGACTTTACAGAAATGGTGCAAATATCCTGTTAGTACATCTTTGGCCATGAATTTTTGGAATGTGCACGGGGCAGTCTTCAAGCCGAATGGCATAACATTGAATTGATAGGCAGCTCCATCATGAGTAGTAAACGCTGTGTAAATTTTGGATGAATCATCTAAAGGAATTTGCCAATATCCGCTCTTCAAATCAAGTACAGTAAATACTGTAGCTTTCCCCAGGTCCTTGATACTTTCATAGATTTTTGGTAAAACAGAGGCTTCGTCAAGCGTGACTTCGTTTAATCTACGATAGTCGATACAGAAACGCGGTTTCTTATCTTGTCTCTCAATGATGACTGGGGGTGAACTATATGGTGATGTGCTTGATTCAATAACACCGGCTTTTAACATTTCCTCTATCTGATCATACATGATCTTCTTTTTACTAGGCGACATGGGATATGGCTTTACATTGAATGGACGATGGTCCTTAACAATAATTTTGTGTTTAACACTTACGGTGGTTGCTTGAGTCAATTCCACCGTAAATAGATCAGAAAATTCTTTGAAAAGTGAATTGAAAATTGAGTTAGAAATTTTTAGAGTTTCCGGCAATTCTTCATTAGATGCTCTATCGGTTGCCTGATTCCAGAACACGGTTATACGTCTGTCTATTCCCACATACACACATTTCCTATGATAGTCAAATACGACATGTTGAGAATAAAGGAATGGAGCTCCTAATATGATTCCTTCGTTCAGTTCTTCTATAACTTGAAATGGTACATGGAAACGAACATCCGATATAAAGATGTCTAGAGAAGTAGTGCCTTGCGAATCAATAACTTGATCGCCACAAGCAAGAGCGAAAGTTTGAGGATCTGATAGATTATTCATCGATGAGAGAAATTGCGGATGAATGATATTCCTTGTGGCACCGGTATCAAGAAGTGCGAACACAAGTTTATTATTAACGATAATTTTGATTCGAGGCAAAGGATAAAAATTTGATAAATGGTTAATGGCTTCTGATAGGATTATAGGTTGAAAGTTGGCAGGGTCTTTGGCATATTCTGGGTATTCTGACGTCAGGTCAGGTAAGTGGTCAAATGGGTTTATAGTTTGGGATTGGTCTATTGACGACGAGGCGTACTCGTAGGGCCGACTGGAGGTGGATTGCGGGAATTGCCCTGTTCCCGAACCCCCGAGAAGTTTCCCTGTTGTCGTCTCTTATAAGGATTGTTTGGACAATCGGAATGGTAGTGCCATTGGACATCAGGACAAAATCGACATGGAGTAGGTGGAATTTTCTGATTGTTGGAATTTGGACGGTTTTGATTGCTAGAGGTTGCCTGCTCTTGGAAATGGACTTGTCGGTTCCTGACGTCTTGAGTGTCTCTATTGTTATTCTCACTTTGGGGAGTATGCCAAACACGGCCATTATAGGAGTTGCCAGAAGATGATTGATTATAATTTTGATTTGATTTTGCTTTAGATTTGGTTTCGATTGAACGTGCCGCAGATCCTTCATCAGCTATATCTCGCTCTACCCTAGATGCTATAGATACAAGTGATTCAGTGTTAAAAATATGTGTTCCGCGTAAGCGAGAACGTATCTCCGGTCTGAGTTGGTCCAGTATGATACTGGCCTTCAGAGCTTCCGGTTTGAAGGGGTCGACCCTATTAAAAAGACATATTTTCTTGGTAATGAATACCGCTGATGAATCACCTGCATGCTGCATCTCTCCATAAAGTTTTGTGATTGCCTGAGTGTAGATATCGCCTGAATCAAATCTATTGCGGAAACGTTCAATGAATACTTCGTACGAAGTAATGAGAGTTCGATATTGATCGAACCATTTTCGGGCTTCTCCTTTGAGTTGTTCAGTTATTAAATGGAATCGGTCTGTACTGTTATTATTCTTGCTCTGTGGCAATAGTCTTCGAAATTTCTGATGAAAGTTTCGGGACTCTCATGGTCTAAGCCATGATATTCCACGTTAGGACTACGTGGTCGGTCATAGGTAGAAGTTGTGCACTGTGCTGCGTCTTGCATAGCGTTTACAAAAGTTTGTGCCATCTTGGCGAATAGATCTTCCATTGATGGAGGATTTTCAGGGGACCTCAACGAGGGAGAAACATTACTGATCAGTTCCGGCTGCCGCTCCGGCACTACGGAGGAATCTTCCATCAACCCGGTCTCTTGCTCGTAGAAGCCACTAGGGGTCAAAGATATCAAAGGATTGTCGTTCATGACTACGATTCATGCAAGAGATGAGGTCAACCGAAGCACAGCCCCACGTTGGGCGCCATATCAACGTTTAATAACTAAACTAATTTGCTAAGGCTGTGTCAACGTTAGTTAACCATTCGTTATAACCAGTGATAGTGGGAGGGAACGACCGATATTCGATTAAGTCAACCAACCGCTGTCACCACATCTGATTTAACTCTTGGCCGTTGAATTCAACGCAGGTCGTGGCAAACCCTTAATATATCGAAGTCTCGAAATCGATAGATTAACGGCAACTGTCGACAATGAATGCTTCCTCGTATACAGGCTTCGCAACGTCCTGAACTAAAGATACAACACTAGCTAAACACTTTGCACAATACACAATTCACTTCTGACACCTGCCCAGACAGGTATTGCTCGTTCACTCTTCTTTGGCTTCAGCCGAATGGTCAAACCGACGCAATTGCGAGGGTCGTTAGCTATGGGGTCAACACAGATACTAGACTATTACTAGAACGCAATAAGAAGACATGGATAATAAATAAGTGTATATATTAAACAATCATCATAGTACATATAGAGCCTCACCTAGCAAGGTCTGCCACCATAACCACGATACCCCCACAAGGGGTCAGCGACCGCGACGGCCGCGCTTAAAGACGAGTGATCGATTGCCGAAAGAGAATTATTACATGGACGTGACTGGCAATTTAGTGAGTGGGTTTTATAGATTTACTGTTAGAATTAGACTAAAAATTTAAGGTAATATTCTCCAAAAGGGGTATATGCCGTTAGACGTCTGTGGATATTTCAGAAAGGAGAAATCTCTTCGAATGCTATCTCACAAGGCGGTCACCTGGTAATAATGGGGAAGTGCCCCGGTACCCGTGCGTACCGCCCTGAGGCTTATCCTGGCTTGATTTGATCAAAAATGGCGGATTTCCATTTTGCGAGATCATCGGGAGGTCTCCCACTATATATATGGAAATGACCCGAGACCGCTTCAAGTCGCCACGTGGCGTCGCAAAACTCCGCTATTTCCAAATTTTATTCAGTTCCTAATATTTTCAAAATGGTGCTGTCAGACACGATCCCGGTAGAGACGATGACCAATGGGTAGGCGAGGCCAGCTCAACCATCCTTGGAAGCCGTAGGTCACGGACTCACTAGGAATTCCAGAACGCGAGGGTAGAGTGAACCTATGGGTCCGTAGATCAGTGCGACCACGAAGGTGGATCAGTCTATGGTAGATCAGATCAAGAGCTACCGATCTACGGTAGATTCACTCTCGCGCCTTTGTGGAGTATTCCTGTGATCTGTTAGACCGGCTTGTGAAGATGATTACCTGCGCTGTAATCATCATAATTAAAACCCCAGTCCGTCCATAGAGGATTCGGCACTGGCAGAGGATAATGCATATCCTTGGTCGTCTCTACATGCTGCATCGTGCCTGGATGCGTTCGTTCAAACATGAGATATGGCCGAAAAAGATAAAGGGAATTTTGGAAACTACTGAAAATCGTCTTAAAATTTTTATAAAAAATCCTGATATGCACGGAATCATGCATATCAGGCAAAAAGAAGGAATTTTGGTGTTTAGGAACTGACTTGAAATTTGACATATTTTTGATAAAAAAATGGTGTACATGGAACAGATGTTCCACATACACCATTCAAGCCTTAGCTTGTGTGCTTATGTCTAATTGGGATCTTTTACTTAAAACTACTTTCACAGCATCTCCTGGGTTCGATAACATATCCACATGTATCAGACAGTATATGCATGAAAAAAACAACTTCTTTGTCCTGCAACTGGTGCATTCACGGTCCAGGGATTTTTCATCATTTTTGTCGCAACATATTTTTATAAGAATATCTTGGGTGTTTTTTCCTTTAAAATCGTTTTCTTATAGAGAGAGGCTACTAACAGGTTCACATTCTCATGCAACGTGCATAAACAGGTATCACGCTCAGATATTCTTGGTGGAACAACCCAAAAAGGGCGTAATTTACAGAAGGTAGCATATGAAATCTCAACAGGGTGACTTTTCTTAAAATCTAGGTATTTTTAAAGAACTATTCAAATATCGCTTTTGTTTTTTGATGCCTCGTTTAGTTAATGTATCCTTCTTTCCTGGGCACAGCCGAGAATTTTCATCACTTAAAAAAATGCATCCACAGTTTTTCTAGTTTCAGTGAATTTGTTAATTTTTCTACGGTCATATGCCAATGTATCAGTTCAGCTTTTATTTGATCTGTACAACTTATAGGGAAGAAATCCGCATCCTTCTTTGAGAAGTCTGTATTTCTTTTAGAAAGTTTCCTTTAACAACCTTTGTAAACACTTGTTTTGATTTATCATCCTTTACTATTTTAAAGTTTGTAGAAAGCTCTGGGTTAATAACCTCACCAAAAAGTAACTTTCTTTTGACCTCTTGAGGTACTATGTGATTTTTTAGCATTTTATTTACTTTTGTATACGGCTTTAATTCATCTTTGGCTTTGGCTTGTAGTCTATAAAACTTTTTTTTGTAATATTCCAATTTAGAACGCATTTTAGTACGTTCACATTCTAGTTTTTTTTTGTTGCCTATACTGCCGTGCTAACCCTAATGGGCGTATCTGCAAAAACATAGTTTTGAGATAATTATGGTTTTGTATTTTTTTATATGCCAACTATTTGTGATACACTTTAGTAATTGACCCAACCAACATTATTACATATCTGGTACTCCATAAACTCGTAAGAAGAGCAACAGTCAGAGAACAAGTTACGTAATTAACTTGTTACAAGTTATGATGCAGGACTTTATGATGTCAGAATGTCACAACTATATCATGATGTATCTATTATGCAGTAAGTTCTTTCTTCACAATGTATCGAATATGTGTTCTGTACAAAACAAATATGTAACAGATTCATACAATGTTCCCACTATATGCGTTGCAATTTATGTTACAGTTATATAAAGCTTCGAATGTATTAAATATGTAAAACTTTTTACATGAAATAAATGATGCATAAATAATATAATAAATGGTTTTATAATAAAATTCCAAAAAACGAAAGCCCAAATTTACCCGATAAAAAGTTAGATAATTTTATTTTGCATTTTAAAATATTTTGAAGCTATATACTACACACATCATATACAAGTGCCATTAATGCCAACAAACTAAAAACTTCTAATGAAAAATAAAATAAATAAAAATTATATTATGTTATATCTGCTTTATTTTGCATTTTTTGTTTATTCAACAAAATAAATAAAATCTATGCATATATAGATATAACTCTCTAAAGTTATTCTAAACGAACAAAGTTTATTTCTGGCGGTGGAGCCTCTGGTTGGCCTGCCTAAACCATTCAGATGAACAGGTTTCAAATTCTTTTTCTTGAACATTGTGTGATTCTAATATCACAGCTGAAAAAAATGGGAATATCAATTATTAAAACCTTTTATTAAGTTTCTGTAAAAAGTTACCTTTTGCTATATCAACACATTTTGTGTCTACCATACGAAAATTGTTTCTTTGCCCCAGCCATGAACATTTAACCCCAAGTTCATTCGTAAATATTCTCTTGTATAAGCGGTAAATGTTATCTTTATAGCCAGTTCCACCTATAGTCCGGAAAAATCGTTTCTAGAAAAATAGAAAATATATTTTAATAAAAATATTATAAAAAATTTCAATATGAACTTTGTAGATATAGATGTGAATGTTACTCCCTAGATTCTTTTGATGCGTGTATATTATTCAAATGCACATTTTTAATGTACATATTTCTCTTTTCCACTCTAGGCACCACAGTATTATTTTTTCCCACTTTCATTAAAATAAATATTGAACGAAATATTTACAGTAAATACTTAGAGTAAGGGAAACCTTCGTTGCATCCTGTTTCAGCATATTTTCAAATTCATTCAAAGCAATTAGATTCGCAAGTGGTAACTTATCAATAATCAAGGAAAAATCTTCCTCTTTTACAACAGAGGCATTATTTAGCAAAGCATTTTTTAATTCTCTAATTTCTAATGTAAGTTGAACAACTGCATCTAAAATTTTCTTTAGCATTTTATCTTTTATTTTATCATCTAAAAAAAAATATTTAATACGTAACAAAATTATTTATTCTTAATTTTTACGTTACCATTTTCCTCAACCTGTACAATCTCAATTAAGGGCTGCTCAATATGGTCTGAAGTTTGATCATAATTATTATTGAATTATTTATAAGATAAAAGAAAATTTTTTAACTTAAAAGGTATTTAAATTGTTCTCCTGTTTGTCTCGGACAAAAATCCAAGCGGTTATAAAATTCCTCTCTTACATTGTCAAGGATTCTTGTCAATTGTTGGGTATATTATATACCAACTGTATTTTATCGTTACCTGACATCTGAAATGGTCAAAAGCTTATTCCATTGTTCTACTGTAAATGTAAATGTATATACAGTTTAACTTTGTTGATGAATAAATTATTTCATTCATTTCGAATTATTTGTATTTCAGAGAGTATAATTTCGATTTCAATGTATATGATGGTACAAATCGAAATCTAGCATCTCTAACATGTATGTTTGGTAGAATGGGAAATACCGTTTGAATCCTGACTTTTATCTGCAGTGTTTTTCTGAAAAACAAAAAGAAAGCGAATTCAAATATATTGGATATTTATTGTCACGTATTGGCATGGTTACCATCCTCAAAGGACACATTTAAAAGAGCTATAAATAAATCCAAAAATATCTATCAGTGTTTTATTTATACCCATTCCTTTCCTTTTAGGAGGTGAAAGTTTTATTTCGCTTAAACTGTGACTTCTAATGTGATTCAGCAGAGATGGTTTCACAAGTTATTATGCAAGGTAGATCGTCAAAATTAAATAATCTTCAGGCGATGTAGAAATGGAGAGTGATTAATACAGATGAACCAGTTTAACGATATTTAACTATAATTCCCTCGCCTTTATTGGCCTCATGCTGTTCATGTTGCTTGAGATGGGGTTATAGTTTTTAGAAATAGGGGAGGTTTAGATTCATATGCTGCATGTCAGGATATTACGGTTATGAGATCTTGTTTAATGAATCTGTTCACGCTCGCCTGTCTTATTGCTTGATGTAGTGCGCCATAATTACTTTTATAAGAGGAGCTAATAAAGAGCTGTTGCATTTTCTTGGAATTTTCGGAAATTTAAGAATTGAGAGCTGACCCAAGTTCGTAAAGTTTTGTCCGATACTAAAATTGATGCAGCTATCCAGCAAATATCTTTTTTGTTCATCTCTAAATCGCAAGGTGCAGCGATGGTATCGCATTTCGACGCTGATACGTATAGTTTAGACTCGGAAAAGATATTTAAAAAATGTATTGACGTTATTCATATCAA
The DNA here is from genome assembly GCA_963680705.1 of Rhagium mordax. Taxonomy (NCBI): domain Eukaryota; kingdom Metazoa; phylum Arthropoda; class Insecta; order Coleoptera; family Cerambycidae; genus Rhagium; species Rhagium mordax. The sequence goes on along the minus strand of OY796664.1, from coordinate 41,861,228 downwards.
CAAAGGCTGTATTTGTCGTATAAAGAGTGTTTTTTACTATGTTAGTTGTTTCTGAATAAGCCATTTGAAGTTTAAGCTTATGCTCGGTGGAGTTGTCAGAGTTCAAAAGTCTGTCGGCATTTCTTTCACACTGTCTCAAACAAGAATAATTTGTAGCGCTACGATAAATAATGCACAACGTGTTATTAAATAACACGGAAGACACACCGACCACAACAAGAGGCACCGACTACTAGCGAGAGTAGTGAAAGTGGAAGACTGCAATAAAACAAAGATGCTTACTCCCAGATTCAATGTTGCCAAATGCTCTCTATTTAACCTGGCACGAAAGGTGGGGGCGGAGGCAGAACAGCAGCAGTTAACGAAAAAACTATTTAACTTGTTATCTGGTATTTACGACATCCTTAAGAGCTAATAATCAGATTGTTAAAATTTTAGTAGATGCACTGCTACATCATTGTACGTACAACCATGAAGTTAGACAGGGAGGGGGAAGGGGCAAGATAATTGTATATGAATTAGGTGGGCATAAAAAATTTTATCTTAATTTGTTTATAATTACTACGTTTGACGTGCATCCGTAAGGATTGAAATATATTATAGTGCTTTTCTTTTCTTGACAGTTGATGTAAATTAATTTGATATAGTAGAGTTCAAGGCCGCACCTAAACTCTCTAGAAATGATTTCTGTTTGCACTTCGAGGTTAAAAGCTAAAACCTACTTCAAATGATTGGTTACCTTCTGGAACATCAAAATCTGATGGTCGTTAAAATGTCGTCCTGTACGTGGTGGCTGTAGGGGATAAAACCCTAAACACCCTAAAAATTTTTTTTCCACTATTTTAATCTACAGAATATGAGGATCACTTTTATTAAAGCAAAATATGCTTTAGTCTAATTAGATGACGAGGCATTTGGCTATCAGAGTGTCGTGCTCTCTAAAAAGTGAGACAACTTTCATTATGTAACCATGACGCCAGCGTCATATTGAGCGCACGAATGAACGGCGAGGTCTTGACACCGCTTTCTTTTTTTCTCCTTATTAAGCCAATAATATTTTTGGTCTGCGACTCTGATAGTTTCGTTTAAGACCTACACACTAAAATAATAAATATATACGACACAATGTATAAATAAAAAAGCCCAAAAAAGGCTGATGTAAAATATACCCCCGCACACATCAATAGAGATATGCCGGAGGAGCACAAAAAGTTAAAACCCTGTATAAGTTGTATAGATAAAATAGCCTAATAAAGGCTGCTGTAAAATATACCCCCGCACATATCAACAAGAATATGCCGGAGGATTACAAAAAGATTAAAATTGTGTATATATAAAAAGCTTATCCTAGTAATAAATAATTTAAAAAAAACTAACTAACCTTTACCTCCTGAGGACAAAGGACATGCATAGAAGCACCTCTAGAATTTCATAAACTCGTGATAGGTGGCTATAGAGCCAATTATGACCTTGCCTATCACGGTTGAAATTTCAGATTTTGTAAGGCCGAGTATGTCGGAAATCACGCTATTATCTCTGCACCATGTGCCTCGAGCACCCACAATGAGAGGGCAAACCACTACCTGTTTGCCCGGGTGTCTGCTGTTTAATGCCTCGATAAACTGAGGCTCACTATAAATGGCTTTCTTATTGCCATAGGCCGTGCATAGCGGATTTGGCCCCTCCCAAGAAATGGCAACGTCACTGACAATAACTCTGTCGCCCTTAAGGAACAATAAGTCGGGTATCTTCAATAGGCCCGATCTTGTTCTTATTCTTGGTTCAACTTCAACCTTCCAGCCTTTTTTCTCGGCGACCGATCTAACATGCTGTTTGATCCGTGCCCAGTGAGCTACCGGGCACTTTTGCAACACATGGGAGAGGCTTTAAGTTCTAATGCAGCCTGCTCTGCATTTCCTCTCAGGGGGATTCGAAGGAATCCCTCTCGTTGGCAATAGATTCCCCCTAGGCTGGACTGCCCTGACAAAGTCAGCACCTGTCCAAAAGCTTGGGGGATTACTAATCCATGTGTTGTTGGCTGAGGTTGAGGAGCCTTGTCGGAGCCCATTACCCGAATAACCGGTTTGGAGCCGCTCACTCCAATAGTTAATAATAAGGCGTTTGCTCATACCACCCCTTTCAGCCCACCCGGTCACCCTGTCCCTAATCTTGCCAAAAGAGAGCGGGAGACCCGGTGCGCCTTCTACTTTGGTGAGCCGCCTTGAGAGGATCATAGGGATAAAATGCCCAAGTGGCATAACTCCCAGACCCCCTTCTTTAACCGACGCATGTATAAATGCGTCGGCACATGAGCGATTCAGATGTAGCGACTTCCGCACCGTCATCCGAATAAGTTTATCTACTTCATTTAAAATATCCAACATCACTGTTGGGCCTTGTAACCGATCCAAGTACTTGGGAATCAAGTAGGTCTTTATCAGGTAGAGCTTCTGGTGAGGTTTCAGATACGCCCGGCTGATCCTATCCAACTGCAATTTTAAGTCCTCTATCATAGGACTGGACTGACCTAGAGTACTATAGCGCTTTCCAAGGTATTTGAAAAGCTCGTCAGCTTGAATCTGCTTCAACGGCTGACCTTCAACATAGTACAGCGGACGTGAAATACTGTACATATGTTTGTTACCTCTATTGACATTAATGGACATAGTGGAGGATTTTGCTATGTTCAAACGCATACCCCTCCTTTCAAAGAAGGTGGTAGCTGTCTGCAACATTTTCTGAGCAGCTCGAGATGATTCAGCTAGCAAAACTATGTCGTCAGCATAGCCCAGAACAGAGACCTTACTGTCGTTATTCACAGTAATACCCAGATTCAAATTCTCAATTTGACATATTAACTCATCGACCACCATATTGAATACATACGGCGAGATAGGGTCTCCCTGCTTTACACCCCTTGTCATTCTTATCTCAGAAGTCTCTGTGCCACCACACGAGACTTTTGTTGTTGAACCGAGATAACCTTCCATTATAAACTCACTCAAGCCGTTTGGTACCCCCATTCGCTCCATTCCTCTTTTTATAGCGTTTTGAGAAACTGAGTGGAATGCCTTTTTCAGGTCAAGGGTTAAGATATGGTAGGGCTTAATGTTCTCTCTACGTTCTTTGATAATGCTATGTAAGCTTATATTGTTGAGCAAGACACCGTCAACTCGCCTAAATCCTCGTTGGTGTTCATGAAAATCTAGGGTCGACATTCTTGCTCCTATTATCTTATGCAGTATTCTTAAGATGATCGACGAGATAGTAATAGGTCTCCAGTTGCTAATGTCTCTAGGGTCACCTCCCTTAGGTATCAGAATTGTCCTGTTGTTTTTCAGATCCCTTGGAACTAGTGCATGTAGAAGCATGCAGTTGTAAAGCAATACTAGTTGCTTTACCGGGATTTTCTTACAATCCGTCAACCTAACTCCATCGGGACCAGCTGCATTCGATTTCATACCCTGAATAGCTATTTTAATGTCATTTTCGGTCACTGGGGCCAGCAGCTCATCAGCGACCGGTTTACGGTCGTTAATTCTTTCATCATCTGCCGGTGATGCTCTCTCAAACAAGATTTTGTATTCCCTTTCAGTGATACCGATATCGGGTTGTTCACCAGAGCCTAGGAGCGGTTTGTCGTTTATTGTAAGATCGGCAAGCTTCGACCTATTGGATTTATACATCTGCTGTACCTTACGATACAGCAGACTTCGGCGCTTCTTCCGATTTAATAAAGGTATATCGGTTCGCGCGTTATTATTTGCAGCTGGGGGATTCCCAGCCCTATTCCTTGTAGGCCCCCCTACGGGTCTACAAGTACTATAAATGTGTTCCAAATAGGCTTCGGCTGCCTTTCTTATCCGCTCCTTCTATCTAAAGTTATTGGGCAATCTAGCAGCGTTGTAGAATGCTCGATCCTCAACGCCCCAAACTAGCGAGTTGTAATAATCAGCTAGGAAGGCTCTGATTCCGACTCTTTGTACATTAATTGCAGGTACGATAGGATCATTGCCTGGTGCATCTCCGCCTACATCCAGGGCTTCTACTACTACTTCTTCGGTTTCATTACCAACCGGGGTTTCAAGGATAGACATTTCAACGAGTGATATCTCAGCAGCCTGTTGGACACTTAACTCCAGTTCTGCGGCCGCCTCTTCCTCAATCTCCTCGATCAAGTCCTGGGGCGGTTCTATATCGGGCTGCTCCGATATCTGGCGAACGAGATCCTTATAGTGTGGATCCCTTCGTTTATTTTTGATAAAGTTAAGGTCTCTCATGGGGAAAACCGTCAAAAGGTGCTGGTTAATGAACCTCTTCGGACCACATCTCAGGTCCAGGCGCGTCAGCTGGTTCATATCTATCCTCTAGTTCCCGATTGTATTCCACCGGGTGTGCTCGCCTTAGATGTTGACGCATGCCCGCATAAGACGAGTATGCTTTAGAACACACAAGACAAGTTTTATTGTCCTCCCTAGGGGGTCCTCGGCATCTCTTCCTTCGGAGGTGAGTCCGAATGCCCTCCTCTGTGGCAAAAGTTTTGCCGCAGATACATAAAACCATATTAGATCAATAAATATTTGGGGTTGGGGCTTTATAAAAATTTTTCTATAAAGTTATATTATAAAATAGGATTTGTAATCCAACCCCGAAACGACCTCAAAGAGGTTAAGGCACTTTTAAAAAGGCGCTTTTAAACTTCACAGTCCTGTGTTGGTCGGGACTGCCCGTAATGAAGTATTTCTCTGTTTATACCTTTGGTCGCCTGGGCTGTACACACGAGCACAAGTTACCGACTTTTACCGCGTGGAGGTGGCCCTAGACTTGACCAGATGCTTCACTTCTTATACAATCGGAATATCGCTCAGAACGCTGCGAATCGCTCCAATTGCACAATCAGTTAACACCTGACCCAAGAGAGTCATAGTTACTCCCGCCGTTTATCCGTCTAAAGTTTAGACCAAGGCAAATAGGGTAAATGCGCCCGTTGTTGGTCATTTATTTATTTATTTATTCACGGGTAAACCCATTGTTACAAAAAATAGATAAAGTGCTACAGTAGAGATAATGCTTAACTAACGTTAAAATATAATTCATTTCATTCTAAACTTAAATATTTTACAAACCAGATAACTCATATTATCACATATTATCAGTATTAACTAAACTAACCTCACGACTTATTCATAAAGTCTTTAAATTTGTCATATGTTTTAAAGTAGCCTGTAGTCTATTAAAAGAGCAACCAAAGAGATCAATTGTATTATTTAAATAATTCGCTTCCCTTACCATTCTACAACATGAATTATTATACCCATAGTTAGTTAAATGAAACGTTACTTTGAATAATTCACTAACTCTTGTTCTTCTGCCTGCATTTAGATAAAAAAATTGTAGTAATTCAGGACAGTCAATGTGACCAGAGACAATTTTATAAAGAGTATAAATATCATTTTTAAATCTTCTACTCTCCAATGTATCAATATTCAAATGCTGACATATTTGTTCATAATTATACTCTCCTCTCATCAGACCCGTTCTGAATGCTGCAATTCTTAAAAACCTATTTTGAATTCCTTCAATTTTTTCTATATAAATATTGTAACATGGGTTCCATATTACTGAAGCGTATTCAAGAATTGACCTGACTAGAGAACAGTATAACAATTTCATAGTGTATTCAGAGAAATCCTTAGAGTTTCTGTTAATAAATCCGAGCATTTTTAAGGATTTTGAATATATTGAATTAATATGGCTCTGGAAGGAAAGCTTATTATCAAATATAACCCCTAAATCCTTTATTTCACTTACTGATTTCATATCTGTATTGTTGAGTTTGTAAGGAAATGTTATCGGAGAATTGATTCTAGAAAATGTTATCATGAAACATTTGTTAGTATTTAATTGCATATAGTTATCATCGCACCACTGGCACAGTTTATTAAGATCATACTGAAGTAACTCAGCGTCTTCAGTAGATCTAATGCATTTATAGATTTTTAAATCATCTGCGAAAAGAAGGAATTTACTGTAAAGGATTACATCACTAATGTCATTGACAAATAAGTTAAAAAGCAGTGGTCCACAATGAGACCCTTGTGGTACCCCGGAGCATATTTTAAATTCATCAGATAAACAATTTGCTATTTTGACACATTGTGTTCGGCCTGTTAAATAGCTCTGTATCCATAACAGCAGGTTGCCACTGATCCCGAAAGCTCTAAGTTTTTCAATTAATATAATATGGTTCACTCTGTCAAAGGCTTTAGAAAAGTCTGTATAGACAGAGTCAACTTGGTGTCTATCCTCAAGGGATTTAACTAAATAATCGTGATACAATATTAAGTTCGTAGATGTTGATCTCCCCGACATAAATCCGTGTTGTTCAGTAACAATTATCCGTTTAAATACCCACGACAATTCTTGAGACACTAAATAATCAAATAATTTTGGGATTTCAGATTGGATGCAGACTGCCCTATAATTCTCGATATTAACTTTAGGACCGGATTTATGAATTGGCTTCAAATAACTCTGTTTCCACGTGTCTGGAAACGTACCAGTTTTCAGTGACAAATTAAAAATATTTTGTAATGGTGTTGCTAAAGTATAAATACATTTTTTTAAGTAAAATGATGGAACTCCATCCGGCCCGAAAGTTAATTTTGATGGTAATGCATTAACACGATCTATTATATTTGTTACTGTAATATGACAGGTACATAAATCAATATTTCTGTCATAGTTAAAAGTTGGAATATTTACATTGGGGGAGTCAACATATACAGATGAAAAAAAAGTGGCTAACATATTAACAATATCATTTAAATTAGTACTGGTTTTATCACGATATGTCATCATATTTGGTAACGTGTGTGAATTTTGTTTATCTTTAATGTATCTCCAAAATGCTCTAGAGTTATTGTTAATGTTAGTTTCAATTTTGTTTAAGTAATTCTGGTAACAGATTGACGATAACTCCTTACATTGCCTACGTAAGTTGGAAAAATTAATGTAATCGTCATACTCATTATGTAGTTTATAAATTTTGTGTACTCTCTTTTTATCTCTAATCAACTGTTTCAATTCGTTGTTAAACCATACTGGATAATTTGACGTTCTGAATTTCTTTACAGGGACAAAGAGTTTAATAGAATCAAATATAGCATTATGTACAAAGGAGGTAGCTTCATTAATATCTGAGTTGTTCATTTCTTTCCAGTCAATAGACGCTAAATAATTATTTATTGCAAAATAGTCTGCCTGTTTAAAATCAAAAAAGAATTCTTCATAGTTTATTGCATCAGAATAATTACTCAACAGAATATCAAATGTTAATGCTGTGTGATGAACACTATTAGGTAATAATAAATCAATGGCTTCTTTACTACTAAGATCATTATAATGAGTAAAAATTAAATCTAAGAACTTATTTCGACTATTAGGGACAGTATTTCTTTGAAATATATTCATGTAACTAAAACTATTGGCAAGAACATTTGCAGGAGAGTTATGATTACAACATACAGTTACACCAAGATTATCATTATCCCAAAACACATCTGGTAGGTTATAATCACCACATATTATGAATTTAGAATTGATATTTTGGACAAAAATTTCCTCCAGAGTTGCACAATGCATTGTATACGTCTCTATAGAAGACGCTGGAGGTATATAAACACACCCTAATACAATTTTTTCATTATGCCAAGAGATATTTATAAAAAGATGTTCTACATTATTTGTTAAGTATTGGCACATTTCTGAAAATAAACCCTTTTTAGTTGCAATTAATACACCTCCACCGCGCTGTTTCTCAGCGTTAGTCATATCTCTATCTAGCCTATAAATATTATATCCTGACAGTCCAATTCCTCATCGAGAATGTCGTTATTTAAGTTAAATCGGACCTTTAAGTCCAATTTAAAATTTGTAGTTATATCAAAATTTAAAAAAAAATGTCGTTCCAAATAAGATCATATTGTTTTTAATAAAATCTAAGTCAGCGGATATTGTACTTCCCCTAGGGTGGAAAACTCTGCCCTAATATGTGCAGAGAGTTTGACTTCAGAACCTAGTTTGGGGTCATATGGGGATCAGGAAAACTTGAGGTGGACATCCCGGTTCGTGGGAGGAAGTCCGCCATATTGGATTTTATGTTAAATTGACGGGTCGCTGTATCTCCTAACGCCTAGTCTGATTTGAATGATTTTTTTTAGTTGATTGCAAATTTTGATTAGAATAAAATAGGTTACATTCATTTTTTACGCAACTTTAAGTATTACCCCCAAAAAATACAAAAAAGGGAATTAAAATTATTCTTTCCTGTTCATTGTCATTTCCACCCATTTTTTAAAATACAATAAATTATTTCACCAAAACCCTCCACCGGACAAAAAATTCGCATTACAATTTTCTATTTGTATATTCGACCGGCACCTTCTCATAAACTTTTATAACTTATTTTCTATTATTTTCCATGTAAATTTACCTTCAAAAAGCAAAGTTAAATTATTTTTTTTGGGAAAACCATTCAATTTTCGACACATGTTGTATAAGGTTTTTTTGTTTCTTTTAGGCCAATGTTTCACCCCGTAAAATAACGGTACTCATACTTAATACACCCTGTATATCAAAATGGTGAAAAGTCTCCATTTTTCTGGTTTCTTTTGCCCGATTTATGTGATTAGACCATAGTTGGCATTTATCGCACTGACCATCCAAATTATCTTTGTTGTGATTTTCGCATTCCTCATGACCAAGTTTTGTAAAACTTATTTTCTTGTCTTCCATTGCTTTACGATATAAGTCATATGAACACGGGTTATAACATTTTGTGAGATAATCCTGGTGCATTTGTTTTACCGTCACATCGCTGGGCAAGTATCTTGTATGGGGAGCATGCTTTCTTCTATGAAGTGAAGTACAGGGGTGAAATGATAACAAGTTTATTTCTCTGGGTATTTTTTAAAACATTGTGGACTACCCAATCATTCGTATTTTTATAGCCAAGAGTGGTCAGAAAGAAAGGCTTATAAACTCTATGGACATTTCTAGTTTCGTCTTTTAAATAATATCTAAACGAAGTATTTTACACTGTGTTTTTTTGCAGAGTGGGTAGTAGCATTTTCCAAGATGAAGTTTCTGCATTCCAGAGCTTTGTTTCGTACACATTGTATATTAAGGTGCAATAGGTTGGAAGAATGTTTTACTATTTCGGTAGATTCTTCTTGATCCTGAAGGGATTTAGTTATTATCGTGACATTTGTTAAACTGATGCTAAAAAACTTTCACTACGATCTATGGTTAATGTGTCATTTGTTTCACAATTGTTCTCATTGGTTATGTTCTTCCGTATATTAGTTGGGTGGTCTAAATAATGTTGTCTTTTTATGAAGTTAAATCTCTGATAGGCTACTCCTTTAGGCCAAAAGGATGCACTGTATACAGAGTTTTTAAAGGATGGATCGATGCCGATTAGGAAGCATTTATTGTTTTCAACTTGAACCAAGTATTTAGCTCTTTAACTGATATTTTTTGTTCGTCCAAGTTAGTTTTTTTGTGTATGTATGATATGATGGTTTTCTGAACTTACAAAGTCTTTTACTCGTGAGATGAAAAGCCATATCTTTTTGTTTTTTAAGTCGAGAGCTGGTCGGCGCTCAAACTCATTTTTAGATTCTTCATCGATTTCTAGTTGAATTTTTCTCTTCCACCTTCTCTTTACTTCTTGATATCCATCTTCACTAATAGATTTTCTAGATCTCTTATTATCTGATTTTCTGTTCTTTCCATTGATTTATTGATTAAAGACATATTCTGCATTTCGTTCGTATTACTGTTCATGATTTTATTTCTTTCTAACTGTTTATCATTATTTCCTGTAGTTGGTTTTTTGACAATATCCACGTATAGTATCGGCTGTTTTGTCTTTATTGGAGTTATTGAATTTACGCCAGGGGAGCTTCAGTAAGTAACCTTACCATTGCTTTATTACTTTCTTTGATGTCTTGTAGTTCAGTTTTAACCTGTAAAATTTCTTCCGTGATAACCTTCTCTATTTGTGTAACTTTTATGTCGATGTTCATTAGTTGGGTGTTCGTAGATTCGTTTTTATGAGTTGTCGGTTTTGATAATTGCATTATTTGCTCTTTTAGTTTCTGGTTTTCTTCTAGTATGTTCTTATTTTCTAGGATCTTCCCGAATTGTTCATTGGATACACAGATATTTAAGTCTCCTTTTTGATAAGCCCATACATCTGTCTTCAGCCGATGTGAGCTGGGAACAATCAATGCATGATATTTTTTGGCACAAGTGACATTTATAAAGAGACTTGGCATTTGAGATTTTACTTTGGGGACAAGAAGGCATTTTCACTTTATGTTGTCTAATTTTCGTTCGTAGCACATGGTCACTTTCAGGTTTAGTTTTTTATTTTATGATTTATATAAAGTTTCAAGTTTCAATTAGTTATTTTTTGGATTTCATATGTATCTGACGAGTTTTGCTTATAAAGATAACTCCACACTATAAGTAAGTAAGTAAGTAAGTAATTCTTTATTAGTTCATGTAAATACTTAACAAGCCCATTGGGCGTTGAACGGGTCAAACAGAAACTACAAAATATATAATGCACAACCTAAGCTAAAAATTGTATACTGGACATTACTACATAATATAGAGTGTCATTTAACATGAAATGTAAAAAACATTAAAACGATTTAAAAAGACATTTAAATGTTACGAAATAAAATAATTTTTCATAAAATAATTTTGACATAAAATGACTTTAAAACTGATGGTTATCATTAAAATACTCGTCTATAGTATAGTAAGACTTGCTCAATAGATATATTTTTAATTTATTTTTTAGCACTTTAATGGGCATTGTTTTAATATTCCAGGGTAATTTGTTGCATACTTTAATAATAGAGTAAGGCACGTTTTTTTGAACGTACGTAAAATTGGGTTTATTTGTTATTAATTCATGTTTATTTCTAGTATAATGTAGATGTGTCTTTTTGTAATTTTCAAGCAAAGCAATATTTTCTGCCACAAATATGACTGCTTTGTAAATATAGAGGTTTGTTAATATCAAAATATTATATTTGGAAAACACTTCTTTACAGGATTCTGTTAGTCCCAGAAGAGACCCCCCAGAAAATAATGCCATACCTAATTCTTGAATGAATATAGGCATGATAAGCTGTGAATGCGGCTTTAATGTTGATATTTTGAGAAATGACTTTAAGAGCTTACCAATAACGAGCCATATTTTGAGCCACCAAGTCAATGTGGGCTTTCCAGTCTAGCCGTGAATCTAACTGTATTCCTAGGAAAGACAAATTATCTTTAGATATGTAGGTACTATTTGCATGTGTAAGTATCATGACGTTATTACCATTTTGATTCGAAAATTTTATTATTTGGGTCTTTTCTTTATTTAATTTTAAATTTATTGAATTAAAGTATTGTTCTAGTATATCTAGAGATTTAAAAATTTTGTTTTGTAAGTCTGCTTTTTCTTGTTCGCTAAAGATCAGGGAACTATCATCGGCATATTGTACAATATATTCATCAGTTTTTAGTGGTAATTCATTTGTGTATAAAATATATAGTAAGGGTCCTAATATAGATCCCTGTGGTACACCTCTTTGAACCAATTTTTTTTCAGATTTTAACAGTTTCCCCATCTCATCTGCTTCAACTACACATTGCATCCGATTATGTAGATACGATGTTATTAATTTTTGTGCATTACCCCTAATACCATAGTCTGTAATTTTATTTATTAGTATATCATGGTCTACACTATCGAATGCTTTTGTTAAATCTAGAGAAACAGCGACCGTAGAATTTTTATTATTCATAGAGTCTAAAATTTTACAAAGTGCTTGATATACAGCTCTTACTGTTGATTTCTTTTTCCGAAAACCATTTTGTGTATCGGACAGCAGCAGATTTTTTTCCAGAAAGTTGATAATTCTGTTGTATATTATTTTTTCGAATATTTTACTGATATTCGATAATAATGCTATAGGTCTATAGTTAGTTAAATCATTTTTATTACCCTTTGTATAAATGGCTTTAACATGAGAGGTTTTTAGACTTGCTGGAAAAATGTCCGTTTTTATGGATAAATTGATTAAATGTGACAATGGAGAAGATAGTTAATTCGCTAATATCTTTAATAATTTTACCGGAATTTCATCCTCTCCTACAGACTTTGTATTTTTTAGACTCATTATTATATTATAAACTTTGCTGGAATTAGAGGGTTTTAAAAAAATACTCGATTCAAAAGGTGGAATAAGTTGTTCTTGTGTACTGGCTGACTGTAATTTAGGACACTGATTTATGAAATGATTATTAATAGTGTTCAGAACTGACTCTTTATTTTTGAATTTAAAGTTTCTAATATGGATTTTTTTTTCGGTATATTTTGATCCTGTCAAATTCTTTACTAGATCCCAGACAGCCTTTCCTTTATTTTTAGAAGATTCTATGTACCTTATATTTCTATTCTTTTTAGCTTCGGTTATTACATCCTTTAATATTCTACAGTATTTTTTATAATGATCTACGGTAGTATCGTCCCTTTGCTTCTGTATGGAGAGAATTCTCTTAGTTTTACACGATATTTTTATTCCCCTTGTTATCCATTCTTTAGATTTATGTTTGCATTTTATTGTTTTTAGTAGAAATATTATATTTACAATGGACTTGACTTTAGTTAAAAATAATTCGCAAGCAATGCTTGGATCAATAATACCGTAAATATCATCCCAAGTCATTTTCTCAAATTCATATTTGCAATGCCGCAATTTAGCTTCTGAAAAAATTCTTCGTTTTACAATTTGTTTACTATGATTACTATGTTTGCTATTTTTCATATTTTCAGGTGCCTCAATTTTTAGTAGCTGCCCCTCATGATCGGATAAAGCAGTCAAAATTACTTTGCCTGAGTAATTGTTTTCAAAATTTATAAAAATGTTATCTAACAAGGATTTTGTGTTTTTATCAAGTCTTGTTGGCTCAAAAATTGTTTGAGTTAAATTAAAAGACAATAGCAAAGTTAAAAACATTTGAGTGTTATTATTATTGATGTTTTCCATATGGATATTAAAATCGCCACATAATATAATTTTATAATGTTTGAATTTGGTTTGGCAAATATCAAGAATATCATTAATTATATTGAGAAACTCATTAATAGATTCCCTATCAGGCTTTGGCGGTCTATATATACAAATAATTAAAGTTTTTATTACCTTACATATTACAGACGAGCATTCAATGATACCCTCAATGCTTTTATGTTTTATTTCTACAATTTCTTCCGACTCTAAACCCTTTTGGACAAGATTTTTTTCTACAATAGGCGGATACCATCTGATAACCCTCCAACTGCATGAGAAATACTTCCTGATCTGTGTCCCAGTGTTCAGTTAAACAAACGAACAGAGGCACATCCTCCATGTTTTTTGAGGCAATTTCAGCTTCTGACACTTTATTTTTAAAGCACTGTATATTTTGATGGTATATTGTAAATATATTTCCTATTTGTTCAGTATTTTTGTTTATATGATGCATATTGTTGGATATATTTTGTTGTGAAGTAAAACTATCATTTGCAGTTTTTAGGTTTTGACTGTTTATTAAAAATCCTGACCATCAGTTTCAGTTCGTCTCACTACATCAAAATCATATCTTCAGAAAGCTACTTTTTTCGGCCAAAAATTTTGTTCATATACCTTTTCCTTTAAGTCAAATCTGATCCCCACTTGAAAACACTGGCAATCTTTTCTTACACTATCGTATTTGGTTTTTATGTGTTTTACCACGACATCTTCATCAATTATTATTTCTGTCTTCTTTTTAATATACTCCCTTATTTTTTCTTCAGTAACGTGTTCTTTCACTCTTGAAACGAATAGCCATACTTTTTTATTTTTATTTTCTTCTTTTCCAGTAAAGTCTATTTCCAGATTTTCTGTATCTGCTGTTCCGATATTTATTTGTTTACGTTTATTAATATGTTTTCTGGCACTTTGAGATTTAGGCATATTTGAAATTCCAGGCTCTGTTTTGCCTCTCAGTAATACCTGTTGGTTAAGTCGGTGTAATCGGAAGATTTTGATCAGTATCATTGTAGTTCTTTTTTGGCATATATTCTACCTGAGCCATCTGTGAATTAGTAGCCGAAGTACTGGAATCAATATATTGATTTTTATTAGGATTCGAATTATTATTTACAGATTCTAATCTGTTTTTTAGATCAGATACTTTTTCTTCTAATAATTGTTTGTTTTGTTGTAGAAGTAAGTTTTTTTCTACAAGTTCTTTGACTAACCTTTTTAAATAATCATTTTCCTGGCATTTCATTTCCATTTCCTTCGTAAGTAATGTTTTGGAAGTGTCCATAATTTCATTTTTATTAAATATTGGTTTTTGTTGACGAGCATCACAATACCACTGTTTTCCATTTTCTAATGTTGTTTCTTTTGTATATAACTGTATTTCTTTTGTTTTTAGATTGGCACAAACCCTATGGAGTCATAACTTGCACTTATTGCACTTTATTTTATACGAATTCGCCCTTATAATCGCAGTACACTTAGAGCACGTTGTACTCATGACCTTACCAGACCAAGGACCTGAGCATAGTATAATTTTATTATTGTTTATTACTTTTATTTTTCGCATAAGTGGATATGGTATCAGAAATTCCAAAAATGCTCTTAAAGTGATATCTATTAGGTACTTGGTCTCAAAAATTTATTATTTACTGGGAATAAAATATACTATATATACTGTAATGATTGTCGTATTTTATTTATAATATTTTCTTATGTGTAAGAATATTGTGTCTATCCCCCCTCCCCCCCCCCTTGAGATCCTAGTTCAGCCGTTTTCTTAGGTTGTATGTTTATAAGTGACGTGACGTAGCTGGCTCTTCTATCGCGGCTACCCAAATTCCAGTATTCCTCAAAACATTTCTTTCGCTCTTCTTCTGGAAATCTATCACGACAGTTCTCTAAATCCTTCATTACCCTACTTAGCACCAACTTTCCCTTTTCAGAAACGTACCTCCGACCCGCATTCCTTAATTTCTTGCTTTCCTCTCGCTGCCTTCCGGTACGACCCATTTTGCCATTCTTATTTTCTCTTATTGCCCATTTCTTCTGGTTCTTCAGTAACAAAACTTGTAGTCGGTACTTGTTCTTCAAAACTAAAAATAATTTAGATAATTTTATTTTGCATTTTAAAATATTATGAAGCTATATACTACACACATCATATACAGGGTGTCTCAAATTGGTGAGGATTGAGGAGTTACACCCATTTCCAGAGTAGCTGGAAAAAAACTGATGACACATTCCTGAGGTCAATTTTCGAGACGAATCGAACGGTCAAGGACTCATTTCGATATCTTGTACCGTTTTCGAGATATAAGCCAAAATTAGTATTTCTGTCATTTTAAGAGGGTACCGTAACTTCCTTATTTATGAATATTTTTTCAAATTTTAAAAACTTTCTTAGGGCACTTTTTTACGTAGATTCAGAATCTGAAGACTAAATTTGCCTAACTCTTACAGATTTTCCGCTACGATCCAAACTTCAATTTTTTTAAATGGAAACCATAGTTGGCAGTGGCTTAAAAAAATTTCATATTTTTTAAGCTTTTCAAAAATATAACACAAGTCATATTCGTTTTTAATAGGAGCCGGATAATTTCGATTTTCATTGAAAATTTTAAATGTTGACAGTTCACCGTTACTCAAATATAGAGGAGCCTTTGAAATATTTACATTCATGTTTTTAATGTTTTATTTTTAATATAATATATGTTTAATATATTGTGGATAAGTGGATATGGTATCAGAAATTCCAAAAATGCTCTTAAAGTGATATGTATTATGCACGTGGTCTCAAATTTATTATTTATCGGGAATAAAATATACTATATATACTATAATGATTGTCGTATTTTAATGTGTAAGAATATTGTCTATTCCCCCCCCCCCCCCCCCCCTTGAGATCCTAATTCAGCCGTTTTCTTAGGTTGTATGTTTATAAGTGATGCGACGTAGCTGGGTCTTTTATCGCGGCTACCCAAATTCCAGTATTCCTCAAAACATTTCTTTCGCTCTTCTTCCGGAAATCTATCACGACAGTTCTCTAAATCCTTCATTACCCTACTTAGCACCAACTTTCCCTTTTCAGAAACGTACCTCCGACCCGCATTCCTTAATTTCTTGCTTTCCTCTCGCTGCCTTCCGGTACGTCCCATTTTGCCATTCTTATTTTCTCTTATTGCCCATTTCTTCTGGCTCTTCTTCAGTAACAAAACTTGCAGTCGGTACTTGTTCTTCAAAACTAAAAAGAATTTAGATAATTTTATTTTGCATTTTAAAATATTATGAAGCTATATACTACACACATCATATACAGGGTGTCTCAAATTGGTGAGGATTGAGGAGTTACGCCCATTTCCAGAGTAGCTGGAAAAAAAATGATGACACATTCCTGAGGTCAATTTTCGAGACGAATCGAACGGTCAAGGACTCATTTGGATATCTTGTACCGTTTTCGAGATATAAGCCAAAATTAGTATTTCTGTCATTTTAAGAGGGTACCGTAACTTCCTTATTTATGAATACTTTTTCAAATTTTAAAAACTTTCTAAGGGCACTTTTTTACGTAGATTCAGAATCTGAAGACTAAATTTGCCTAACTCTTACAGATTTTCCGCTACGATCCAAACTTCAATTTTTTTAAATGGAAACCATAGTTGGCAGTGGCTTAAAAAAATTTCATATTTTTTAAGATTTTCAAAAATATAACACAAGTCATATTCGTTTTTAATAGGAGCCGGATAATTTCGATTTTCATTGAAAATTTTAAATGTTGACAGTTCACCGTTACTCAAATATAGAGGAGCCTTTGAAATATTTACATTCTTGTTTTTAATGTTTTATTTTTAATATAATATATGTTTAATATATTAATATATTGTGGATAAGTGGATATGGTATCAGAAATTCCAAAAATGCTCTTAAAGTGATATGTATTATGCACCTGGTCTCAAATTTATTATTTATCGGGAATAAAATATACTATATATACTATAATGATTGTCGTATTTTATTTATAATATTTTCTTATGTGTAAGAATATTGTCTATCCCCCCCCCCCCCCCCCTCCCCCTTGAGATCTTAATTCAGCCGTTTTCTTAGGTTGTACGTTTATAAGTGATGCGACGTAGCTGGGTCTTTTATCGCGGCTACCCAAATTCCAGTATTCCTCAAAACATTTCTTTCGCTCTTCTTCCGGAAATCTATCACGACAGTTCTCTAAATCCTTCATTACCCTACTTAGCACCAACTTTCCCTTTTCAGAAACGTACCTCCGAACCGCATTCCTTAATTTCTTGCTTTCCTCTCGCTGCCTTCCGGTACGACCCATTTTGCCATTCTTATTTTCTCTTATTGCCCATTTCTTCTGGCTCTTCTTCAGTAACAAAACTTGTAGTCGGTACTTGTTCTTCAAAACTAAAAATAATTTAGATAATTTTATTTTGCATTTTAAAATATTATGAAGCTATATACTACACACATCATATACAGGGTGTCTCAAATTGGTGAGGATTGAGGAGTTACACCCATTTCCAGAGTAGCTGGAAGAAAACTGATGATACATTCCTGAGGTCAATTTTCGAGACGAATCGAACGGTCAAGGACTCATTTCGATATCTTGTACCGTTTTCGAGATATAAGCCAAAATTAGTATTTCTGTCATTTTAAGAGGGTACCGTAACTTCCTTATTTATGAATATTTTTTCAAATTTTAAAAACTTTCTTAGGGCACTTTTTTACGTAGATTCAGAATCTGAAGACTAAATGTGCCTAACTCTTACAGATTTTCCGCTACGATCCAAACATCAATTTTTTTAAATGGAAACCATAGTTGACAGTGGCTTAAAAGAATTTCATATTTTTTAAGCTTTTCAAAAATATAACACAAGTCATATTCGTTTTTAATAGGAGCCGGATAATTTCGATTTTCATTGAAAATTTTAAATGTTGACAGTTCACCGTTACTCAAATATAGAGGAGCCTTTGAAATATTTACATTCATGTTTTTAATGTTTTATTTTTAATATAATATATGTTTAATATATTGTGGATAAGTGGATATGGTATCAGAAATTCCAAAAATGCTCTTAAAGTGATATGTATTATGCACGTGGTCCCAAATTTATTATTTATCGGGAATAAAATATACTATATATACTATAATGATTGTCGTATTTTATTTATAATATTTTCTTATGTGTAAGAATATTGTCTATTCCCCTCCCCCTTGAGATCTTAATTCAGCCGTTTTCTTAGGTTGTATGTTTATAAGTGATGCGACGTAGCTGGGTCTTTTATCGCGGCTACCCAAGTTCCAGTATTCCTCAAAACATTTCTTTCGCTCTTCTTCCGGAAATCTATCACGACAGTTCTCTAAATCCTTCATTACCCTACTTAGCACCAACTTTCCCTTTTCAGAAAAGTACCTCCGACCCGCATTCCTTAATTTCTTGCTTTCCTCTCGCTGCCTTCCGGTACGACCCATTTTGCCATTCTTATTTTCTCTTATTGCCCATTTCTTCTGGCTCTTCTTCAGTAACAAAACTTGTAGTCGGTACTTGTTCTTCAAAACTAAAAATAATTTAGATAATTTTATTTTGCATTTTAAAATATTATGAAGCTATATACTACACACATCATATACAGGGTGTCTCAAATTGGTGAGGATTGAGGAGTTACACCCATTTCCAGAGTAGCTGGAAGAAAACTGATGATACATTCCTGAGGTCAATTTTCGAGACGAATCGAACGGTCAAGGACTCATTTCGATATCTTGTACCGTTTTCGAGATATAAGCCAAAATTAGTATTTCTGTCATTTTAAGAGGGTACCGTAACTTCCTTATTTATGAATATTTTTTCAAATTTTAAAAACTTTCTTAGGGCACTTTTTTACGTAGATTCAGAATCTGAAGACTAAATGTGCCTAACTCTTACAGATTTTCCGCTACGATCCAAACATCAATTTTTTTAAATGGAAACCATAGTTGACAGTGGCTTAAAAGAATTTCATATTTTTTAAGCTTTTCAAAAATATAACACAAGTCATATTCGTTTTTAATAGGAGCCGGATAATTTCGATTTTCATTGAAAATTTTAAATGTTGACAGTTCACCGTTACTCAAATATAGAGGAGCCTTTGAAATATTTACATTCATGTTTTTAATGTTTTATTTTTAATATAATATATGTTTAATATATTGTGGATAAGTGGATATGGTATCAGAAATTCCAAAAATGCTCTTAAAGTGATATGTATTATGCACGTGGTCTCAAATTTATTATTTATCGGGAATAAAATATACTATATATACTATAATGATTGTCGTATTTTATTTATAATATTTTCTTATGTGTAAGAATATTGTCTATTCCCCTCCCCCTTGAGATCTTAATTCAGCCGTTTTCTTAGGTTGTATGTTTATAAGTGATGCGACGTAGCTGGGTCTTTTATCGCGGCTACCCAAGTTCCAGTATTCCTCAAAACATTTCTTTCGCTCTTCTTCCGGAAATCTATCACGACAGTTCTCTAAATCCTTCATTACCCTACTTAGCACCAACTTTCCCTTTTCAGAAAAGTACCTCCGACCCGCATTCCTTAATTTCTTGCTTTCCTCTCGCTGCCTTCCGGTACGACCCATTTTGCCATTCTTATTTTCTCTTATTGCCCATTTCTTCTGGCTCTTCTTCAGTAACAAAACTTGTAGTCGGTACTTGTTCTTCAAAACTAAAAATAATTTAGATAATTTTATTTTGCATTTTAAAATATTATGAAGCTATATACTACACACATCATATACAGGGTGTCTCAAATTGGTGAGGATTGAGGAGTTACACCCATTTCCAGAGTAGCTGGAAAAAAACTGATGACACATTCCTGAGGTCAATTTTCGAGACGAATCGAACGGTCAAGGACTCATTTCGATATCTTGTACCGTTTTCGAGATATAAGCCAAAATTAGTATTTCTGTCATTTTAAGAGGGTACCGTAACTTCCTTATTTATGAATATTTTTTCAAATTTTAAAAACTTTCTTAGGGCACTTTTTTACGTAGATTCAGAATCTGAAGACTAAATTTGCCTAACTCTTACAGATTTTCCGCTACGATCCAAACTTCAATTTTTTTAAATGGAAACCATAGTTGGCAGTGGCTTAAAAAAATTTCATATTTTTTAAGCTTTTCAAAAATATAACACAAGTCATATTCGTTTTTAATAGGAGCCGGATAATTTCGATTTTCATTGAAAATTTTAAATGTTGACAGTTCACTGTTACTCAAATATAGAGGAGCCTTTGAAATATTTACATTCATGTTTTTAATGTTTTATTTTTAATATAATATATGTTTAATATATTGTGGATAAGTGGATATGGTATCAGAAATTCCAAAAATGCTCTTAAAGTGATATGTATTATGCACGTGGTCTCAAATTTATTATTTATCGGGAATAAAATATACTATATATACTATAATGATTGTCGTATTTTATTTATAATATTTTCTTATGTGTAAGAATATTGTCTATTCCCCCCCCCCCTTGAGATCTTAATTCAGCCGTTTTCTTAGGTTGTATGTTTATAAGTGATGCGACGTAGCTGGGTCTTTTATCGCGGCTACCCAAATTCCAGTATTCCTCAAAACATTTCTTTCGCTCTTCTTCCGGAAATCTATCACGACACACGACAGTTCTCTAAATCCTTCATTACCCTACTTAGCACCAACTTTCCCTTTTCAGAAAAGTACCTCCGACCCGCATTCCTTAATTTCTTGCTTTCCTCTCGCTGCCTTCCGGTACGACCCATTTTGCCATTCTTATTTTCTCTTATTGCCCATTTCTTCTGGCTCTTCTTCAGTAACAAAACTTGTAGTCGGTACTTGTTCTTCAAAACTAAAAATAATTTAGATAATTTTATTTTGCATTTTAAAATATTATGAAGCTATATACTACACACATCATATACAGGGTGTCTCAAATTGGTGAGGATTGAGGAGTTTCACCCATTTCCAGAGTAGCTGGAAAAAAACTGATGACACATTCCTGAGGTCAATTTTCGAGACGAATCGAACGGTCAAGGACTCATTTCGATATCTTGTACCGTTTTCGAGATATAAGCCAAAATTAGTATTTCTGTCATTTTAAGAGGGTACCGTAACTTCCTTATTTATGAATATTTTTTCAAATTTTAAAAACTTTCTTAGGGCACTTTTTTACGTAGATTCAGAATCTGAAGACTAAATTTGCCTAACTCTTACAGATTTTCCGCTACGATCCAAACTTCAATTTTTTTAAATGGAAACCATAGTTGGCAGTGGCTTAAAAAAATTTCATATTTTTTAAGCTTTTCAAAAATATAACACAAGTCATATTCGTTTTTAATAGGAGCCGGATAATTTCGATTTTCATTGAAAATTTTAAATGTTGACAGTTCACTGTTACTCAAATATAGAGGAGCCTTTGAAATATTTACATTCATGTTTTTAATGTTTTATTTTTAATATAATATATGTTTAATATATTGTGGATAAGTGGATATGGTATCAGAAATTCCAAAAATGCTCTTAAAGTGATATGTATTATGCACGTGGTCTCAAATTTATTATTTATCGGGAATAAAATATACTATATATACTATAATGATTGTCGTATTTTATTTATAATATTTTCTTATGTGTAAGAATATTGTCTATCCCCCCCCCCCCCCCTTGAGATCCTAATTCAGCCGTTTTCTTAGGTTGTATGTTTATAAGTGATGCGACGTAGCTGGGTCTTTTATCGCGGCTACCCAAATTCCAGTATTCCTCAAAACATTTCTTTCGCTCTTCTTCCGGAAATCTATCACGACAGTTCTCTAAATCCTTCATTACCCTACTTAGCACCAACTTTCCCTTTTCAGAAACGTACCTCCGACCCGCATTCCTTAATTTCTTGCTTTCCTCTCGCTGCCTTCCGGTACGTCCCATTTTGCCATTCTTATTTTCTCTTATTGCCCATTTCTTCTGGCTCTTCTTCAGTAACAAAACTTGCAGTCGGTACTTGTTCTTCAAAACTAAAAATAATTTAGAAAATTTTATTTTGCATTTTAAAATATTATGAAGCTATATACTACACACATCATATACAGGGTGTCTCAAATTGGTGAGGATTGAGGAGTTATGCCCATTTCCAGAGTAGCTGAAAAAAAAATGATGACACATTCCTGAGGTCAATTTTCGAGACGAATCGAACGGTCAAGGACTCATTTGGATATCTTGTACCGTTTTCGAGATATACGCCAAAATTAGTATTTCTGTCATTTTAAGAGGGTACCGTAACTTCCTTATTTATGAATATTTTTTCAAATTTTAAAAACTTTCTAAGGGCACTTTTTTACGTAGATTCAGAATCTGAAGACTAAATTTGCCTAACTCTTACAGATTTTCCGCTACGATCCAAACTTCAATTTTTTTAAATGGAAACCATAGTTGGCAGTGGCTTAAAAAAATTTCTTATTTTTTAAGCTTTTCAAAAATATAACACAAGTCATATTCGTTTTTAATAGGAGCCGGATAATTTCGATTTTCATTGAAAATTTTAAATGTTGACAGTTCACCGTTACTCAAATATAGAGGAGCATTTGAAATATTTACATTCTTGTTTTTAATGTTTTATTTTTAATATAATATATGTTTAATATATTGTGGATAAGTGGATATGGTATCAGAAATTCCAAAAATGCTCTTAAAGTGATATGTATTATGCACGTGGTCTCAAATTTATTATTTATCGGGAATAAAATATACTATATATACTATAATGATTGTCGTATTTTATTTATAATATTTTCTTATGTGTAAGAATATTGTCTATTCCCCTCCCCCTTGAGATCTTAATTCAGCCGTTTTCTTAGGTTGTATGTTTATAAGTGATGCGACGTAGCTGGGTCTTTTATCGCGGCTACCCAAGTTCCAGTATTCCTCAAAACATTTCTTTCGCTCTTCTTCCGGAAATCTATCACGACAGTTCTCTAAATCCTTCATTACCCTACTTAGCACCAACTTTCCCTTTTCAGAAAAGTACCTCCGACCCGCATTCCTTAATTTCTTGCTTTCCTCTCGCTGCCTTCCGGTACGACCCATTTTGCCATTCTTATTTTCTCTTATTGCCCATTTCTTCTGGCTCTTCTTCAGTAACAAAACTTGTAGTCGGTACTTGTTCTTCAAAACTAAAAATAATTTAGATAATTTTATTTTGCATTTTAAAATATTATGAAGCTATATACTACACACATCATATACAGGGTGTCTCAAATTGGTGAGGATTGAGGAGTTATGCCCATTTCCAGAGTAGCTGGAAAAAAAATGATGACACATTCCTGAGGTTAATTTTCGAGACGAATCGAACGGTCAAGGACTCATTTGGATATCTTGTACCGTTTTCGAGATATAAGCCAAAATTAGTATTTCTGTCATTTTAAGAGGGTACCGTATATGAATATTTTTTCAAATTTTAAAAACTTTCTAAGGGCACTTTTTTACGTAGATTCAGAATCTGAGGACTAAATTTGCCTAACTCTTACAGATTTTCCGCTACGATCCAAACTTCAATTTTTTTAAATGGAAACCATAGTTGGCAGTGGCTTAAAAAAATTTCATATTTTTTAAGCTTTTCAAAAATATAACACAAGTCATATTCGTTTTTAATAGGAGCCGGATAATTTCGATTTTCATTGAAAATTTTAAATGTTGACAGTTCACCGTTACTCAAATATAGAGGAGCATTTGAAATATTTACATTCTTGTTTTTAATGTTTTATTTTTAATATAATATATGTTTAATATATTAATATATTGTGGATAAGTGGATATGGTATCAGAAATTCCAAAAATGCTCTTAAAGTGATATGTATTATGCACCTGGTCTCAAATTTATTATTTATCGGGAATAAAATATACTATATATACTATAATGATTGTCGTATTTTATTTATAATATTTTCTTATGTGTAAGAATATTGTCTATCCCCCCCCCCTCCCCCTTGAGATCTTAATTCAGCCGTTTTCTTAGGTTGTACGTTTATAAGTGATGCGACGTAGCTGGGTCTTTTATCGCGGCTACCCAAATTCCAGTATTCCTCAAAACATTTCTTTCGCTCTTCTTCCGGAAATCTATCACGACAGTTCTCTAAATCCTTCATTACCCTACTTAGCACCAACTTTCCCTTTTCAGAAAAGTACCTCCGACCCGCATTCCTTAATTTCTTGCTTTCCTCTCGCTGCCTTCCGGTACGACCCATTTTGCCATTCTTATTTTCTCTTATTGCCCATTTCTTCTGGCTCTTCTTCAGTAACAAAACTTGTAGTCGGTACTTGTTCTTCAAAACTAAAAATAATTTAGATAATTTTATTTTGCATTTTAAAATATTATGAAGCTATATACTACACACATCATATACAGGGTGTCTCAAATTGGTGAGGATTGAGGAGTTACACCCATTTCCAGAGTAGCTGGAAAAAAACTGATGACACATTCCTGAGGTCAATTTTCGAGACGAATCGAACGGTCAAGGACTCATTTCGATATCTTGTACCGTTTTCGAGATATAAGCCAAAATTAGTATTTCTGTCATTTTAAGAGGGTACCGTAACTTCCTTATTTATGAATATTTTTTCAAATTTTAAAAACTTTCTTAGGGCACTTTTTTACGTAGATTCAGAATCTGAAGACTAAATTTGCCTAACTCTTACAGATTTTCCGCTACGATCCAAACTTCTATTTTTTTAAATGGAAACCATAGTTGGCAGTGGCTTAAAAAAATTTCATATTTTTTAAGCTTTTCAAAAATATAACACAAGTCATATTCGTTTTTAATAGGAGCCGGATAATTTCGATTTTCATTGAAAATTTTAAATGTTGACAGTTCACTGTTACTCAAATATAGAGGAGCCTTTGAGATATTTACATTCATGTTTTTAATGTTTTATTTTTAATATAATATATGTTTAATATATTGTGGATAAGTGAATATGGTATCAGAAATTCCAAAAATGCTCTTAAAGTGATATGTATTATGCACGTGGTCTCAAATTTATTATTTATCGGGAATAAAATATACTATATATACTATAATGATTGTCGTATTTTATTTATAATATTTTCTTATGTGTAAGAATATTGTCTATTCCCCCCCCCCCCCTTGAGATCTTAATTCAGCCGTTTTCTTAGGTTGTATGTTTATAAGTGATGCGACGTAGCTGGGTCTTTTATCGCGGCTACCCAAATTCCAGTATTCCTCAAAACATTTCTTTCGCTCTTCTTCCGGAAATCTATCACGACAGTTCTCTAAATCCTTCATTACCCTACTTAGCACCAACTTTCCCTTTTCAGAAAAGTACCTCCGACCCGCATTCCTTAATTTCTTGCTTTCCTCTCGCTGCCTTCCGGTACGACCCATTTTGCCATTCTTATTTTCTCTTATTGCCCATTTCTTCTGGCTCTTCTTCAGTAACAAAACTTGTAGTCGGTACTTGTTCTTCAAAACTAAAAATAATTTAGATAATTTTATTTTGCATTTCAAAATATTATGAAGCTATATACTACACACATCATATACAGGGTGTCTCAAATTGGTGAGGATTGAGGAGTTTCACCCATTTCCAGAGTAGCTGGAAAAAAACTGATGACACATTCCTGAGGTCAATTTTCGAGACGAATCGAACGGTCAAGGACTCATTTCGATATCTTGTACCGTTTTCGAGATATAAGCCAAAATTAGTATTTCTGTCATTTTAAGAGGGTACCGTAACTTCCTTATTTATGAATATTTTTTCAAATTTTAAAAACTTTCTTAGGGCACTTTTTTACGTAGATTCAGAATCTGAAGACTAAATTTGCCTAACTCTTACAGATTTTCCGCTACGATCCAAACTTCAATTTTTTTAAATGGAAACCATAGTTGGCAGTGGCTTAAAAAAATTTCATATTTTTTAAGCTTTTCAAAAATATAACACAAGTCATATTCGTTTTTAATAGGAGCCGGATAATTTCGATTTTCATTGAAAATTTTAAATGTTGACAGTTCACTGTTACTCAAATATAGAGGAGCCTTTGAAATATTTACATTCATGTTTTTAATGTTTTATTTTTAATATAATATATGTTTAATATATTGTGGATAAGTGGATATGGTATCAGAAATTCCAAAAATGCTCTTAAAGTGATATGTATTATGCACGTGGTCTCAAATTTATTATTTATCGGGAATAAAATATACTATATATACTATAATGATTGTCGTATTTTATTTATAATATCTTCTTATGTGTAAGAATATTGTCTATCCCCCCCCCCCCTTGAGATCCTAATTCAGCCGTTTTCTTAGGTTGTATGTTTATAAGTGATGCGACGTAGCTGGGTCTTTTATCGCGGCTACCCAAATTCCAGTATTCCTCAAAACATTTCTTTCGCTCTTCTTCCGGAAATCTATCACGACAGTTCTCTAAATCCTTCATTACCCTACTTAGCACCAACTTTCCCTTTTCAGAAACGTACCTCCGACCCGCATTCCTTAATTTCTTGCTTTCCTCTCGCTGCCTTCCGGTACGTCCCATTTTGCCATTCTTATTTTCTCTTATTGCCCATTTCTTCTGGCTCTTCTTCAGTAACAAAACTTGCAGTCGGTACTTGTTCTTCAAAACTAAAAATAATTTAGATAATTTTATTTTGCATTTTAAAATATTATGAAGCTATATACTACACACATCATATACAGGGTGTCTCAAATTGGTGAGGATTGAGGAGTTATGCCCATTTCCAGAGTAGCTGGAAAAAAAATGATGACACATTCCTGAGGTCAATTTTCGAGACGAATCGAACGGTCAAGGACTCATTTGGATATCTTGTACCGTTTTCGAGATATAAGCCAAAATTAGTATTTCTGTCATTTTAAGAGGGTACCGTAACTTCCTTATTTATGAATATTTTTTCAAATTTTAAAAACTTTCTAAGGGCACTTTTTTACGTAGATTCAGAATCTGAAGACTAAATTTGCCTAACTCTTACAGATTTTCCGCTACGATCCAAACTTCAATTTTTTTAAATGGAAGCCATAGTTGGCAGTGGCTTAAAAAAATTTCATATTTTTTAAGCTTTTCAAAAATATAACACAAGTCATATTCGTTTTTAATAGGAGCCGGATAATTTCGATTTTCATTGAAAATTTTAAATGTTGACAGTTCACCGTTACTCGAATATAGAGGAGCATTTGAAATATTTACATTCTTGTTTTTAATGTTTTATTTTTAATATAATATATGTTTAATATATTAATATATTGTGGATAAGTGGATATGGTATCAGAAATTCCAAAAATGCTCTTAAAGTGATATGTATTATGCACCTGGTCTCAAATTTATTATTTATCGGGAATAAAATATACTATATATACTATAATGATTGTCGTATTTTATTTATAATATTTTCTTATGTGTAAGAATATTGTCTATCCCCCCCCCCCCCTCCCCTTGAGATCTTAATTCAGCCGTTTTCTTAGGTTGTACGTTTATAAGTGATGCGACGTAGCTGGGTCTTTTATCGCGGCTACCCAAATTCCAGTATTCCTCAAAACATTTCTTTCGCTCTTCTTCCGGAAATCTATCACGACAGTTCTCTAAATCCTTCATTACCCTACTTAGCACCAACTTTCCCTTTTCAGAAACGTACCTCCGACCCGCATTCCTTAATTTCTTGCTTTCCTCTCGCTGCCTTCCGGTACGTCCCATTTTGCCATTCTTATTTTCTCTTATTGCCCATTTCTTCTGGCTCTTCTTCAGTAACAAAACTTGCAGTCGGTACTTGTTCTTCAAAACTAAAAATAATTTAGATAATTTTATTTTGCATTTTAAAATATTATGAAGCTATATACTACACACATCATATACAGGGTGTCTCAAATTGGTGAGGATTGAGGAGTTACACCCATTTCCAGAGTAGCTGGAAAAAAACTGATGACACATTCCTGAGGTCAATTTTCGAGACGAATCGAACGGTCTAGGACTCATTTCGATATCTTGTACCGTTTTCGAGATATAAGCCAAAATTAGTATTTCTGTCATTTTAAGAGGGTACCGTAACTTCCTTATTTATGAATATTTTTTCAAATTTTAAAAACTTTCTTAGGGCACTTTTTTACGTAGATTCAGAATCTGAAGACTAAATTTGCCTAACTCTTACAGATTTTCCGCTACGATCCAAACTTCAATTTTTTTAAATGGAAACCATAGTTGGCAGTGGCTTAAAAAAATTTCATATTTTTTAAGCTTTTCAAAAATATAACACAAGTCATATTCGTTTTTAATAGGAGCCGGATAATTTCGATTTTCATTGAAAATTTTAAATGTTGACAGTTCACTGTTACTCAAATATAGAGGAGCCTTTGAAATATTTACATTCATGTTTTTAATGTTTTATTTTTAATATAATATATGTTTAATATATTGTGGATAAGTGAATATGGTATCAGAAATTCCAAAAATGCTCTTAAAGTGATATGTATTATGCACGTGGTCTCAAATTTATTATTTATCGGGAATAAAATATACTATATATACTATAATGATTGTCGTATTTTATTTATAATATTTTCTTATGTGTAAGAATATTGTCTATTCCCCCCCCCCCCTTGAGATCTTAATTCAGCCGTTTTCTTAGGTTGTATGTTTATAAGTGATGCGACGTAGCTGGGTCTTTTATCGCGGCTACCCAAATTCCAGTATTCCTCAAAACATTTCTTTCGCTCTTCTTCCGGAAATCTATCACGACAGTTCTCTAAATCCTTCATTACCCTACTTAGCACCAACTTTCCCTTTTCAGAAAAGTACCTCCGACCCGCATTCCTTAATTTCTTGCTTTCCTCTCGCTGCCTTCCGGTACGACCCATTTTGCCATTCTTATTTTCTCTTATTGCCCATTTCTTCTGGCTCTTCTTCAGTAACAAAACTTGTAGTCGGTACTTGTTCTTCAAAACTAAAAATAATTTAGATAATTTTATTTTGCATTTTAAAATATTATGAAGCTATATACTACACACATCATATACAAGGTGTCTCAAATTGGTGAGGATTGAGGAGTTACACCCATTTCCAGAGTAGCTGGAAAAAAACTGATGACACATTCCTGAGGTCAATTTTCGAGACGAATCGAACGGTCAAGGACTCATTTCGATATCTTGTACCGTTTTCGAGATATAAGCCAAAATTAGTATTTCTGTCATTTTAAGAGGGTACCGTAACTTCCTTATTTATGAATATTTTTTCAAATTTTAAAAACTTTCTAAGGGCACTTTTTTACGTAGATTCAGAATCTGAAGACTAAGTTTGCCTAACTCTTACAGATTTTCCGCTACGATCCAAACTTCAATTTTTTTAAATGGAAACCATAGTTGGCAGTGGCTTAAAAAAATTTCATATTTTTTAAGCTTTTCAAAAATATAACACAAGTCATATTCGTTTTTAATAGGGGCCGGATAATTTCGATTTTCATTGAAAATTTTAAATGTTGACAGTTCACCGTTACTCAAATATAGAGGAGCCTTTGAAATATTTACATTCATGTTTTTAATGTTTTATTTTTAATATAATATATGTTTAATATATTGTGGATAACTGGATATGGTATCAGAAATTCCAAAAATGCTCTTAACGTGATATGTAATATGCACGTGGTCTCAAATTTATTATTTATCGGGAATAAAATATACTATATATACTATAATGATTGTCGTATTTTATTTATAATATTTTCTTATGTGTAAGAATATTGTCTATTCCCCTCCCCCTTGAGATCTTAATTCAGCCGTTTTCTTAGGTTGTATGTTTATAAGTGATGCGACGTAGCTGGGTCTTTTATCGCGGCTACCCAAATTCCAGTATTCCTCAAAACATTTCTTTCGCTCTTCTTCCGGAAATCTATCACGACAGTTCTCTAAATCCTTCATTACCCTACTTAGCACCAACTTTCCCTTTTCAGAAACGTACCTCCGACCCGCATTCCTTAATTTCTTGCTTTCCTCTCGCTGCCTTCCGGTACGTCCCATTTTGCCATTCTTATTTTCTCTTATTGCCCATTTCTTCTGGCTCTTCTTCAGTAACAAAACTTGCAGTCGGTACTTGTTCTTCAAAACTAAAAATAATTTAGATAATTTTATTTTGCATTTTAAAATATTATGAAGCTATATACTACACACATCATATACAGGGTGTCTCAAATTGGTGAGGATTGAGGAGTTACACCCATTTCCAGAGTAGCTGGAAAAAAACTGATGACACATTCCTGAGGTCAATTTTCGAGACGAATCGAACGGTCAAGGACTCATTTCGATATCTTGTACCGTTTTCGAGATATAAGCCAAAATTAGTATTTCTGTCATTTTAAGAGGGTACCGTAACTTCCTTATTTATGAATATTTTTTCAAATTTTAAAAACTTTCTTAGGGCACTTTTTTACGTAGATTCAGAATCTGAAGACTAAATTTGCCTAACTCTTACAGATTTTCCGCTACGATCCAAACTTCAATTTTTTTAAATGGAAACCATAGTTGGCAGTGGCTTAAAAAAATTTCATATTTTTAAGCTTTTCAAAAATATAACACAAGTCATATTCGTTTTTAATAGGAGCCGGATAATTTCGATTTTCATTGAAAATTTTAAATGTTGACAGTTCACTGTTACTCAAATATAGAGGAGCCTTTGAAATATTTACATTTATGTTTTTAATGTTTTATTTTTAATATAATATATGTTTAATATATTGTGGATAAGTGGATATGGTATCAGAAATTCCAAAAATGCTCTTAAAGTGATATGTATTATGCACGTGGTCTCAAATTTATTATTTATCGGGAATAAAATATACTATATATACTATAATGATTGTCGTATTTTATTTATAATATTTTCTTATGTGTAAGAATATTGTCTATTCCCCTCCCCCTTGAGATCTTAATTCAGCCGTTTTCTTAGGTTGTATGTTTATAAGTGATGCGACGTAGCTGGGTCTTTTATCGCGGCTACCCAAGTTCCAGTATTCCTCAAAACATTTCTTTCGCTCTTCTTCCGGAAATCTATCACGACAGTTCTCTAAATCCTTCATTACCCTACTTAGCACCAACTTTCCCTTTTCAGAAAAGTACCTCCGACCCGCATTCCTTAATTTCTTGCTTTCCTCTCGCTGCCTTCCGGTACGACCCATTTTGCCATTCTTATTTTCTCTTATTGCCCATTTCTTCTGGCTCTTCTTCAGTAACAAAACTTGTAGTCGGTACTTGTTGTTCAAAACTAAAAATAATTTAGATAATTTTATTTTGCATTTTAAAATATTATGAAGCTATATACTACACACATCATATACAGGGTGTCTCAAATTGGTGAGGATTGAGGAGTTACACCCATTTCCAGAGTAGCTGGAAAAAAACTGATGACACATTCCTGAGGTCAATTTTCGAGACGAATCGAACGGTCAAGGACTCATTTCGATATCTTGTACCGTTTTCGAGATATAAGCCAAAATTAGTATTTCTGTCATTTTAAGAGGGTACCGTAACTTCCTTATTTATGAATATTTTTTCAAATTTTAAAAACTTTCTTAGGGCACTTTTTTACGTAGATTCAGAATCTGAAGACTAAATTTGCCTAACTCTTACAGATTTTCCGCTACGATCCAAACTTCAATTTTTTTAAATGGAAACCATAGTTGGCAGTGGCTTAAAAAAATTTCATATTTTTTAAGCTTTTCAAAAATATAACACAAGTCATATTCGTTTTTAATAGGAGCCGGATAATTTCGATTTTAGTAGTTATATACCCCATGATGGTCGCCGCAGCGCCATCTAGTGGCATAATACGGAACTAAAAGGTTACAGCGCCATACGGCAAAATACGGAACTAAAGGTTTGTGTCTTGGCTAAAAAAGTTAGCGTCTCTGCTAATGCGGCATAATACGGAACTAAAAAGGAGCCATACGGCAAAATGCGGAACTAAAGGTTTGCGTCCTGGCTAAAAAGTTGGCGTCTCTGCTAATGCGGGAAAATATGGAACTAAAAAGGCGTCATACGGCAAATACGTTTACGTTCCCGACTTATTAAAATATATTGAAAAATTATTAGTCATGGTGCCTCATGGTGGGAGCAATGACATATGCGCATCCGGTGTAAAACATATGGTAGACAGATGGTAATCAAAAGGGGTGGGGGTCAATGTTCTATTAATAGAAAATGACGTCTAGAGCACATCAGGTGTAAAATATATGGTAAACAGATGGTAATCAAAAAGCCAATATTCTATTAATAGAAAACATATGGCGTCTAGACCACATCCGGTGTAAAACATATGGTGTGGTTGTAAAACATATGGCAGTGCGAAGATGGCCGGTTAATTTACGACATCCTGTGGGTTATGGAAAAATAAACACCCTGTGTAACAAAGCAAACAGCAAAAAGTGCTGAGGGCTGTAGCAAGTATATGGGGTAACGATAGAAATGAAACGCACCGTATGTTTTGTTCTGCAAATAGGGTGTGAACATTTGGTATTAACAAGTGCTTAAACTGAATGCATTCGCGTAGGCTATTTTTAGCACAGACGATAAATCATGGTATTTTAAAACAAATTTTATATACTATTCAGGCGTTCAAACTGACTAATTATATTTTAACCTGGAGAGATTATTAATACTGGGGGTAAAGTTTTTAGCAAAATAGGCACTAGAGGGTAGCAACCTAAAAACTGTGGGGTTTAACGAGATATAGAAAAAAGGATTTCCTTCGTCAAAATGCTGCTCAATGATAAGACAAAAAATTATTTTTAGCTCAACGTGCGCAGACGATAAATTAATGGTAATTTGAAACAAATTTTATTTACTATTCAAACTCAAGCTGACTAATTATATTTTAACCAGGAGAGAGATTATTAATACTTCCCAGGACATTGAACTACTATTGGCGACGTAGGAAAAGCCTCATAATTTCTCCTAGTCTTGGGCTCATACTATGAAAATACCACATCACCAAGGTTTTGCTATACAGCTTTTCCATAGATATATATTATGTTCAGTATGTTTCGCTATGTCCCAGTGTGTTCCAGTATGTCCCAGTGTGTTCCAGTATGTCCCAGTGTGTTCCAGTATGTCCCGGTATTCCGAAAAGACAATATAATCCGGTATATTAAAAAATCACCTAATAGCAAAATATCTGATTCGTACATGCAATAGAGGGACATTAGAGCATCCGATAACTTGCAGTAGTCTTCTAAGTTACATACAGTATATAAAGTACAGGTATATAAAGTACAATTACATAGACAGATCGCACCCTGTGTAACAAAGCAAACAGCAAAAAGTGCTGAGGGCTGTAGCAAGTATATGGGGTAACGATAGAAATGAAACGCACCGTATGTTTTGTTCTGCAAATAGGGTGTGAACATTTGGTATTAACAAGTGCTTAAACTGAATGCATTCGCGTAGGCTATTTTTAGCACAGACGATAAATCATGGTATTTTAAAACAAATTTTATATACTATTCAGGCGTTCAAACTGACTAATTATATTTTAACCTGGAGAGATTATTAATACTGGGGGTAAAGTTTTTAGCAAAATAGGCACTAGAGGGTAGCAACCT
Organism: Rhagium mordax; assembly: GCA_963680705.1. NCBI lineage: Eukaryota > Metazoa > Arthropoda > Insecta > Coleoptera > Cerambycidae > Rhagium > Rhagium mordax. The sequence goes on along the minus strand of OY796664.1, from coordinate 41,827,441 downwards.
AAAAACTGTGGGGTTTAACGAGATATAGAAAAAAAAATAAATTAGTTAGGTATGCCGCAGTACAAAACAATATTATTATTAGCCTGTGATAAACAGCCCTAAAGCAGAACCTAAACTTCGCGATTCAAAAAAAAAAATTTCTTGAAACAAACTTTTGAAATTTGAAAAAGTGACATTTTTACAAAATAAATATTTAAAAAATTGTCATTCTGTTTTTCGCTTTTTTACATTATTAAAATTATCGTCATAGAGATTCATAAGGGTCCCCCCTGTGCAGGAGTTTTACCGGGGACCCCACATTTTTAAATAGTATTTTTTCTAACACATCTAATTTTTATATTAACAACTATTGACAACTATGTTTGATAATCGTACACTTGTACAATAATGTATATTTAAAAAAATAGCAAGTTATTAATTGGAGATGTATAATTATGTAAACTACGAAATAATCTTTAGTTTCTTAAATTAGAACACCACCCACCCAGCCACACAGGTGTTTATATATATCAAACAACAGATCATGTTCCATAATTAGCTTACTTTAGGGTTTGACAAATTACAATATGTACCTGTATTTTATTTATAATTTAGGGAGCAAAAGACGAGATATTGTACTAGAGTATTTTGTTTATGTATTACAATATAAAAACAGTTTCGCACAGTCGAGTCATTATTATAAAAAATTTCTCATGCTGCAGCATGGGGCATAACACATCTGCAGAAAGTCAGTTCTCATACATTTACGAAAAATGAAAATGTGACTAGCGAGACATTAACCTCTCAACACTGAAATCTTATTGGAGATCTCTGCGGGAGGATTGAAGATATGACATTATGGGGGAAATTTTTACACTTCTCGGGAATAATAAATACTCACAACCAGCTTCATTGATCAGTTTGAAACAGTTTATTATCAGCAAACAGATAAACAAAAATGAAAGTTAAATTAGTGCCCAAAGGAACAATTAAGTCTATGAAACTACAACAACACTTTAGAAAACCACCAAACGGGGATTTTGAGGAAGTCAACATATCTGAAAATAACTATGATATTTTAGACAATAGTTTTGAAATACTAGAGGGTTCATTTTCAAAACTAAGGCCTATTGGAGCACCCGGAACAGGACCGAATTACGTATCAACTCCCAGGCACCAAGATACACCTGAAGAAGGAGAAATAACAGGAGACATAACAGTTCCAGAACCACAGTGCTCACCTATTATAATGTGTGATGACGTCGACCACCCAGAAGTCGAGAAAACAGACACAGAGCCCCAAAATGTGCCTAAGTATGAGGACATTTCAGAAGACGAAATTAATGTATCATTTAATTTCCGAACAGACGTTGTACAGGAAAATGAGCGTTCTGATTTATATATACGAGAGGTTGAGCGTTTTCTTCTAAAAAGCAATGAAATCATCCTACAAAAAACACGGAAACGCGAAGAACTTTTCAGAAAACGTGATAAATATCTACAAAAAGCAAGACGTGTGGAAGAAGCAATCAGGAAGGTCAACGCAATAGTTGTATTAGCCACGAAATTTACGGATATACTTGAATAAATTTTGTGCTTGTGTACGGATATATGTCTTTTTTATCTGGGAAAAACCAAATTTATTATACCGGCTGAAATAAGTTTATTAAAAGTGAAATCTTCAACCAAGACAACCAGAAAAATGTGAAAAAATAATTTCAAAAGTTTACACCTGCTTATGGCCTTTCTATTTTCACCTGGATATTATGTGAGATTTTTAACGAAAACAGTGAAATTAAAGGTGTGCGGAAATCAAAACCAGTGTTCCAAAAATAATTTAAAGTGAAAAGTGGATTGCATTTTTTCAAGGAGTAAAAAACTTAGGGAGCGATAATTAATATGTAAAGTGGGGAAAGGTTATATTTTTGTGATTATTAATATCACACCTAAGACATTCATTTCCGATTTATTTGAGAGGTTAAACACTGCTGTACTGTATAACTTAGTTTACAGAAAAAGCCATATAAGAAAGAGAGGAATTCTCAACAAACCTCAATTTATCGTGTTGAGTTCAAACTTTTTTACACTCAAATATTAATGATAGATAACTGTTTGGTTTCTCTAAAGAGTTTTTAGAATGTTTTTATAGGCATCTAAATAAATTTGATACATTATTTTTATAAATATTTCTATAGGGAAATGAAGAAAATATCGTGTATATTATTAAATAGGTGTATTTGAAAATACTATGTCAAACTTTTTTTATTTTGTTTAATGTACTCAACGTTTTTCACCTGTATGAAAATGAATTTTATATGTTTGCTGATAATAAATTTGGTTCAACTCACCAAAGCTATATTATTTCTCTACCCCCTAAATAAAAAATAACTATTGTGTAAAGACAAGATGTATTTTGTGTTTTATCTCTATAACCTACCAACGAATATTAAAAAATAGTAAAAACAAAAAAAGTGTCCAGGAGTAATTTGAATAAAATTAAAAACTATGGTAAATATGCTCTATAAGCAGTTCAAAAAGTAATTTTTTGTTTTGAATTAATGGTAAATAAGTAACTGATAAGACAAATTTATATTTTTACGTTCAAATAAAATAATTTTCGAAACAATACAGAGTACAGCAATTTCTTAATAAGGATTAAAACAGAGTATACTTACGTATAGTTATTACTCCAATGAAATAAGACACTGATATCCTATATCACTTCAGGTGCACTTTTACAGCTGTTAAAGAGATAAAATTTTACACTTCACTATTAAATTAGCACAGAGAAAGAAACATTAAAGCAACCAGATTTAAATAAAGGTCAACTGATAACTGAAACTCTTAAATTGCTTGTCAGCTGTGAGCTTAAAATATGCAGCAATACCCACTCCATTTATAACTTCATAGGCTTTACCAAAGAAATAAATAGTTTATGAATAGGTAGGTACCTAAACATGATATATCTTATTTTAAAAATAAAACAACAATAAACTTTTTACCATTTATTGGGCGAGCAAGCTGTAAATAAAAACAAAAAAAGTATAAAAATTTGTTAGTTACAGGTATAAAACGTTATAGGGCTGTATATTTATAAATGTTTTGAAAACAAAATTTTAACAATATGTTGACACTAATTTTTCGTTTATTATAGTTAGGACATCATTTTAAAAACTATGCTTGTTTACGAACTAATAAAAACCATTATTGTTACACAAAAAATATTTAAAACTATAAATGTTATTATTTCGGTATTGTAGGAAGACAACTTAATTTTTAAAAACTATATGAACTAATAGAAAATAATCATTATTTACACAAAATAGTTAAAACCTTATAATTAACATTTTCACTCATAACAATTTACTGCTAAAAAAGTTTCTTATTAAACTGATGCATTAAATTTACATAACATAAATCGCAAATTAAAAAATATATAGTTTTAAATGAGCGATGGAATAATTTTTATTCAAGAAAAATATTAGGTATTGCCCAGACATATAGAAAGTTTGTTTTAATGCATAAATCTACCACAGTTTTCGAAACAGATTTTTCAATCAATTCAAAATATACTTACGAAATATTAATGTACGTCCGGCGCTCCACCTCGCTCACCCGCGCCACCACCATCACCCCAAAAATCTCCTCCTCCCAGACAGTTGTTGTGGGGGTTGGGGGTGGAGGCCCCCCGCAGATGAAGGTGAACTAAGAAAAAAACAAATAAATACAGGGGATGCATGTGGAATGTAGATACATACATTTTCTGAGGGGTAAAAGTCCCCCACCACACCCCACACAAACTCCGCTACCTTCATGGTTACTAAAAGTAAAATATTTAAAAAAATTTAAAAATCAGATAATTAGTTAAAGTACTCACGATCGAGGCAAACAGGGCTTGACAGATATACTGAAAAGAAGAAAAAAGTTTAAGTTTCGCTGAAGAAATATCACAATAATCACTTTTCTAGCAGGGGGTAGTTTAAGACCTAGCGTTATAAATTTTATTTTATGGTAAAAACGGAAAACACTCAAATATATTTAAAACACTTTTATCAAAAACTCTAGATTTGAAAACTACCCCTGACACTAGCTAACACTTACTTAGTTCTTTGGTTGACATGTTGGAACTGAAGTCTGAGCCCTGGCAAATATAGAATTTGAAGTATGTAGTTACAAAAACAAAAAACTAAAAGCATAATACAATGTATTAAATGTTCTAGCAATGCAAATGTTATGGTAATTATACATGTACATTTTTGTACGCGAGCTCAGACGCTTCCAGTAAAAATTAAGCACTATTTAACAGCGTAATTCTATAAACAGCCTTAGTATTTATTTTAAAATATAAAACCCTTCGTGTTATAAATTTAAAAATGTATACGTTAATATTTCCATTACCAGTCTTAAAAGAGCTCTACCTACATACCTCGTTACAAATAACTAAAGTTTGTTATAACTTTTTTTAAAAATTTCAACTTACGCGTTTAATAATAAAAAAAATAGCGAAAACAGCCTATAAATTACCTTAACTAGGATGATTTTCTTGCAGAGTATATAATTTATTTAAAAGATTCGTGGACAGTCTGTCGAAATATAATGTCAGTTTAAAATCAAATGTTTTATGTCAAGCATTCTATTATAACACCAAAAATGCTACGAAACAAAATTGACTATTATGGACTTAAATTTCCACATAAAAATCATTTCATATTGAGGTTTCTAAATTTACACCCCTCCATTTTTATAAATAATTTATGTTTATTTTGATAATAAATTATAAATTGTTAGAGTAGGTTAATTAAATACTTGTTTTAGCATATTTCTAATAAATAAATACCCAAAATTGCATTATTTTTTATAAGTTGAGGAAAAAATCCATAATTAATAAAAACACAATAATTATGTCGTTTACAAGACATTTTATTTCTATAAAATACAGAACACAAATATACAGTATAGTAGTATAGAACATATTAATAGACCAGTTCGGTACAACGTGCCATAAAAATATAATATGTCATATCAAATAAAATTGTATAAGACGTACACAAGTGTATAACACATAATGGAAAAATACAAAAAATAATTCATATATAAAATAAGTCGTTAAATACAAAGAAACAATAAAAATAATCTAAAATTAGCCTGGTCATATAAGAAATATTATAAGATTATACATGTTTATAAATAATTTACCCTATAAAGTACTTCCTGTTTTAAGTTTTGCACTTTTTCTTGTTTGCTTTTTTTGTCTTGTTCTTGTTTGTTTTGTCTTCTATACCACCTTCTTTTTTCTTCGACTGCAAATTTTTTATTAATTTTCTTAAATGCCCCAGCCTATTCAACAAAGATAGATTTTTTGTCTTAAGCGTTCCTACAGCTCTATGAGTTCTCAAGTTTTCAGCAAATAAGTTTTTTTTATCCTTCTCATTATCAGCCTGTTTTTTTAAAAAATCTCCCAATTCAATTTTAAGAACCTCTGATGATTTATTTTGTTGATAAATTTCCTCTTCCAGGGCTTCGATTGTATCCCGTAGCTGAGTATGGGTTATAAGACAGAGATCTTTTTGTGAAGAAATCTTTTGCTTCAACACAGCAATTTCCAGTTCCTGGGCAAAGGATTCCTGTTTCTTGGTGTGCTTTAGCTGATTTAGTTCTGTTTCACGTGCATATAATATTTTGTTTAAATCGGTCAAAATAATGTCAAGTCTATTATGCCGTATTTCACATGTCCGCTCTTTGGTTCGACACTGATATAAGTCGTTTTCTAATGTACTGGACGATGTACAGACAACCACAGCGATTAAAACGATTAGTACGGTATACATTTTAGGTGTGTTATCGAGGGAATCTGGGAGAAAACTGAATTGCAAAAGTGTTTTAATGTTAAATACACTAGCTGTGTTTACTAATAATTAGAACCCTTTATAAACACCACTGTTACAATGTTGGTTCTATTATATTTCCGTTGTTTCATTTCATGGAATTCAGAAATATTTATAAAACGATCGTAACCATTTATGGGTATTCGAAAATTTACAACTGGAAGTAATTTGTAGCAGTTTGAATATTGTTCAATTCAGGGCTTTAAAATGTTTGTAATTCTAAAACAGTCACAACAATTTATCTTATTTAAATATGAGAAAATAAAATTTATTTGAATTTAATCTAATTCAGCAAATTATTAATGTATAGAAAACATGTTTGCAGATTGGCTTAATAATTCATTACGAAAAGTAGGTATTTTATTTCGATAACTAATTCATAAACAGTAGTTAATTCACTTTGAGATCTCGATACTGTTTTTATTCTTCTTCATTACTCTTTATATCGAGACAAAAATTTTGCTCTAAGTACTTTTAGAATGTTCCTATTGCGTTTTTCTCCCTGATTCTCTTCAATCGATTGTTTATTGATGTTTTTTGAGGGTGCTTTTTGGTTCTTGGATGATCCGATGTGTAGTCTTTGTACATGTCTTTTTAAGTTATCACGTCTATTAAATATTTTATTACACAATTCACAGGGAAAAGAACAGTTTTTGTGAATGTTTGTGTGTCGACTTAGACCACTAGGGCATAGAAATGTTTTATCACAATAAGTACAGTTAAACATCTTGCATCAACTACTACGTGTCAACTAATACCTTATCAGGGGAAGGTGTTCTATATTTATACTTAATTATTTCTAATTAAGATATTACCCCAAAATTTGGGCAGTCCCATAGGCGAGGACAATTTTTATGTGTTAAACGATAGCAATACCATAGGTGAGGGCAATGAGGGCAATTCACCTGTTCATGAGGGCAATTCACCTGTTCATGAGGGCAATTCACCTGTTCATGAGGGCAATTCACCTGTTCATGAGGGCAATTCACCTGTTCATGAGGGCAATTCACCTGTTCATGAGGGCAATTCACCTGTTCATGAGGGCAATTCACCTGTTCATGAGGGCAATTCACCTTATAATGAGGACAACTTTTTATTTATACCATAGGCGAGGACAATTTGCCTATTAAACGTAGGCAATATCATAGATGAGGACAATCTCTTCCTTTTTACAATTCTCTTTCTTAGCATGATATGCATTGTTTATAAAATTTTATGATGAGTTAAAAATTATTTTCAATATTTTTTATTTTTATACTTTTATTATTATTATGTCTGTATAAAACCTAAATAAAATCATTTATAAACAATTTTACATATTAAATGAGGCTAAATCATAAACGAATTGGTTGGATGATTTGAGTAAATTACAATAATCTATACCTGAATAAGAAATAATTTTCAATCCCAGACAAAATGTGTAATTATTAGCTATCTTAAATAGTACATTGTATTCGTGGTAATAAGACTCAAACGTTTGTTTAATAAACTGCTCGTAACATATTATAATCGGTTTTCACAGTATGTTTGTTTCTGGGAATAATTTAAAATTTAAAAACTCAAGAGCATTACATTGTATTACAATAACAAATACCGAAAATAACTAACATTTCACTAAGTGAAAATATTCCTTATTAATTACATTAATATATACTCTTGTTAAATACTTCATTGACAACACACGGCTCAAATATTGTTTTTAATTTTATTCTAATAAATTTCTACAGTATACGTTTTTTGCAAACAAAAAAAATATTTGTTGTATTATTTTATATAGGATGCGAGTCAGATATTAACAGATTATTCACTCTGCTTTTTAAAAATATGAATACTGAGTGTAAAAAATACTTGTACCGTCTGTGCATTCTACAGCTACCTGCTAATGAAACAGGAAGTTTTCCGGCATTAGCCAGCCATACAACGTCGTATACAGAGTGCAATAAAGATTCGCTACATACCAAGATACTAACCAGCTGTTCATATCATGAGACTTACATGATACGGATGTTCCCACACAACTTTGAATGAATGTACACCAGATGCTCATTTACGACTCATTAATAACATCTGTATGCCACATGCTAGGTAAATGCTCTCCCCACATGTTTCATCTCGTGAGACTGGATGTTCCCACACAACTTGCGCGTCATATGACTCATTAATAAAATTTCTCTGTTAACAACTTAGATGTCTCTTGTTTAGATTTGTAAGTCACCGCTACTACACGGCTCTTACTTATCTTAAGACCTACTAGGAGTCATTTAGTCAGTTTTTCGACATTTACTGTTGGTGTAAAAATAGTTATTGTTAAGATCGTCAACCAATACTAAAAATGGAAAAGTTTATTATCGTGAAGGATACCTTGAAGAAGGCGAAACGTTTCAATTTGATGGGGCGGACTTTAGAGTTTAAAATTAAACCCATACCGATTAGTGAGGAGCCTGTGAAATGGGTGAAAGATGCAGTTAATCAGATCATTGAAAGAGGTACAAAGGGACTCCATGCAAGTGATCAGGTCGGCTTTAGTTTCTGTTCACAAAATTTTTTACGTGGCAACGGGTGGCTCGCCTTTCGCAAAGCAGACAAGGTTACATATACCGATATTTGGGATGTTATTAGCAATATTTATCAATCTAACTCAAAGGGCTTGGATACAGAGACATTCTGTTTAGGAGTCACAAGTGTCAAGATACCTGCTGGAAGAGGAAGGGGTCGTCACTATAACAGCTTCGAAGAGGAATGCAATATGCGTAGAGGGATCATAACCATAAATAACAAAGACTCATTTTGTCTTCCTAGAGCATTAATCGTCTCTATTGCATACGTAAACAAGGACCCTATGTGGAATAAGGTTCGTCGTGATATTGGAGGCATTCAAACAGAGAGAGCCCTCAACCTATTGGAGGAATCGGGTGTTATTGTACCAGAGGAAGGATGTGGTAATAAGGAACTGGAACAGTTTCAACGTAATCTACAAAATTATAAAATTGTAGTTTATACGTATGGTAACAAAGGCAGAGATGTTATTTTTGACGGGCGTAGTGATGGAAAGAAACTTAATCTACTATATCACAAAGGACATTACAATGCCATAACCTCATTAACGTCTGCTTTTTGTGCGAAATATTATTGCGAAGAATGTCACGTACCCTATGAACACAAAAACAACCATCTTTGTGGAGGTGCCTGCTTTTGTTGTCAGAGGTCACCCAAATGTCCCAAAGCAATAAATGTAAAATGTACAGAGTGTAAAAGGTCGTTCCGAGGGCAGAGCTGCTACGATAATCACAAACGCCCCGGTTCCCTAGGAAAAGGCAATGTTTGTGAGCAGATTAAACTTTGTACAGAGTGTTTAAAAACAATTAAAGGTAATAGGAAACATACCTGTGGGGAAATATTTTGTAAAATTTGTAACACACACGTGCCTCAAGACCATCTTTGTTATATACAACCCGATAAAAGAACCCCGAAAACAGCAGATACTCTGTTTGTCTTTTATGATTTTGAAACAAGACAGGAAAAGGTTTTGGAGAACGGATCTCTTCTCCATGAACCAAATTTATGTGTCTATAGTCAGTGCTGTGATGAGTGTATTCAAACGGATATAAAAATTTGTAAAAAGTGTGGTCTAAGACAACAGGTGATAAAAGAAAATCCTGTTAAGGTCTTCATGCAGTGTATTCTTGATCTGCGAAAACTATTTAAACAAGTAGTATGTTTGGCCCATAATTCTCAGGCATTTGATGGACAGTTTATCCTCAGCTATATATTGAAGCAGACGGATTTAAACCCCGATTTAATTATGAAAGGAACTAAAATAATTTCTCTGGTTGTTGGAAATGTAAAATTTTTGGACTCCCTAAATTATCTTCCCATGGCTCTCTCCAAATTACCAAAAGCCTTTGACTTGGAACCAGAACTGAGAAAAGGATATTTTCCACACCGTTTTAACACATTGGAAAATGAAAATTATATCGGGCTTCTACCAGCCTTAGAATACTACGATCCTGATAATATGAAAGGAGACGCCCGAGAAAAATTTCTACATTGGTATGAGGAACATAAAGGCAATGTTTTCGATATGCAGCGTGATTTGATAGAATATTGTATATCTGATGTAAAAATATTGAAAGATGCTTGCTTGAAATTTCGTCAACAGTTGCTTGAAACCTCCAATGTCTGTCCGTTTACCGAAGCGTGTACGATTGCTTCCGCTTGTAACAAAGTGTTTAGGAGAAATTTCCTGAAACCAAACACTATAGGAATTATCCCTAAAAACGGTTACAGATGGCGGGATAATCAGAGTAAAATTGCTATCCAATGGCTTGTTTGGGAGGAACATCAAAGGGAAATTAATATTAAACACGCAGGCAAACAGCAAGAAGCCATAGTTCACGGGGTCAAAGTAGACGGGTATTGTGCGGAAACTAATCAAATTTTTGAGTTCCAAGGGTGTTTTTATCACGGATGTCTTACTTGCTTTAAGTATAACAGAGACAGTCCTCTGCATGCCAATCCCTCAGAGACTCTAACTGGGCGATATGAGTCTACAACTACTAAGACTGAAAGACTTAGAGAATTGAGGTACGAAGTCATTGAGATATGGGAGTGCCAATTTCGGAAAATGTTGAAAGAAAACGATGAGCTCAGAAATTATACTGAAAAACACCCTCTGGTTGCCTTGGCTCCAATTAACGCCCGTGACAGTTTTTACGGAGGTAGAACTGGAAATACTTGTGAATATTACAAGTGTGGTCCTAGTGAAAAAATAAAATATATCGATGTATGCTCTCTATACCCATACGTTTGCAAATACGGAAAATTTCCCATAGGACACCCTAAGGTCTACGTGGGTGAAGAATGCAACCAGCTAGACTTAGAAAAAGTATGTGGGGCGATCAAGTGTAACATATTACCGCCGACAGATTTGTACCACCCTGTATTACCCGTAAAAATGAACAACAAGCTATTGTTCGTTCTCTGCCAAGTTTGTGGATTAACAATGAGTCAGACTATCTGTAACCACACAGATGAAGAGAGAACACTAACGGGGACATGGATTATTGATGAAGTGATAAAAGCCGTGCAAATGGGGTACAAAATACTAGAAGTATATGAGGTCTGGAGTTATCAGAGTGATCAATTTAATAAGTCTAAAAAGATGGGAGGCCTGTTCACCGAAATGATGAATAAATTTATTAAAATCAAACAACAGGCCTCAGGGTGGCCCCATCAATGCACTACCGATGAGCAAAGAAATGCATATATTGAAGAATTTTTTGAAATGGAAGACGTTAAATTAGAGTTTGCGGAAATTTTGAATAACCCCGGATTGAGAGCCCTTGCTAAGCTAATGCTTAACAGTTTTTGGGGAAAATTCGGTCAAAGAGAGAATCAGCGCAAAACTAAGATTATTAGAGAGCCTTGTGAGCTATTTGATATGTTTACAGACCCTGCAATTCATATTAACACATTGCTACCTATAGGTGAAGAAGCGGTCGTTGTTAACTATGAGCATAGAGAAGAAACATACCAGCCTCTATCTACAGTCAATGTAGTAATAGCAGCATTTGTTACAAGTCAAGCCAGGTTAAAACTATATAGTTACCTCGAGAAATTGGGAGACAGAGTTTTGTATTATGATACAGATTCTGTAATTTACGTCTCTAGACCCGGAGAGTTTGAAGTACCCACAGGTGAATTTATTGGGGATATGACTGATGAACTAGAATCGTACGGTGCTGGCTTCTATATTACGGAGTTTGTGTCTGGTGGGCCTAAAAATTACGCGTATAAAGTGCATTCTACTTTGGATGGCGAAGAAAAAGTGGTGTGCAAGGTGAAAGGTTTTTCAATTAATTACGCAACATCTCGGCTAATAAATTTTCAAAGCATAAAAAACATGATTCTCGAAAATCCAGAACCTGTCTACATAGTATCCAATAATATTCGTAGAACAAAAGAGCATGAAGTGGTTACAAAAACAGAGACTAAAATATATAGGCCTAATTCAACAAAAAGAAAGTTCTTTGAGGATCATGGCTCTGCACCTTACGGCTATAGGAAATTAAAAAGTTTAGATTGATATTTCCTGTGTAATTGTAATTATCATGTATATTTTCTGTAAATTAACTTTTCCTGTAATTGGTATATTCCTCTAATAAAAATATTTCTAAAAAGTTTTCTTATTTTATTAATGAATAAACTAATAGGCCTTTTATAAATTGAGTAGCTTGTTTTGTGAAAATTTAAGTTTTGTCTTATTTATGATATTTTTTTTTAAAAAAGTTTGGGGTTGCACAGGTGCGCATTCATAAAATAAACAAGCAATAATAAAACGTCGTGACATAGATACAGGGGTCTTTCGAAGTTAGGGGTGGTCTGAAATTTAAACACAACAATTTAAATTTAAAATAAACTTTATGTCTACGGCGAATAATGCATGTTCCAGGTTTATGCGACATTACTTCGGTATATAAAATATTCGTTTAATCATGCTTTATTTATTTAAATATTACGATTTACAACTATTTGTGCAAAAGTGTTTAAGAAATAAATATTAAATATTAAATATAACGACGACACACATTTTTACATACAGAGCACAGCATCCGGTTAGGAACATGTACAGCTGATGTTTTCTAATTAAAACCTTCGCACCTGAGCAATTATAGTAGGCTTTGTGGATAACACATCGTATCGTAGCCTAGTTCAATGATGTTAAATGTAGTGCTACTGTATTGTGTTATAGGATAAAAATAACTTTGTAATACTCTGAAGACCGAAAATATGAAATCAGAGTTGAAACAGGTAGCCAATCAATAACGGCTTGTGTTTCATATTAACATTAATGTATATGCATTTTATAATGCTTGAAATTCCTACCCGTATGCCGATAAAAGTTAAAACATGTGTGAGATTCTAATTATATCATGTTAAACAACAATTGTGTGGGGAGTGAATGTCTAACGTTATAATATGCATATTCTGATAAGATAATTTTTCAATAAACTAGCTTTCTGTAGGCTTTTTGATAACATACAGGTTGATTACCATAGTATAATCAATAAAAATGAATGACATAGAAGGTGCCAAAATAAAATCTGTACACATAAATACAGGTGGATTAGTACGATTTTTAAAATATCTTTGGGTTTTATATTGTCCTCTATATACAGGAGGATAGAAGTTTAAGTACCTAATTTCAAATATAATTTTCAATTAGATTTCCAATGTATGGGTGTTCTCATATATTTTCAGATAAACATCTGATCCGTATAAAATTTGTGTACAGGCAGTTTTTCATTACGCCATAGGGTTCTATTTTTAGATCTGTACTACTTACTAGTCTATACATGCACGCATGTCTGTTACAGGTGAATGCCCTGTTAACCTCTTTTTGACCTTGGTGTCTATATTTAGATTTACATCTGTTTCACACATGGTGATGTTTGATACAGGTTAATGCTCTGTTAACCTTTTGTGACCTTTGCCTATTTTTAGATTTACATATGGTAACAGGCTGCCTGTTTAGACAAGTTAATGATTAGTCATATCTGCTAGTCTGATGTTAACTGAGTCATCAACCACCTGCTCGCCAGATGTTGTCGTGGGAATACATGTTTCCGCTTGGTTCCTGTTCTCGCTTGTCCGGCGATCGTCTATACATGTCTGAACAAGTAGGGTATAGCATCTGCCTCTCTAACCTTTTAATACAAAAATAATATCAGCATGACTGTAACCCCCTCCCAAAAGTATACCGACGACAAAATAAAAGGCTTCTTGTGTATATAAACACTAGGTTGTGAATAAGCCATATAACAAAGTAAAATAATTTTAAGATGTGTGCTGGATATTATCAGGTAGATCCATTATTGAGTTATTGTAGCTGGAAACCTGAATTGGTACAACAAATAAAAGAGGAATTTCCCGTAGAATATGAAGTTATAAAGAACCTCCCCGGAGAACGATGGGTAATAGCCGGAGGTTTTATAAGCTACCTATTAAAATTAACAAGTGCGTTCAATGATATAGATGTATTTTACTTCGACGACTGCTTTAGTAGAAGTTGTGATGTGTCCGGTTGGCGTCCGCACAACATCAATAAATATGTGGAAGGCTTCAACGTGTTTAATCATATAAAATATAGGATACGGGTTTTAGAATTCATGGATGTTTCAGCACAGCATCTGAGACATCAGGTTTTCAGTTTATTCCGCTTTTTTGATTGTGTCTTAATTAAAAAAGCTATACATTTAAAAAGCACACTATTTATCGACTGTACTTTTGGCTCGATAAATTTTGCAACTAGCGAACGAAGAGAAAAATATAATCAGCGATTAGTTCGTCCCATTGTTACACAACCAAAAACACTGTGTTTGATAGCTTTTGAATATTTATACGAGAAATTTTGTGAACAGTGAAATATGATTGCTTCTCATGCGATATTTCTCAATTTATGATTTGCAATAAATATTAATAAACATTTAAATCGTTTTTTAATTTAACCCGCATGAAATTTTTCTCCTAAACCTTGTAGGCCTAATCGGTTTATAATATGGTAAGTAAATTATCGTACTTGGCTGCAAATATGAAATATCTAAAATTCTAAAAATATATAATTTGCTCGGAGAATATTGTTTTGTGTCCTTTGTACAACGGCATAACTAATTTATTTTCTTTCTATATGTCGTTAAACCCACAGTTTTTAGGTTGCTACCCTTTATTACCTATTTTGCTATAAATTTTACCCCCGGTATTAATAATCTGTCTCCCGGTTAAAATATAGTTAGTCAGCTTGAGTTTGAATAGTAAATAAAATTTGTTTCAAATTACCGTTAATTTATCGCCTGTGCTAAAAATAGCCTACGCGAATGCATTCAGTTTAAACACTTGTTAATACCAAATGTTTACAGCCTATTTGCAGAACAAAACATACGGTGCGTTTCATTTCTATCGTTACCCCATATACTTGCTACAGCCCTCAGCACTTTTTGCTGTTTGCTTTGTTACACAGGGTGCGATCTGTCTATGTAATTGTACTTTATATACCTGTACTTTATATACTGTATGTAACTTAGAAGACTACTGCAAGTTATCGGATGCTCTAATGTCCCTCTATTGCATGTACGAATCAGATATTTTGCTATTAGGTGATTTTTTAATATACCGGATTATATTGTCTTTTCGGAATACCGGGACATACTGGAACACACTGGGACATACTGGAACACACTGGGACATACTGGAACACACTGGGACATAGCGAAACATACTGAACATAATATATATCTATGGAAAAGCTGTATAGCAAAACCTTGGTGATGTGGTATTTTCATAGTATGAGCCCAAGACTAGGAGAAATTATGAGGCTTTTCCTACGTCGCCAATAGTAGTTCAATGTCCTGGGAAGTATTAATAATCTCTCTCCTGGTTAAAATATAATTAGTCAGCTTGAGTTTGAATAGTAAATAAAATTTGTTTCAAATTACCATTAATTTATCGTCTGCGCACGTTGAGCTAAAAATAATTTTTTGTCTTATCATTGAGCAGCATTTTGACGAAGGAAATCCTTTTTTCTATATCTCGTTAAACCCCACAGTTTTTAGGTTGCTACCCTCTAGTGCCTATTTTGCTAAAAACTTTACCCCCAGTATTAATAATCTCTCCAGGTTAAAATATAATTAGTCAGTTTGAACGCCTGAATAGTATATAAAATTTGTTTTAAAATACCATGATTTATCGTCTGTGCTAAAAATAGCCTACGCGAATGCATTCAGTTTAAGCACTTGTTAATACCAAATGTTCACACCCTATTTGCAGAACAAAACATACGGTGCGTTTCATTTCTATCGTTACCCCATATACTTGCTACAGCCCTCAGCACTTTTTGCTGTTTGCTTTGTTACACAGGGTGTTTATTTTTCCATAACCCACAGGATGTCGTAAATTAACCGGCCATCTTCGCACTGCCATATGTTTTACAACCACACCATATGTTTTACACCGGATGTGGTCTAGACGCCATATGTTTTCTATTAATAGAATATTGGCTTTTTGATTACCATCTGTTTACCATATATTTTACACCTGATGTGCTCTAGACGTCATTTTCTATTAATAGAACATTGACCCCCACCCCTTTTGATTACCATCTGTCTACCATATGTTTTACACCGGATGCGCATATGTCATTGCTCCCACCATGAGGCACCATGACTAATAATTTTTCAATATATTTTAATAAGTCGGGAACGTAAACGTATTTGCCGTATGACGCCTTTTTAGTTCCATATTTTCCCGCATTAGCAGAGACGCCAACTTTTTAGCCAGGACGCAAACCTTTAGTTCCGCATTTTGCCGTATGGCGCCTTTTTAGTTCCGTATTATGCCGCATTAGCAGAGACGCTAACTTTTTTAGCCAAGACACAAACCTTTAGTTCCGTATTTTGCCGTATGGCGCTGTAACCTTTTAGTTCCGTATTATGCCACTAGATGGCGCTGCGGCGACCATCATGGGGTATATAACTACTGATTTTCATTGAAAATTTTAAATGTTGACAGTTCACTGTTACTCAAATATAGAGGAGCCTTTGAAATATTTACATTCATGTTTTTAATGTTTTATTTTTAATATAATATATGTTTAATATATTGTGGATAAGTGGATATGGTATCAGAAATTCCAAAAATGCTCTTAAAGTGATATGTATTATGCACGTGGTCTCAAATTTATTATTTATCGGGAATAAAATATACTATATATACTATAATGATTGTCGTATTTTATTTATAATATTTTCTTATGTGTAAGAATATTGTCTATTCCCCCCCCCCCTTGAGATCTTAATTCAGCCGTTTTCTTAGGTTGTATGTTTATAAGTGATGCGACGTAGCTGGGTCTTTTATCGCGGCTACCCAAATTCCAGTATTCCTCAAAACATTTCTTTCGCTCTTCTTCCGGAAATCTATCACGACACACGACAGTTCTCTAAATCCTTCATTACCCTACTTAGCACCAACTTTCCCTTTTCAGAAAAGTACCTCCGACCCGCATTCCTTAATTTCTTGCTTTCCTCTCGCTGCCTTCCGGTACGACCCATTTTGCCATTCTTATTTTCTCTTATTGCCCATTTCTTCTGGCTCTTCTTCAGTAACAAAACTTGTAGTCGGTACTTGTTCTTCAAAACTAAAAATAATTTAGATAATTTTATTTTGCATTTTAAAATATTATGAAGCTATATACTACACACATCATATACAGGGTGTCTCAAATTGGTGAGGATTGAGGAGTTTCACCCATTTCCAGAGTAGCTGGAAAAAAACTGATGACACATTCCTGAGGTCAATTTTCGAGACGAATCGAACGGTCAAGGACTCATTTCGATATCTTGTACCGTTTTCGAGATATAAGCCAAAATTAGTATTTCTGTCATTTTAAGAGGGTACCGTAACTTCCTTATTTATGAATATTTTTTCAAATTTTAAAAACTTTCTTAGGGCACTTTTTTACGTAGATTCAGAATCTGAAGACTAAATTTGCCTAACTCTTACAGATTTTCCGCTACGATCCAAACTTCAATTTTTTTAAATGGAAACCATAGTTGGCAGTGGCTTAAAAAAATTTCATATTTTTTAAGCTTTTCAAAAATATAACACAAGTCATATTCGTTTTTAATAGGAGCCGGATAATTTCGATTTTCATTGAAAATTTTAAATGTTGACAGTTCACTGTTACTCAAATATAGAGGAGCCTTTGAAATATTTACATTCATGTTTTTAATGTTTTATTTTTAATATAATATATGTTTAATATATTGTGGATAAGTGGATATGGTATCAGAAATTCCAAAAATGCTCTTAAAGTGATATGTATTATGCACGTGGTCTCAAATTTATTATTTATCGGGAATAAAATATACTATATATACTATAATGATTGTCGTATTTTATTTATAATATTTTCTTATGTGTAAGAATATTGTCTATCCCCCCCCCCCCCTTGAGATCCTAATTCAGCCGTTTTCTTAGGTTGTATGTTTATAAGTGATGCGACGTAGCTGGGTCTTTTATCGCGGCTACCCAAATTCCAGTATTCCTCAAAACATTTCTTTCGCTCTTCTTCCGGAAATCTATCACGACACACGACAGTTCTCTAAATCCTTCATTACCCTACTTAGCACCAACTTTCCCTTTTCAGAAAAGTACCTCCGACCCGCATTCCTTAATTTCTTGCTTTCCTCTCGCTGCCTTCCGGTACGACCCATTTTGCCATTCTTATTTTCTCTTATTGCCCATTTCTTCTGGCTCTTCTTCAGTAACAAAACTTGTAGTCGGTACTTGTTCTTCAAAACTAAAAATAATTTAGATAATTTTATTTTGCATTTTAAAATATTATGAAGCTATATACTACACACATCATATACAGGGTGTCTCAAATTGGTGAGGATTGAGGAGTTTCACCCATTTCCAGAGTAGCTGGAAAAAAACTGATGACACATTCCTGAGGTCAATTTTCGAGACGAATCGAACGGTCAAGGACTCATTTCGATATCTTGTACCGTTTTCGAGATATAAGCCAAAATTAGTATTTCTGTCATTTTAAGAGGGTACCGTAACTTCCTTATTTATGAATATTTTTTCAAATTTTAAAAACTTTCTTAGGGCACTTTTTTACGTAGATTCAGAATCTGAAGACTAAATTTGCCTAACTCTTACAGATTTTCCGCTACGATCCAAACTTCAATTTTTTTAAATGGAAACCATAGTTGGCAGTGGCTTAAAAAAATTTCATATTTTTTAAGCTTTTCAAAAATATAACACAAGTCATATTCGTTTTTAATAGGAGCCGGATAATTTCGATTTTCATTGAAAATTTTAAATGTTGACAGTTCACTGTTACTCAAATATAGAGGAGCCTTTGAAATATTTACATTCATGTTTTTAATGTTTTATTTTTAATATAATATATGTTTAATATATTGTGGATAAGTGGATATGGTATCAGAAATTCCAAAAATGCTCTTAAAGTGATATGTATTATGCACGTGGTCTCAAATTTATTATTTATCGGGAATAAAATATACTATATATACTATAATGATTGTCGTATTTTATTTATAATATTTTCTTATGTGTAAGAATATTGTCTATTCCCCTCCCCCTTGAGATCTTAATTCAGCCGTTTTCTTAGGTTGTATGTTTATAAGTGATGCGACGTAGCTGGGTCTTTTATCGCGGCTACCCAAGTTCCAGTATTCCTCAAAACATTTCTTTCGCTCTTCTTCCGGAAATCTATCACGACAGTTCTCTAAATCCTTCATTACCCTACTTAGCACCAACTTTCCCTTTTCAGAAACGTACCTCCGACCCGCATTCCTTAATTTCTTGCTTTCCTCTCGCTGCCTTCCGGTACGTCCCATTTTGCCATTCTTATTTTCTCTTATTGCCCATTTCTTCTGGCTCTTCTTCAGTAACAAAACTTGCAGTCGGTACTTGTTCTTCAAAACTAAAAATAATTTAGAAAATTTTATTTTGCATTTTAAAATATTATGAAGCTATATACTACACACATCATATACAGGGTGTCTCAAATTGGTGAGGATTGAGGAGTTATGCCCATTTCCAGAGTAGCTGGAAAAAAAATGATGACACATTCCTGAGGTCAATTTTCGAGACGAATCGAACGGTCAAGGACTCATTTGGATATCTTGTACCGTTTTCGAGATATACGCCAAAATTAGTATTTCTGTCATTTTAAGAGGGTACCGTAACTTCCTTATTTATGAATATTTTTTCAAATTTTAAAAACTTTCTAAGGGCACTTTTTTACGTAGATTCAGAATCTGAAGACTAAATTTGCCTAACTCTTACAGATTTTCCGCTACGATCCAAACTTCAATTTTTTTAAATGGAAACCATAGTTGGCAGTGGCTTAAAAAAATTTCATATTTTTTAAGCTTTTCAAAAATATAACACAAGTCATATTCGTTTTTAATAGGAGCCGGATAATTTCGATTTTCATTGAAAATTTTAAATGTTGACAGTTCACCGTTACTCAAATATAGAGGAGCATTTGAAATATTTACATTCTTGTTTTTAATGTTTTATTTTTAATATAATATATGTTTAATATATTGTGGATAAGTGGATATGGTATCAGAAATTCCAAAAATGCTCTTAAAGTGATATGTATTATGCACGTGGTCTCAAATTTATTATTTATCGGGAATAAAATATACTATATATACTATAATGATTGTCGTATTTTATTTATAATATTTTCTTATGTGTAAGAATATTGTCTATTCCCCTCCCCCTTGAGATCTTAATTCAGCCGTTTTCTTAGGTTGTATGTTTATAAGTGATGCGACGTAGCTGGGTCTTTTATCGCGGCTACCCAAGTTCCAGTATTCCTCAAAACATTTCTTTCGCTCTTCTTCCGGAAATCTATCACGACAGTTCTCTAAATCCTTCATTACCCTACTTAGCACCAACTTTCCCTTTTCAGAAAAGTACCTCCGACCCGCATTCCTTAATTTCTTGCTTTCCTCTCGCTGCCTTCCGGTACGACCCATTTTGCCATTCTTATTTTCTCTTATTGCCCATTTCTTCTGGCTCTTCTTCAGTAACAAAACTTGTAGTCGGTACTTGTTCTTCAAAACTAAAAATAATTTAGATAATTTTATTTTGCATTTTAAAATATTATGAAGCTATATACTACACACATCATATACAGGGTGTCTCAAATTGGTGAGGATTGAGGAGTTACACCCATTTCCAGAGTAGCTGGAAAAAAACTGATGACACATTCCTGAGGTCAATTTTCGAGACGAATCGAACGGTCAAGGACTCATTTCGATATCTTGTACCGTTTTCGAGATATAAGCCAAAATTAGTATTTCTGTCATTTTAAGAGGGTACCGTAACTTCCTTATTTATGAATATTTTTTCAAATTTTAAAAACTTTCTTAGGGCACTTTTTTACGTAGATTCAGAATCTGAAGACTAAATTTGCCTAACTCTTACAGATTTTCCGCTACGATCCAAACTTCAATTTTTTTAAATGGAAACCATAGTTGGCAGTGGCTTAAAAAAATTTCATATTTTTTAAGCTTTTCAAAAATATAACACAAGTCATATTCGTTTTTAATAGGAGCCGGATAATTTCGATTTTCATTGAAAATTTTAAATGTTGACAGTTCACTGTTACTCAAATATAGAGGAGCCTTTGAAATATTTACATTCATGTTTTTAATGTTTTATTTTTAATATAATATATGTTTAATATATTGTGGATAAGTGAATATGGTATCAGAAATTCCAAAAATGCTCTTAAAGTGATATGTATTATGCACGTGGTCTCAAATTTATTATTTATCGGGAATAAAATATACTATATATACTATAATGATTGTCGTATTTTATTTATAATATTTTCTTATGTGTAAGAATATTGTCTATTCCCCCCCCCCCCCCCTTGAGATCTTAATTCAGCCGTTTTCTTAGGTTGTATGTTTATAAGTGATGCGACGTAGCTGGGTCTTTTATCGCGGCTACCCAAATTCCAGTATTCCTCAAAACATTTCTTTCGCTCTTCTTCCGGAAATCTATCACGACAGTTCTCTAAATCCTTCATTACCCTACTTAGCACCAACTTTCCCTTTTCAGAAAAGTACCTCCGACCCGCATTCCTTAATTTCTTGCTTTCCTCTCGCTGCCTTCCGGTACGACCCATTTTGCCATTCTTATTTTCTCTTATTGCCCATTTCTTCTGGCTCTTCTTCAGTAACAAAACTTGTAGTCGGTACTTGTTCTTCAAAACTAAAAATAATTTAGATAATTTTATTTTGCATTTTAAAATATTATGAAGCTATATACTACACACATCATATACAGGGTGTCTCAAATTGGTGAGGATTGAGGAGTTACACCCATTTCCAGAGTAGCTGGAAAAAAACTGATGACACATTCCTGAGGTCAATTTTCGAGACGAATCGAACGGTCAAGGACTCATTTCGATATCTTGTACCGTTTTCGAGATATAAGCCAAAATTAGTATTTCTGTCATTTTAAGAGGGTACCGTAACTTCCTTATTTATGAATATTTTTTCAAATTTTAAAAACTTTCTTAGGGCACTTTTTTACGTAGATTCAGAATCTGAAGACTAAATTTGCCTAACTCTTACAGATTTTCCGCTACGATCCAAACTTCAATTTTTTTAAATGGAAACCATAGTTGGCAGTGGCTTAAAAAAATTTCATATTTTTTAAGCTTTTCAAAAATATAACACAAGTCATATTCGTTTGTAATAGGAGCCGGATAATTTCGATTTTCATTGAAAATTTTAAATGTTGACAGTTCACTGTTACTCAAATATAGAGGAGCCTTTGAAATATTTACATTCATGTTTTTAATGTTTTATTTTTAATATAATATATGTTTAATATATTGTGGATAAGTGGATATGGTATCAGAAATTCCAAAAATGCTCTTAAAGTGATATGTATTATGCACGTGGTCTCACATTTATTATTTATCGGGAATAAAATATACTATATATACTATAATGATTGTCGTATTTTATTTATAATATTTTCTTATGTGTAAGAATATTGTCTATCCCCCCCCCCCCCCCTTGAGATCCTAATTCAGCCGTTTTCTTAGGTTGTATGTTTATAAGTGATGCGACGTAGCTGGGTCTTTTATCGCGGCTACCCAAATTCCAGTATTCCTCAAAACATTTCTTTCGCTCTTCTTCCGGAAATCTATCACGACAGTTCTCTAAATCCTTCATTACCCTACTTAGCACCAACTTTCCCTTTTCAGAAACGTACCTCCGACCCGCATTCCTTAATTTCTTGCTTTCCTCTCGCTGCCTTCCGGTACGTCCCATTTTGCCATTCTTATTTTCTCTTATTGCCCATTTCTTCTGGCTCTTCTTCAGTAACAAAACTTGCAGTCGGTACTTGTTCTTCAAAACTAAAAATAATTTAGATAATTTTATTTTGCATTTTAAAATATTATGAAGCTATATACTACACACATCATATACAGGGTGTCTCAAATTGGTGAGGATTGAGGAGTTATGCCCATTTCCAGAGTAGCTGGAAAAAAAATGATGACACATTCCTGAGGTTAATTTTCGAGACGAATCGAACGGTCAAGGACTCATTTGGATATCTTGTACCGTTTTCGAGATATAAGCCAAAATTAGTATTTCTGTCATTTTAAGAGGGTACCGTAACTTCCTTATTTATGAATATTTTTTCAAATTTTAAAAACTTTCTAAGGGCACTTTTTTACGTAGATTCAGAATCTGAAGACTAAATTTGCCTAACTCTTACAGATTTTCCGCTACGATCCAAACTTCAATTTTTTTAAATGGAAGCCATAGTTGGCAGTGGCTTAAAAAAATTTCATATTTTTTAAGCTTTTCAAAAATATAACACAAGTCATATTCGTTTTTAATAGGAGCCGGATAATTTCGATTTTCATTGAAAATTTTAAATGTTGACAGTTCACCGTTACTCGAATATAGAGGAGCATTTGAAATATTTACATTCTTGTTTTTAATGTTTTATTTTTAATATAATATATGTTTAATATATTAATATATTGTGGATAAGTGGATATGGTATCAGAAATTCCAAAAATGCTCTTAAAGTGATATGTATTATGCACCTGGTCTCAAATTTATTATTTATCGGGAATAAAATATACTATATATACTATAATGATTGTCGTATTTTATTTATAATATTTTCTTATGTGTAAGAATATTGTCTATCCCCCCCCCCCCCTCCCCTTGAGATCTTAATTCAGCCGTTTTCTTAGGTTGTACGTTTATAAGTGATGCGACGTAGCTGGGTCTTTTATCGCGGCTACCCAAATTCCAGTATTCCTCAAAACATTTCTTTCGCTCTTCTTCCGGAAATCTATCACGACAGTTCTCTAAATCCTTCATTACCCTACTTAGCACCAACTTTCCCTTTTCAGAAACGTACCTCCGACCCGCATTCCTTAATTTCTTGCTTTCCTCTCGCTGCCTTCCGGTACGTCCCATTTTGCCATTCTTATTTTCTCTTATTGCCCATTTCTTCTGGCTCTTCTTCAGTAACAAAACTTGCAGTCGGTACTTGTTCTTCAAAACTAAAAATAATTTAGATAATTTTATTTTGCATTTTAAAATATTATGAAGCTATATACTACACACATCATATACAGGGTGTCTCAAATTGGTGAGGATTGAGGAGTTACACCCATTTCCAGAGTAGCTGGAAAAAAACTGATGACACATTCCTGAGGTCAATTTTCGAGACGAATCGAACGGTCAAGGACTCATTTCGATATCTTGTACCGTTTTCGAGATATAAGCCAAAATTAGTATTTCTGTCATTTTAAGAGGGTACCGTAACTTCCTTATTTATGAATATTTTTTCAAATTTTAAAAACTTTCTTAGGGCACTTTTTTACGTAGATTCAGAATCTGAAGACTAAATTTGCCTAACTCTTACAGATTTTCCGCTACGATCCAAACTTCAATTTTTTTAAATGGAAACCATAGTTGGCAGTGGCTTAAAAAAATTTCATATTTTTTAAGCTTTTCAAAAATATAACACAAGTCATATTCGTTTTTAATAGGAGCCGGATAATTTCGATTTTCATTGAAAATTTTAAATGTTGACAGTTCACTGTTACTCAAATATAGAGGAGCCTTTGAAATATTTACATTCATGTTTTTAATGTTTTATTTTTAATATAATATATGTTTAATATATTGTGGATAAGTGAATATGGTATCAGAAATTCCAAAAATGCTCTTAAAGTGATATGTATTATGCACGTGGTCTCAAATTTATTATTTATCGGGAATAAAATATACTATATATACTATAATGATTGTCGTATTTTATTTATAATATTTTCTTATGTGTAAGAATATTGTCTATTCCCCCCCCCCCCTTGAGATCTTAATTCAGCCGTTTTCTTAGGTTGTATGTTTATAAGTGATGCGACGTAGCTGGGTCTTTTATCGCGGCTACCCAAATTCCAGTATTCCTCAAAACATTTCTTTCGCTCTTCTTCCGGAAATCTATCACGACAGTTCTCTAAATCCTTCATTACCCTACTTAGCACCAACTTTCCCTTTTCAGAAAAGTACCTCCGACCCGCATTCCTTAATTTCTTGCTTTCCTCTCGCTGCCTTCCGGTACGACCCATTTTGCCATTCTTATTTTCTCTTATTGCCCATTTCTTCTGGCTCTTCTTCAGTAACAAAACTTGTAGTCGGTACTTGTTCTTCAAAACTAAAAATAATTTAGATAATTTTATTTTGCATTTTAAAATATTATGAAGCTATATACTACACACATCATATACAGGGTGTCTCAAATTGGTGAGGATTGAGGAGTTTCACCCATTTCCAGAGTAGCTGGAAAAAAACTGATGACACATTCCTGAGGTCAATTTTCGAGACGAATCGAACGGTCAAGGACTCATTTCGATATCTTGTACCGTTTTCGAGATATAAGCCAAAATTAGTATTTCTGTCATTTTAAGAGGGTACCGTAACTTCCTTATTTATGAATATTTCTTCAAATTTTAAAAACTTTCTTAGGGCACTTTTTTACGTAGATTCAGAATCTGAAGACTAAATTTGCCTAACTCTTACAGATTTTCCGCTACGATCCAAACTTCAATTTTTTTAAATGGAAACCATAGTTGGCAGTGGCTTAAAAAAATTTCATATTTTTTAAGCTTTTCAAAAATATAACACAAGTCATATTCGTTTTTAATAGGAGCCGGATAATTTCGATTTTCATTGAAAATTTTAAATGTTGACAGTTCACTGTTACTCAAATATAGAGGAGCCTTTGAAATATTTACATTCATGTTTTTAATGTTTTATTTTTAATATAATATATGTTTAATATATTGTGGATAAGTGGATATGGTATCAGAAATTCCAAAAATGCTCTTAAAGTGAATGGTATTATGCACGTGGTCTCAAATTTATTATTTATCGGGAATAAAATATACTATATATACTATAATGATTGTCGTATTTTATTTATAATATTTTCTTATGTGTAAGAATATTGTCTATCCCCCCCCCCCTTGAGATCCTAATTCAGCCGTTTTCTTAGGTTGTATGTTTATAAGTGATGCGACGTAGCTGGGTCTTTTATCGCGGCTACCCAAATTCCAGTATTCCTCAAAACATTTCTTTCGCTCTTCTTCCGGAAATCTATCACGACAGTTCTCTAAATCCTTCATTACCCTACTTAGCACCAACTTTCCCTTTTCAGAAACGTACCTCCGACCCGCATTCCTTAATTTCTTGCTTTCCTCTCGCTGCCTTCCGGTACGTCCCATTTTGCCATTCTTATTTTCTCTTATTGCCCATTTCTTCTGGCTCTTCTTCAGTAACAAAACTTGCAGTCGGTACTTGTTCTTCAAAACTAAAAAGAATTTAGATAATTTTATTTTGCATTTTAAAATATTATGAAGCTATATACTACACACATCATATACAGGGTGTCTCAAATTGGTGAGGATTGAGGAGTTACGCCCATTTCCAGAGTAGCTGGAAAAAAAATGATGACACATTCCTGAGGTCAATTTTCGAGACGAATCGAACGGTCAAGGACTCATTTGGATATCTTGTACCGTTTTCGAGATATAAGCCAAAATTAGTATTTCTGTCATTTTAAGAGGGTACCGTAACTTCCTTATTTATGAATATTTTTTCAAATTTTAAAAACTTTCTAAGGGCACTTTTTTACGTAGATTCAGAATCTGAAGACTAAATTTGCCTAACTCTTACAGATTTTCCGCTACGATCCAAACTTCAATTTTTTTAAATGGAAACCATAGTTGGCAGTGGCTTAAAAAAATTTCATATTTTTTAAGATTTTCAAAAATATAACACAAGTCATATTCGTTTTTAATAGGAGCCGGATAATTTCGATTTTCATTGAAAATTTTAAATGTTGACAGTTCACCGTTACTCAAATATAGAGGAGCCTTTGAAATATTTACATTCTTGTTTTTAATGTTTTATTTTTAATATAATATATGTTTAATATATTAATATATTGTGGATAAGTGGATATGGTATCAGAAATTCCAAAAATGCTCTTAAAGTGATATGTATTATGCACCTGGTCTCAAATTTATTATTTATCGGGAATAAAATATACTATATATACTATAATGATTGTCGTATTTTATTTATAATATTTTCTTATGTGTAAGAATATTGTCTATCCCCCCCCCCCCCCCCCTCCCCCTTGAGATCTTAATTCAGCCGTTTTCTTAGGTTGTACGTTTATAAGTGATGCGACGTAGCTGGGTCTTTTATCGCGGCTACCCAAATTCCAGTATTCCTCAAAACATTTCTTTCGCTCTTCTTCCGGAAATCTATCACGACAGTTCTCTAAATCCTTCATTACCCTACTTAGCACCAACTTTCCCTTTTCAGAAACGTACCTCCGAACCGCATTCCTTAATTTCTTGCTTTCCTCTCGCTGCCTTCCGGTACGACCCATTTTGCCATTCTTATTTTCTCTTATTGCCCATTTCTTCTGGCTCTTCTTCAGTAACAAAACTTGTAGTCGGTACTTGTTCTTCAAAACTAAAAATAATTTAGATAATTTTATTTTGCATTTTAAAATATTATGAAGCTATATACTACACACATCATATACAGGGTGTCTCAAATTGGTGAGGATTGAGGAGTTACACCCATTTCCAGAGTAGCTGGAAGAAAACTGATGATACATTCCTGAGGTCAATTTTCGAGACGAATCGAACGGTCAAGGACTCATTTCGATATCTTGTACCGTTTTCGAGATATAAGCCAAAATTAGTATTTCTGTCATTTTAAGAGGGTACCGTAACTTCCTTATTTATGAATATTTTTTCAAATTTTAAAAACTTTCTTAGGGCACTTTTTTACGTAGATTCAGAATCTGAAGACTAAATGTGCCTAACTCTTACAGATTTTCCGCTACGATCCAAACATCAATTTTTTTAAATGGAAACCATAGTTGACAGTGGCTTAAAAGAATTTCATATTTTTTAAGCTTTTCAAAAATATAACACAAGTCGTATTCGTTTTTAATAGGAGCCGGATAATTTCGATTTTCATTGAAAATTTTAAATGTTGACAGTTCACCGTTACTCAAATATAGAGGAGCCTTTGAAATATTTACATTCATGTTTTTAATGTTTTATTTTTAATATAATATATGTTTAATATATTGTGGATAAGTGGATATGGTATCAGAAATTCCAAAAATGCTCTTAAAGTGATATGTATTATGCACGTGGTCTCAAATTTATTATTTATCGGGAATAAAATATACTATATATACTATAATGATTGTCGTATTTTATTTATAATATTTTCTTATGTGTAAGAATATTGTCTATTCCCCTCCCCCTTGAGATCTTAATTCAGCCGTTTTCTTAGGTTGTATGTTTATAAGTGATGCGACGTAGCTGGGTCTTTTATCGCGGCTACCCAAGTTCCAGTATTCCTCAAAACATTTCTTTCGCTCTTCTTCCGGAAATCTATCACGACAGTTCTCTAAATCCTTCATTACCCTACTTAGCACCAACTTTCCCTTTTCAGAAAAGTACCTCCGACCCGCATTCCTTAATTTCTTGCTTTCCTCTCGCTGCCTTCCGGTACGACCCATTTTGCCATTCTTATTTTCTCTTATTGCCCATTTCTTCTGGCTCTTCTTCAGTAACAAAACTTGTAGTCGGTACTTGTTCTTCAAAACTAAAAATAATTTAGATAATTTTATTTTGCATTTTAAAATATTATGAAGCTATATACTACACACATCATATACAGGGTGTCTCAAATTGGTGAGGATTGAGGAGTTACACCCATTTCCAGAGTAGCTGGAAAAAAACTGATGACACATTCCTGAGGTCAATTTTCGAGACGAATCGAACGGTCAAGGACTCATTTCGATATCTTGTACCGTTTTCGAGATATAAGCCAAAATTAGTATTTCTGTCATTTTAAGAGGGTACCGTAACTTCCTTATTTATGAATATTTTTTCAAATTTTAAAAACTTTCTTAGGGCACTTTTTTACGTAGATTCAGAATCTGAAGACTAAATTTGCCTAACTCTTACAGATTTTCCGCTACGATCCAAACTTCAATTTTTTTAAATGGAAACCATAGTTGGCAGTGGCTTAAAAAAATTTCATATTTTTTAAGCTTTTCAAAAATATAACACAAGTCATATTCGTTTTTAATAGGAGCCGGATAATTTCGATTTTCATTGAAAATTTTAAATGTTGACAGTTCACTGTTACTCAAATATAGAGGAGCCTTTGAAATATTTACATTCATGTTTTTAATGTTTTATTTTTAATATAATATATGTTTAATATATTGTGGATAAGTGGATATGGTATCAGAAATTCCAAAAATGCTCTTAAAGTGATATGTATTATGCACGTGGTCTCAAATTTATTATTTATCGGGAATAAAATATACTATATATACTATAATGATTGTCGTATTTTATTTATAATATTTTCTTATGTGTAAGAATATTGTCTATTCCCCCCCCCCCTTGAGATCTTAATTCAGCCGTTTTCTTAGGTTGTATGTTTATAAGTGATGCGACGTAGCTGGGTCTTTTATCGCGGCTACCCAAATTCCAGTATTCCTCAAAACATTTCTTTCGCTCTTCTTCCGGAAATCTATCACGACACACGACAGTTCTCTAAATCCTTCATTACCCTACTTAGCACCAACTTTCCCTTTTCAGAAAAGTACCTCCGACCCGCATTCCTTAATTTCTTGCTTTCCTCTCGCTGCCTTCCGGTACGACCCATTTTGCCATTCTTATTTTCTCTTATTGCCCATTTCTTCTGGCTCTTCTTCAGTAACAAAACTTGTAGTCGGTACTTGTTCTTCAAAACTAAAAATAATTTAGATAATTTTATTTTGCATTTTAAAATATTATGAAGCTATATACTACACACATCATATACAGGGTGTCTCAAATTGGTGAGGATTGAGGAGTTTCACCCATTTCCAGAGTAGCTGGAAAAAAACTGATGACACATTCCTGAGGTCAATTTTCGAGACGAATCGAACGGTCAAGGACTCATTTCGATATCTTGTACCGTTTTCGAGATATAAGCCAAAATTAGTATTTCTGTCATTTTAAGAGGGTACCGTAACTTCCTTATTTATGAATATTTTTTCAAATTTTAAAAACTTTCTTAGGGCACTTTTTTACGTAGATTCAGAATCTGAAGACTAAATTTGCCTAACTCTTACAGATTTTCCGCTACGATCCAAACTTCAATTTTTTTAAATGGAAACCATAGTTGGCAGTGGCTTAAAAGAATTTCATATTTTTTAAGCTTTTCAAAAATATAACACAAGTCATATTCGTTTTTAATAGGAGCCGGATAATTTCGATTTTCATTGAAAATTTTAAATGTTGACAGTTCACTGTTACTCAAATATAGAGGAGCCTTTGAAATATTTACATTCATGTTTTTAATGTTTTATTTTTAATATAATATATGTTTAATATATTGTGGATAAGTGGATATGGTATCAGAAATTCCAAAAATGCTCTTAAAGTGATATGTATTATGCACGTGGTCTCAAATTTATTATTTATCGGGAATAAAATATACTATATATACTATAATGATTGTCGTATTTTATTTATAATATTTTCTTATGTGTAAGAATATTGTCTATCCCCCCCCCCCCCTTGAGATCCTAATTCAGCCGTTTTCTTAGGTTGTATGTTTATAAGTGATGCGACGTAGCTGGGTCTTTTATCGCGGCTACCCAAATTCCAGTATTCCTCAAAACATTTCTTTCGCTCTTCTTCCGGAAATCTATCACGACAGTTCTCTAAATCCTTCATTACCCTACTTAGCACCAACTTTCCCTTTTCAGAAACGTACCTCCGACCCGCATTCCTTAATTTCTTGCTTTCCTCTCGCTGCCTTCCGGTACGTCCCATTTTGCCATTCTTATTTTCTCTTATTGCCCATTTCTTCTGGCTCTTCTTCAGTAACAAAACTTGCAGTCGGTACTTGTTCTTCAAAACTAAAAATAATTTAGAAAATTTTATTTTGCATTTTAAAATATTATGAAGCTATATACTACACACATCATATACAGGGTGTCTCAAATTGGTGAGGATTGAGGAGTTATGCCCATTTCCAGAGTAGCTGAAAAAAAAATGATGACACATTCCTGAGGTCAATTTTCGAGACGAATCGAACGGTCAAGGACTCATTTGGATATCTTGTACCGTTTTCGAGATATACGCCAAAATTAGTATTTCTGTCATTTTAAGAGGGTACCGTAACTTCCTTATTTATGAATATTTTTTCAAATTTTAAAAACTTTCTAAGGGCACTTTTTTACGTAGATTCAGAATCTGAAGACTAAATTTGCCTAACTCTTACAGATTTTCCGCTACGATCCAAACTTCAATTTTTTTAAATGGAAACCATAGTTGGCAGTGGCTTAAAAAAATTTCATATTTTTTAAGCTTTTCAAAAATATAACACAAGTCATATTCGTTTTTAATAGGAGCCGGATAATTTCGATTTTCATTGAAAATTTTAAATGTTGACAGTTCACTGTTACTCAAATATAGAGGAGCCTTTGAAATATTTACATTCATGTTTTTAATGTTTTATTTTTAATATAATATATGTTTAATATATTGTGGATAAGTGAATATGGTATCAGAAATTCCAAAAATGCTCTTAAAGTGATATGTATTATGCACGTGGTCTCAAATTTATTATTTATCGGGAATAAAATATACTATATATACTATAATGATTGTCGTATTTTATTTATAATATTTTCTTATGTGTAAGAATATTGTCTATTCCCCCCCCCCCCCCCCCCTTGAGATCTTAATTCAGCCGTTTTCTTAGGTTGTATGTTTATAAGTGATGCGACGTAGCTGGGTCTTTTATCGCGGCTACCCAAATTCCAGTATTCCTCAAAACATTTCTTTCGCTCTTCTTCCGGAAATCTATCACGACAGTTCTCTAAATCCTTCATTACCCTACTTAGCACCAACTTTCCCTTTTCAGAAAAGTACCTCCGACCCGCATTCCTTAATTTCTTGCTTTCCTCTCGCTGCCTTCCGGTACGACCCATTTTGCCATTCTTATTTTCTCTTATTGCCCATTTCTTCTGGCTCTTCTTCAGTAACAAAACTTGTAGTCGGTACTTGTTCTTCAAAACTAAAAATAATTTAGATAATTTTATTTTGCATTTTAAAATATTATGAAGCTATATACTACACACATCATATACAGGGTGTCTCAAATTGGTGAGGATTGAGGAGTTTCACCCATTTCCAGAGTAGCTGGAAAAAAACTGATGACACATTCCTGAGGTCAATTTTCGAGACGAATCGAACGGTCAAGGACTCATTTCGATATCTTGTACCGTTTTCGAGATATAAGCCAAAATTAGTATTTCTGTCATTTTAAGAGGGTACCGTAACTTCCTTATTTATGAATATTTTTTCAAATTTTAAAAACTTTCTTAGGGCACTTTTTTACGTAGATTCAGAATCTGAAGACTAAATTTGCCTAACTCTTACAGATTTTCCGCTACGATCCAAACTTCAATTTTTTTAAATGGAAACCATAGTTGGCAGTGGCTTAAAAAAATTTCATATTTTTTAAGCTTTTCAAAAATATAACACAAGTCATATTCGTTTGTAATAGGAGCCGGATAATTTCGATTTTCATTGAAAATTTTAAATGTTGACAGTTCACTGTTACTCAAATATAGAGGAGCCTTTGAAATATTTACATTCATGTTTTTAATGTTTTATTTTTAATATAATATATGTTTAATATATTGTGGATAAGTGGATATGGTATCAGAAATTCCAAAAATGCTCTTAAAGTGATATGTATTATGCACGTGGTCTCACATTTATTATTTATCGGGAATAAAATATACTATATATACTATAATGATTGTCGTATTTTATTTATAATATTTTCTTATGTGTAAGAATATTGTCTATCCCCCCCCCCCCCCCCCCTTGAGATCCTAATTCAGCCGTTTTCTTAGGTTGTATGTTTATAAGTGATGCGACGTAGCTGGGTCTTTTATCGCGGCTACCCAAATTCCAGTATTCCTCAAAACATTTCTTTCGCTCTTCTTCCGGAAATCTATCACGACAGTTCTCTAAATCCTTCATTACCCTACTTAGCACCAACTTTCCCTTTTCAGAAACGTACCTCCGACCCGCATTCCTTAATTTCTTGCTTTCCTCTCGCTGCCTTCCGGTACGTCCCATTTTGCCATTCTTATTTTCTCTTATTGCCCATTTCTTCTGGCTCTTCTTCAGTAACAAAACTTGCAGTCGGTACTTGTTCTTCAAAACTAAAAATAATTTAGATAATTTTATTTTGCATTTTAAAATATTATGAAGCTATATACTACACACATCATATACAGGGTGTCTCAAATTGGTGAGGATTGAGGAGTTATGCCCATTTCCAGAGTAGCTGGAAAAAAAATGATGACACATTCCTGAGGTCAATTTTCGAGACGAATCGAACGGTCAAGGACTCATTTGGATATCTTGTACCGTTTTCGAGATATAAGCCAAAATTAGTATTTCTGTCATTTTAAGAGGGTACCGTAACTTCCTTATTTATGAATATTTTTTCAAATTTTAAAAACTTTCTAAGGGCACTTTTTTACGTAGATTCAGAATCTGAAGACTAAATTTGCCTAACTCTTACAGATTTTCCGCTACGATCCAAACTTCAATTTTTTTAAATGGAAACCATAGTTGGCAGTGGCTTAAAAAAATTTCATATTTTTTAAGCTTTTCAAAAATATAACACAAGTCATATTCGTTTTTAATAGGAGCCGGATAATTTCGATTTTCATTGAAAATTTTAAATGTTGACAGTTCACCGTTACTCAAATATAGAGGAGCATTTGAAATATTTACATTCTTGTTTTTAATGTTTTATTTTTAATATAATATATGTTTAATATATTAATATATTGTGGATAAGTGGATATGGTATCAGAAATTCCAAAAATGCTCTTAAAGTGATATGTATTATGCACCTGGTCTCAAATTTATTATTTATCGGGAATAAAATATACTATATATACTATAATGATTGTCGTATTTTATTTATAATATTTTCTTATGTGTAAGAATATTGTCTATCCCCCCCCCCCCTCCCCTTGAGATCTTAATTCAGCCGTTTTCTTAGGTTGTACGTTTATAAGTGATGCGACGTAGCTGGGTCTTTTATCGCGGCTACCCAAATTCCAGTATTCCTCAAAACATTTCTTTCGCTCTTCTTCCGGAAATCTATCACGACAGTTCTCTAAATCCTTCATTACCCTACTTAGCACCAACTTTCCCTTTTCAGAAACGTACCTCCGACCCGCATTCCTTAATTTCTTGCTTTCCTCTCGCTGCCTTCCGGTACGTCCCATTTTGCCATTCTTATTTTCTCTTATTGCCCATTTCTTCTGGCTCTTCTTCAGTAACAAAACTTGCAGTCGGTACTTGTTCTTCAAAACTAAAAATAATTTAGATAATTTTATTTTGCATTTTAAAATATTATGAAGCTATATACTACACACATCATATACAGGGTGTCTCAAATTGGTGAGGATTGAGGAGTTACACCCATTTCCAGAGTAGCTGGAAAAAAACTGATGACACATTCCTGAGGTCAATTTTCGAGACGAATCGAACGGTCAAGGACTCATTTCGATATCTTGTACCGTTTTCGAGATATAAGCCAAAATTAGTATTTCTGTCATTTTAAGAGGGTACCGTAACTTCCTTATTTATGAATATTTTTTCAAATTTTAAAAACTTTCTTAGGGCACTTTTTTACGTAGATTCAGAATCTGAAGACTAAATTTGCCTAACTCTTACAGATTTTCCGCTACGATCCAAACTTCAATTTTTTTAAATGGAAACCATAGTTGGCAGTGGCTTAAAAAAATTTCATATTTTTTAAGCTTTTCAAAAATATAACACAAGTCATATTCGTTTTTAATAGGAGCCGGATAATTTCGATTTTCATTGAAAATTTTAAATGTTGACAGTTCACTGTTACTCAAATATAGAGGAGCCTTTGAAATATTTACATTCATGTTTTTAATGTTTTATTTTTAATATAATATATGTTTAATATATTGTGGATAAGTGAATATGGTATCAGAAATTCCAAAAATGCTCTTAAAGTGATATGTATTATGCACGTGGTCTCAAATTTATTATTTATCGGGAATAAAATATACTATATATACTATAATGATTGTCGTATTTTATTTATAATATTTTCTTATGTGTAAGAATATTGTCTATTCCCCCCCCCCCCTTGAGATCTTAATTCAGCCGTTTTCTTAGGTTGTATGTTTATAAGTGATGCGACGTAGCTGGGTCTTTTATCGCGGCTACCCAAATTCCAGTATTCCTCAAAACATTTCTTTCGCTCTTCTTCCGGAAATCTATCACGACAGTTCTCTAAATCCTTCATTACCCTACTTAGCACCAACTTTCCCTTTTCAGAAAAGTACCTCCGACCCGCATTCCTTAATTTCTTGCTTTCCTCTCGCTGCCTTCCGGTACGACCCATTTTGCCATTCTTATTTTCTCTTATTGCCCATTTCTTCTGGCTCTTCTTCAGTAACAAAACTTGTAGTCGGTACTTGTTCTTCAAAACTAAAAATAATTTAGATAATTTTATTTTGCATTTCAAAATATTATGAAGCTATATACTACACACATCATATACAGGGTGTCTCAAATTGGTGAGGATTGAGGAGTTTCACCCATTTCCAGAGTAGCTGGAAAAAAACTGATGACACATTCCTGAGGTCAATTTTCGAGACGAATCGAACGGTCAAGGACTCATTTCGATATCTTGTACCGTTTTCGAGATATAAGCCAAAATTAGTATTTCTGTCATTTTAAGAGGGTACCGTAACTTCCTTATTTATGAATATTTTTTCAAATTTTAAAAACTTTCTTAGGGCACTTTTTTACGTAGATTCAGAATCTGAAGACTAAATTTGCCTAACTCTTACAGATTTTCCGCTACGATCCAAACTTCAATTTTTTTAAATGGAAACCATAGTTGGCAGTGGCTTAAAAAAATTTCATATTTTTTAAGCTTTTCAAAAATATAACACAAGTCATATTCGTTTTTAATAGGAGCCGGATAATTTCGATTTTCATTGAAAATTTTAAATGTTGACAGTTCACTGTTACTCAAATATAGAGGAGCCTTTGAAATATTTACATTCATGTTTTTAATGTTTTATTTTTAATATAATATATGTTTAATATATTGTGGATAAGTGGATATGGTATCAGAAATTCCAAAAATGCTCTTAAAGTGATATGTATTATGCACGTGGTCTCAAATTTATTATTTATCGGGAATAAAATATACTATATATACTATAATGATTGTCGTATTTTATTTATAATATCTTCTTATGTGTAAGAATATTGTCTATCCCCCCCCCCCCCCTTGAGATCCTAATTCAGCCGTTTTCTTAGGTTGTATGTTTATAAGTGATGCGACGTAGCTGGGTCTTTTATCGCGGCTACCCAAATTCCAGTATTCCTCAAAACATTTCTTTCGCTCTTCTTCCGGAAATCTATCACGACAGTTCTCTAAATCCTTCATTACCCTACTTAGCACCAACTTTCCCTTTTCAGAAACGTACCTCCGACCCGCATTCCTTAATTTCTTGCTTTCCTCTCGCTGCCTTCCGGTACGTCCCATTTTGCCATTCTTATTTTCTCTTATTGCCCATTTCTTCTGGCTCTTCTTCAGTAACAAAACTTGCAGTCGGTACTTGTTCTTCAAAACTAAAAATAATTTAGATAATTTTATTTTGCATTTTAAAATATTATGAAGCTATATACTACACACATCATATACAGGGTGTCTCAAATTGGTGAGGATTGAGGAGTTATGCCCATTTCCAGAGTAGCTGGAAAAAAAATGATGACACATTCCTGAGGTCAATTTTCGAGACGAATCGAACGGTCAAGGACTCATTTGGATATCTTGTACCGTTTTCGAGATATAAGCCAAAATTAGTATTTCTGTCATTTTAAGAGGGTACCGTAACTTCCTTATTTATGAATATTTTTTCAAATTTTAAAAACTTTCTAAGGGCACTTTTTTACGTAGATTCAGAATCTGAAGACTAAATTTGCCTAACTCTTACAGATTTTCCGCTACGATCCAAACTTCAATTTTTTTAAATGGAAGCCATAGTTGGCAGTGGCTTAAAAAAATTTCATATTTTTTAAGCTTTTCAAAAATATAACACAAGTCATATTCGTTTTTAATAGGAGCCGGATAATTTCGATTTTCATTGAAAATTTTAAATGTTGACAGTTCACCGTTACTCGAATATAGAGGAGCATTTGAAATATTTACATTCTTGTTTTTAATGTTTTATTTTTAATATAATATATGTTTAATATATTAATATATTGTGGATAAGTGGATATGGTATCAGAAATTCCAAAAATGCTCTTAAAGTGATATGTATTATGCACCTGGTCTCAAATTTATTATTTATCGGGAATAAAATATACTATATATACTATAATGATTGTCGTATTTTATTTATAATATTTTCTTATGTGTAAGAATATTGTGTCTATCCCCCCTTGAGATCCTAGTTCAGCCGTTTTCTTAGGTTGTATGTTTATAAGTGACGTGACGTAGCTGGCTCTTCTATCGCGGCTACCCAAATTCCAGTATTCCTCAAAACATTTCTTTCGCTCTTCTTCTGGAAATCTATCACGACAGTTCTCTAAATCTTCATTACCCTACTTTGCACCAACTTTCCCTTTTCAGAAACGTACCTCCGACCCGCATTCCTTAATTTCTTGCTTTCCTCTCGCTGCCTTCCGGTACGACCCATTTTGCCATTCTTATTTTCTCTTATTGCCCATTTCTTCTGGCTCTTCTTCAGTAACAAAACTTGTAGTCGGTACTTGTTCTTCAAAACTAAAAATAATTTAGATAATTTTATTTTGCATTTTAAAATATTATGAAGCTATATACTACACACATCATATACAGGGTGTCTCAAATTGGTGAGGATTGAGGAGTTACACCTATTTCCAGAGTAGCTGGAAAAAAACTGATGACACATTCCTGAGGTCAATTTTCGAGACGAATCGAACGGTCAAGGACTCATTTCGATATCTTGTACCGTTTTCGAGATATAAGCCAAAATTAGTATTTCTGTCATTTTAAGAGGGTACCGTAACTTCCTTATTTATGAATATTTTTTCAAATTTTAAAAACTTTCTTAGGGCACTTTTTTACGTAGATTCAGAATCTGAAGACTAAATTTGCCTAACTCTTACAGATTTTCCGCTACGATCCAAACTTCAATTTTTTTAAATGGAAACCATAGTTGGCAGTGGCTTAAAAAAATTTCATATTTTTTAAGCTTTTCAAAAATATAACACAAGTCATATTCGTTTTTAATAGGAGCCGGATAATTTCGATTTTCATTGAAAATTTTAAATGTTGACAGTTCACTGTTACTCAAATATAGAGGAGCCTTTGAAATATTTACATTCATGTTTTTAATGTTTTATTTTTAATATAATATATGTTTAATATATTGTGGATAAGTGGATATGGTATCAGAAATTCCAAAAATGCTCTTAAAGTGATATGTATTATGCACGTGGTCTCAAATTTATTATTTATCGGGAATAAAATATACTATATATACTATAATGATTGTCGTATTTTATTTATAATATTTTCTTATGTGTAAGAATATTGTCTATCCCCCCCCCCCCTTGAGATCCTAATTCAGCCGTTTTCTTAGGTTGTATGTTTATAAGTGATGCGACGTAGCTGGGTCTTTTATCGCGGCTACCCAAATTCCAGTATTCCTCAAAACATTTCTTTCGCTCTTCTTCCGGAAATCTATCACGACAGTTCTCTAAATCCTTCATTACCCTACTTAGCACCAACTTTCCCTTTTCAGAAAAGTACCTCCGACCCGCATTCCTTAATTTCTTGCTTTCCTCTCGCTGCCTTCCGGTACGACCCATTTTGCCATTCTTATTTTCTCTTATTGCCCATTTCTTCTGGCTCTTCTTCAGTAACAAAACTTGTAGTCGGTACTTGTTCTTCAAAACTAAAAATAATTTAGATAATTTTATTTTGCATTTTAAAATATTATGAAGCTATATACTACACACATCATATACAGGGTGTCTCAAATTGGTGAGGATTGAGGAGTTTCGCCCATTTCCAGAGTAGCTGGAAAAAAACTGATGACACATTCCTGAGGTCAATTTTCGAGACGAATCGAACGGTCAAGGACTCATTTCGATATCTTGTACCGTTTTCGAGATATAAGCCAAAATTAGTATTTCTGTCATTTTAAGAGGGTACCGTAACTTCCTTATTTATGAATATTTCTTCAAATTTTAAAAACTTTCTTAGGGCACTTTTTTACGTAGATTCAGAATCTGAAGACTAAATTTGCCTAACTCTTACAGATTTTCCGCTACGATCCAAACTTCAATTTTTTTAAATGGAAACCATAGTTGGCAGTGGCTTAAAAAAATTTCATATTTTTTAAGCTTTTCAAAAATATAACACAAGTCATATTCGTTTTTAATAGGAGCCGGATAATTTTAAATGTTGACAGTTCACTGTTACTCAAATATAGAGGAGCCTTTGAAATATTTACATTCATGTTTTTAATGTTTTATTTTTAATATAATATATGTTTAATATATTGTGGATAAGTGGATATGGTATCAGAAATTCCAAAAATGCTCTTAAAGTGAATGGTATTATGCACGTGGTCTCAAATTTATTATTTATCGGGAATAAAATATACTATATATACTATAATGATTGTCGTATTTTATTTATAATATTTTCTTATGTGTAAGAATATTGTCTATCCCCCCCCCCCCTTGAGATCCTAATTCAGCCGTTTTCTTAGGTTGTATGTTTATAAGTGATGCGACGTAGCTGGGTCTTTTATCGCGGCTACCCAAATTCCAGTATTCCTCAAAACATTTCTTTCGCTCTTCTTCCGGAAATCTATCACGACAGTTCTCTAAATCCTTCATTACCCTACTTAGCACCAACTTTCCCTTTTCAGAAACGTACCTCCGACCCGCATTCCTTAATTTCTTGCTTTCCTCTCGCTGCCTTCCGGTACGTCCCATTTTGCCATTCTTATTTTCTCTTATTGCCCATTTCTTCTGGCTCTTCTTCAGTAACAAAACTTGCAGTCGGTACTTGTTCTTCAAAACTAAAAATAATTTAGATAATTTTATTTTGCATTTTAAAATATTATGAAGCTATATACTACACACATCATATACAGGGTGTCTCAAATTGGTGAGGATTGAGGAGTTATGCCCATTTCCAGAGTAGCTGGAAAAAAAATGATGACACATTCCTGAGGTCAATTTTCGAGACGAATCGAACGGTCAAGGACTCATTTGGATATCTTGTACCGTTTTCGAGATATAAGCCAAAATTAGTATTTCTGTCATTTTAAGAGGGTACCGTAACTTCCTTATTTATGAATATTTTTTCAAATTTTAAAAACTTTCTAAGGGCACTTTTTTACGTAGATTCAGAATCTGAAGACTAAATTTGCCTAACTCTTACAGATTTTCCGCTACGATCCAAACTTCAATTTTTTTAAATGGAAACCATAGTTGGCAGTGGCTTAAAAAAATTTCATATTTTTTAAGCTTTTCAAAAATATAACACAAGTCATATTCGTTTTTAATAGGAGCCGGATAATTTCGATTTTCATTGAAAATTTTAAATGTTGACAGTTCACCGTTACTCAAATATAGAGGAGCATTTGAAATATTTACATTCTTGTTTTTAATGTTTTATTTTTAATATAATATATGTTTAATATATTAATATATTGTGGATAAGTGGATATGGTATCAGAAATTCCAAAAATGCTCTTAAAGTGATATGTATTATGCACCTGGTCTCAAATTTATTATTTATCGGGAATAAAATATACTATATATACTATAATGATTGTCGTATTTTATTTATAATATTTTCTTATGTGTAAGAATATTGTCTATCCCCCCCCCCCCCCCCTCCCCCTTGAGATCTTAATTCAGCCGTTTTCTTAGGTTGTACGTTTATAAGTGATGCGACGTAGCTGGGTCTTTTATCGCGGCTACCCAAATTCCAGTATTCCTCAAAACATTTCTTTCGCTCTTCTTCCGGAAATCTATCACGACAGTTCTCTAAATCCTTCATTACCCTACCTAAAGCACCAACTTTCCCTTTTCAGAAACGTACCTCCGAACCGCATTCCTTAATTTCTTGCTTTCCTCTCGCTGCCTTCCGGTACGACCCATTTTGCCATTCTTATTTTCTCTTATTGCCCATTTCTTCTGGCTCTTCTTCAGTAACAAAACTTGTAGTCGGTACTTGTTCTTCAAAACTAAAAATAATTTAGATAATTTTATTTTGCATTTTAAAATATT
Organism: Rhagium mordax; assembly: GCA_963680705.1. NCBI lineage: Eukaryota > Metazoa > Arthropoda > Insecta > Coleoptera > Cerambycidae > Rhagium > Rhagium mordax. The sequence goes on along the minus strand of OY796664.1, from coordinate 41,785,984 downwards.
ATGAAGCTATATACTACACACATCATATACAAGGTGTCTCAAATTGGTGAGGATTGAGGAGTTACACCCATTTCCAGAGTAGCTGGAAAAAAACTGATGACACATTCCTGAGGTCAATTTTCGAGACGAATCGAACGGTCAAGGACTCATTTCGATATCTTGTACCGTTTTCGAGATATAAGCCAAAATTAGTATTTCTGTCATTTTAAGAGGGTACCGTAACTTCCTTATTTATGAATATTTTTTCAAATTTTAAGAACTTTCTAAGGGCACTTTTTTACGTAGATTCAGAATCTGAAGACTAAATTTGCCTAACTCTTACAGATTTTCCGCTACGATCCAAACTTCAATTTTTTTAAATGGAAACCATAGTTGGCAGTGGCTTAAAAAAATTTCATATTTTTTAAGCTTTTCAAAAATATAACACAAGTCATATTCGTTTTTAATAGGGGCCGGATAATTTCGATTTTCATTGAAAATTTTAAATGTTGACAGTTCACCGTTACTCAAATATAGAGGAGCCTTTGAAATATTTACATTCATGTTTTTAATGTTTTATTTTTAATATAATATATGTTTAATATATTGTGGATAAGTGGATATGGTATCAGAAATTCCAAAAATGCTCTTAACGTGATATGTAATATGCACGTGGTCTCAAATTTATTATTTATCGGGAATAAAATATACTATATATACTATAATGATTGTCGTATTTTATTTATAATATTTTCTTATGTGTAAGAATATTGTCTATTCCCCTCCCCCTTGAGATCTTAATTCAGCCGTTTTCTTAGGTTGTATGTTTATAAGTGATGCGACGTAGCTGGGTCTTTTATCGCGGCTACCCAAATTCCAGTATTCCTCAAAACATTTCTTTCGCTCTTCTTCCGGAAATCTATCACGACAGTTCTCTAAATCCTTCATTACCCTACTTAGCACCAACTTTCCCTTTTCAGAAACGTACCTCCGACCCGCATTCCTTAATTTCTTGCTTTCCTCTCGCTGCCTTCCGGTACGTCCCATTTTGCCATTCTTATTTTCTCTTATTGCCCATTTCTTCTGGCTCTTCTTCAGTAACAAAACTTGCAGTCGGTACTTGTTCTTCAAAACTAAAAATAATTTAGATAATTTTATTTTGCATTTTAAAATATTATGAAGCTATATACTACACACATCATATACAGGGTGTCTCAAATTGGTGAGGATTGAGGAGTTACACCCATTTCCAGAGTAGCTGGAAAAAAACTGATGACACATTCCTGAGGTCAATTTTCGAGACGAATCGAACGGTCAAGGACTCATTTCGATATCTTGTACCGTTTTCGAGATATAAGCCAAAATTAGTATTTCTGTCATTTTAAGAGGGTACCGTAACTTCCTTATTTATGAATATTTTTTCAAATTTTAAAAACTTTCTTAGGGCACTTTTTTACGTAGATTCAGAATCTGAAGACTAAATTTGCCTAACTCTTACAGATTTTCCGCTACGATCCAAACTTCAATTTTTTTAAATGGAAACCATAGTTGGCAGTGGCTTAAAAAAATTTCATATTTTTTAAGCTTTTCAAAAATATAACACAAGTCATATTCGTTTTTAATAGGAGCCGGATAATTTCGATTTTCATTGAAAATTTTAAATGTTGACAGTTCACTGTTACTCAAATATAGAGGAAGTAGTTATATACCCCATGATGGTCGCCGCAGCGCCATCTAGTGGCATAATACGGAACTAAAAGGTTACAGCGCCATACGGCAAAATACGGAACTAAAGGTTTGTGTCTTGGCTAAAAAAGTTAGCGTCTCTGCTAATGCGGCATAATACGGAACTAAAAAGGAGCCATACGGCAAAATGCGGAACTAAAGGTTTGCGTCCTGGCTAAAAAGTTGGCGTCTCTGCTAATGCGGGAAAATATGGAACTAAAAAGGCGTCATACGGCAAATACGTTTACGTTCCCGACTTATTAAAATATATTGAAAAATTATTAGTCATGGTGCCTCATGGTGGGAGCAATGACATATGCGCATCCGGTGTAAAACATATGGTAGACAGATGGTAATCAAAAGGGGTGGGGGTCAATGTTCTATTAATAGAAAATGACGTCTAGAGCACATCAGGTGTAAAATATATGGTAAACAGATGGTAATCAAAAAGCCAATATTCTATTAATAGAAAACATATGGCGTCTAGACCACATCCGGTGTAAAACATATGGTGTGGTTGTAAAACATATGGCAGTGCGAAGATGGCCGGTTAATTTACGACATCCTGTGGGTTATGGAAAAATAAACACCCTGTGTAACAAAGCAAACAGCAAAAAGTGCTGAGGGCTGTAGCAAGTATATGGGGTAACGATAGAAATGAAACGCACCGTATGTTTTGTTCTGCAAATAGGGTGTGAACATTTGGTATTAACAAGTGCTTAAACTGAATGCATTCGCGTAGGCTATTTTTAGCACAGACGATAAATCATGGTATTTTAAAACAAATTTTATATACTATTCAGGCGTTCAAACTGACTAATTATATTTTAACCTGGAGAGATTATTAATACTGGGGGTAAAGTTTTTAGCAAAATAGGCACTAGAGGGTAGCAACCTAAAAACTGTGGGGTTTAACGAGATATAGAAAAAAAATAAATTAGTTAGGTATGCCGCAGTACAAAACAATATTATTATTAGCCTGTGATAAACAGCCCTAAAGCAGAACCTA
>OY796664.1:41726071-41783071 GCA_963680705.1 Rhagium mordax | reverse complement strand
AACTTCGCGATTCAAAAAAAAATTTCTTGAAACAAACTTTTGAAATTTGAAAAAGTGACATTTTTACAAAATAAATATTTAAAAAATTGTCATTCTGTTTTTCGCTTTTTTACATTATTAAAATTATCGTCATAGAGATTCATAAGGGTCCCCCCTGTGCAGGAGTTTTACCGGGGACCCCACATTTTTAAATAGTATTTTTTCTAACACATCTAATTTTTATATTAACAACTATTGACAACTATGTTTGATAATCGTACACTTGTACAATAATGTATATTTAAAAAAATAGCAAGTTATTAATTGGAGATGTATAATTATGTAAACTACGAAATAATCTTTAGTTTCTTAAATTAGAACACCACCCACCCAGCCACACAGGTGTTTATATATATCAAACAACAGATCATGTTCCATAATTAGCTTACTTTAGGGTTTGACAAATTACAATATGTACCTGTATTTTATTTATAATTTAGGGAGCAAAAGACGAGATATTGTACTAGAGTATTTTGTTTATGTATTACAATATAAAAACAGTTTCGCACAGTCGAGTCATTATTATAAAAAATTTCTCATGCTGCAGCATGGGGCATAACACATCTGCAGAAAGTCAGTTCTCATACATTTACGAAAAATGAAAATGTGACTAGCGAGACATTAACCTCTCAACACTGAAATCTTATTGGAGATCTCTGCGGGAGGATTGAAGATATGACATTATGGGGGAAATTTTTACACTTCTCGGGAATAATAAATACTCACAACCAGCTTCATTGATCAGTTTGAAACAGTTTATTATCAGCAAACAGATAAACAAAAATGAAAGTTAAATTAGTGCCCAAAGGAACAATTAAGTCTATGAAACTACAACAACACTTTAGAAAACCACCAAACGGGGATTTTGAGGAAGTCAACATATCTGAAAATAACTATGATATTTTAGACAATAGTTTTGAAATACTAGAGGGTTCATTTTCAAAACTAAGGCCTATTGGAGCACCCGGAACAGGACCGAATTACGTATCAACTCCCAGGCACCAAGATACACCTGAAGAAGGAGAAATAACAGGAGACATAACAGTTCCAGAACCACAGTGCTCACCTATTATAATGTGTGATGACGTCGACCACCCAGAAGTCGAGAAAACAGACACAGAGCCCCAAAATGTGCCTAAGTATGAGGACATTTCAGAAGACGAAATTAATGTATCATTTAATTTCCGAACAGACGTTGTACAGGAAAATGAGCGTTCTGATTTATATATACGAGAGGTTGAGCGTTTTCTTCTAAAAAGCAATGAAATCATCCTACAAAAAACACGGAAACGCGAAGAACTTTTCAGAAAACGTGATAAATATCTACAAAAAGCAAGACGTGTGGAAGAAGCAATCAGGAAGGTCAACGCAATAGTTGTATTAGCCACGAAATTTACGGATATACTTGAATAAATTTTGTGCTTGTGTACGGATATATGTCTTTTTTATCTGGGAAAAACCAAATTTATTATACCGGCTGAAATAAGTTTATTAAAAGTGAAATCTTCAACCAAGACAACCAGAAAAATGTGAAAAAATAATTTCAAAAGTTTACACCTGCTTATGGCCTTTCTATTTTCACCTGGATATTATGTGAGATTTTTAACGAAAACAGTGAAATTAAAGGTGTGCGGAAATCAAAACCAGTGTTCCAAAAATAATTTAAAGTGAAAAGTGGATTGCATTTTTTCAAGGAGTAAAAAACTTAGGGAGCGATAATTAATATGTAAAGTGGGGAAAGGTTATATTTTTGTGATTATTAATATCACACCTAAGACATTCATTTCCGATTTATTTGAGAGGTTAAACACTGCTGTACTGTATAACTTAGTTTACAGAAAAAGCCATATAAGAAAGAGAGGAATTCTCAACAAACCTCAATTTATCGTGTTGAGTTCAAACTTTTTTACACTCAAATATTAATGATAGATAACTGTTTGGTTTCTCTAAAGAGTTTTTAGAATGTTTTTATAGGCATCTAAATAAATTTGATACATTATTTTTATAAATATTTCTATAGGGAAATGAAGAAAATATCGTGTATATTATTAAATAGGTGTATTTGAAAATACTATGTCAAACTTTTTTTATTTTGTTTAATGTACTCAACGTTTTTCACCTGTATGAAAATGAATTTTATATGTTTGCTGATAATAAATTTGGTTCAACTCACCAAAGCTATATTATTTCTCTACCCCCTAAATAAAAAATAACTATTGTGTAAAGACAAGATGTATTTTGTGTTTTATCTCTATAACCTACCAACGAATATTAAAAAATAGTAAAAACAAAAAAAGTGTCCAGGAGTAATTTGAATAAAATTAAAAACTATGGTAAATATGCTCTATAAGCAGTTCAAAAAGTAATTTTTTGTTTTGAATTAATGGTAAATAAGTAACTGATAAGACAAATTTATATTTTTACGTTCAAATAAAATAATTTTCGAAACAATACAGAGTACAGCAATTTCTTAATAAGGATTAAAACAGAGTATACTTACGTATAGTTATTACTCCAATGAAATAAGACACTGATATCCTATATCACTTCAGGTGCACTTTTACAGCTGTTAAAGAGATAAAATTTTACACTTCACTATTAAATTAGCACAGAGAAAGAAACATTAAAGCAACCAGATTTAAATAAAGGTCAACTGATAACTGAAACTCTTAAATTGCTTGTCAGCTGTGAGCTTAAAATATGCAGCAATACCCACTCCATTTATAACTTCATAGGCTTTACCAAAGAAATAAATAGTTTATGAATAGGTAGGTACCTAAACATGATATATCTTATTTTAAAAATAAAACAACAATAAACTTTTTACCATTTATTGGGCGAGCAAGCTGTAAATAAAAACAAAAAAAGTATAAAAATTTGTTAGTTACAGGTATAAAACGTTATAGGGCTGTATATTTATAAATGTTTTGAAAACAAAATTTTAACAATATGTTGACACTAATTTTTCGTTTATTATAGTTAGGACATCATTTTAAAAACTATGCTTGTTTACGAACTAATAAAAACCATTATTGTTACACAAAAAATATTTAAAACTATAAATGTTATTATTTCGGTATTGTAGGAAGACAACTTAATTTTTAAAAACTATATGAACTAATAGAAAATAATCATTATTTACACAAAATAGTTAAAACCTTATAATTAACATTTTCACTCATAACAATTTACTGCTAAAAAAGTTTCTTATTAAACTGATGCATTAAATTTACATAACATAAATCGCAAATTAAAAAATATATAGTTTTAAATGAGCGATGGAATAATTTTTATTCAAGAAAAATATTAGGTATTGCCCAGACATATAGAAAGTTTGTTTTAATGCATAAATCTACCACAGTTTTCGAAACAGATTTTTCAATCAATTCAAAATATACTTACGAAATATTAATGTACGTCCGGCGCTCCACCTCGCTCACCCGCGCCACCACCATCACCCCAAAAATCTCCTCCTCCCAGACAGTTGTTGTGGGGGTTGGGGGTGGAGGCCCCCCGCAGATGAAGGTGAACTAAGAAAAAAACAAATAAATACAGGGGATGCATGTGGAATGTAGATACATACATTTTCTGAGGGGTAAAAGTCCCCCACCACACCCCACACAAACTCCGCTACCTTCATGGTTACTAAAAGTAAAATATTTAAAAAAATTTAAAAATCAGATAATTAGTTAAAGTACTCACGATCGAGGCAAACAGGGCTTGACAGATATACTGAAAAGAAGAAAAAAGTTTAAGTTTCGCTGAAGAAATATCACAATAATCACTTTTCTAGCAGGGGGTAGTTTAAGACCTAGCGTTATAAATTTTATTTTATGGTAAAAACGGAAAACACTCAAATATATTTAAAACACTTTTATCAAAAACTCTAGATTTGAAAACTACCCCTGACACTAGCTAACACTTACTTAGTTCTTTGGTTGACATGTTGGAACTGAAGTCTGAGCCCTGGCAAATATAGAATTTGAAGTATGTAGTTACAAAAACAAAAAACTAAAAGCATAATACAATGTATTAAATGTTCTAGCAATGCAAATGTTATGGTAATTATACATGTACATTTTTGTACGCGAGCTCAGACGCTTCCAGTAAAAATTAAGCACTATTTAACAGCGTAATTCTATAAACAGCCTTAGTATTTATTTTAAAATATAAAACCCTTCGTGTTATAAATTTAAAAATGTATACGTTAATATTTCCATTACCAGTCTTAAAAGAGCTCTACCTACATACCTCGTTACAAATAACTAAAGTTTGTTATAACTTTTTTTAAAAATTTCAACTTACGCGTTTAATAATAAAAAAAATAGCGAAAACAGCCTATAAATTACCTTAACTAGGATGATTTTCTTGCAGAGTATATAATTTATTTAAAAGATTCGTGGACAGTCTGTCGAAATATAATGTCAGTTTAAAATCAAATGTTTTATGTCAAGCATTCTATTATAACACCAAAAATGCTACGAAACAAAATTGACTATTATGGACTTAAATTTCCACATAAAAATCATTTCATATTGAGGTTTCTAAATTTACACCCCTCCATTTTTATAAATAATTTATGTTTATTTTGATAATAAATTATAAATTGTTAGAGTAGGTTAATTAAATACTTGTTTTAGCATATTTCTAATAAATAAATACCCAAAATTGCATTATTTTTTATAAGTTGAGGAAAAAATCCATAATTAATAAAAACACAATAATTATGTCGTTTACAAGACATTTTATTTCTATAAAATACAGAACACAAATATACAGTATAGTAGTATAGAACATATTAATAGACCAGTTCGGTACAACGTGCCATAAAAATATAATATGTCATATCAAATAAAATTGTATAAGACGTACACAAGTGTATAACACATAATGGAAAAATACAAAAAATAATTCATATATAAAATAAGTCGTTAAATACAAAGAAACAATAAAAATAATCTAAAATTAGCCTGGTCATATAAGAAATATTATAAGATTATACATGTTTATAAATAATTTACCCTATAAAGTACTTCCTGTTTTAAGTTTTGCACTTTTTCTTGTTTGCTTTTTTTGTCTTGTTCTTGTTTGTTTTGTCTTCTATACCACCTTCTTTTTTCTTCGACTGCAAATTTTTTATTAATTTTCTTAAATGCCCCAGCCTATTCAACAAAGATAGATTTTTTGTCTTAAGCGTTCCTACAGCTCTATGAGTTCTCAAGTTTTCAGCAAATAAGTTTTTTTTATCCTTCTCATTATCAGCCTGTTTTTTTAAAAAATCTCCCAATTCAATTTTAAGAACCTCTGATGATTTATTTTGTTGATAAATTTCCTCTTCCAGGGCTTCGATTGTATCCCGTAGCTGAGTATGGGTTATAAGACAGAGATCTTTTTGTGAAGAAATCTTTTGCTTCAACACAGCAATTTCCAGTTCCTGGGCAAAGGATTCCTGTTTCTTGGTGTGCTTTAGCTGATTTAGTTCTGTTTCACGTGCATATAATATTTTGTTTAAATCGGTCAAAATAATGTCAAGTCTATTATGCCGTATTTCACATGTCCGCTCTTTGGTTCGACACTGATATAAGTCGTTTTCTAATGTACTGGACGATGTACAGACAACCACAGCGATTAAAACGATTAGTACGGTATACATTTTAGGTGTGTTATCGAGGGAATCTGGGAGAAAACTGAATTGCAAAAGTGTTTTAATGTTAAATACACTAGCTGTGTTTACTAATAATTAGAACCCTTTATAAACACCACTGTTACAATGTTGGTTCTATTATATTTCCGTTGTTTCATTTCATGGAATTCAGAAATATTTATAAAACGATCGTAACCATTTATGGGTATTCGAAAATTTACAACTGGAAGTAATTTGTAGCAGTTTGAATATTGTTCAATTCAGGGCTTTAAAATGTTTGTAATTCTAAAACAGTCACAACAATTTATCTTATTTAAATATGAGAAAATAAAATTTATTTGAATTTAATCTAATTCAGCAAATTATTAATGTATAGAAAACATGTTTGCAGATTGGCTTAATAATTCATTACGAAAAGTAGGTATTTTATTTCGATAACTAATTCATAAACAGTAGTTAATTCACTTTGAGATCTCGATACTGTTTTTATTCTTCTTCATTACTCTTTATATCGAGACAAAAATTTTGCTCTAAGTACTTTTAGAATGTTCCTATTGCGTTTTTCTCCCTGATTCTCTTCAATCGATTGTTTATTGATGTTTTTTGAGGGTGCTTTTTGGTTCTTGGATGATCCGATGTGTAGTCTTTGTACATGTCTTTTTAAGTTATCACGTCTATTAAATATTTTATTACACAATTCACAGGGAAAAGAACAGTTTTTGTGAATGTTTGTGTGTCGACTTAGACCACTAGGGCATAGAAATGTTTTATCACAATAAGTACAGTTAAACATCTTGCATCAACTACTACGTGTCAACTAATACCTTATCAGGGGAAGGTGTTCTATATTTATACTTAATTATTTCTAATTAAGATATTACCCCAAAATTTGGGCAGTCCCATAGGCGAGGACAATTTTTATGTGTTAAACGATAGCAATACCATAGGTGAGGGCAATGAGGGCAATTCACCTGTTCATGAGGGCAATTCACCTGTTCATGAGGGCAATTCACCTGTTCATGAGGGCAATTCACCTGTTCATGAGGGCAATTCACCTGTTCATGAGGGCAATTCACCTGTTCATGAGGGCAATTCACCTGTTCATGAGGGCAATTCACCTGTTCATGAGGGCAATTCACCTTATAATGAGGACAACTTTTTATTTATACCATAGGCGAGGACAATTTGCCTATTAAACGTAGGCAATATCATAGATGAGGACAATCTCTTCCTTTTTACAATTCTCTTTCTTAGCATGATATGCATTGTTTATAAAATTTTATGATGAGTTAAAAATTATTTTCAATATTTTTTATTTTTATACTTTTATTATTATTATGTCTGTATAAAACCTAAATAAAATCATTTATAAACAATTTTACATATTAAATGAGGCTAAATCATAAACGAATTGGTTGGATGATTTGAGTAAATTACAATAATCTATACCTGAATAAGAAATAATTTTCAATCCCAGACAAAATGTGTAATTATTAGCTATCTTAAATAGTACATTGTATTCGTGGTAATAAGACTCAAACGTTTGTTTAATAAACTGCTCGTAACATATTATAATCGGTTTTCACAGTATGTTTGTTTCTGGGAATAATTTAAAATTTAAAAACTCAAGAGCATTACATTGTATTACAATAACAAATACCGAAAATAACTAACATTTCACTAAGTGAAAATATTCCTTATTAATTACATTAATATATACTCTTGTTAAATACTTCATTGACAACACACGGCTCAAATATTGTTTTTAATTTTATTCTAATAAATTTCTACAGTATACGTTTTTTGCAAACAAAAAAAATATTTGTTGTATTATTTTATATAGGATGCGAGTCAGATATTAACAGATTATTCACTCTGCTTTTTAAAAATATGAATACTGAGTGTAAAAAATACTTGTACCGTCTGTGCATTCTACAGCTACCTGCTAATGAAACAGGAAGTTTTCCGGCATTAGCCAGCCATACAACGTCGTATACAGAGTGCAATAAAGATTCGCTACATACCAAGATACTAACCAGCTGTTCATATCATGAGACTTACATGATACGGATGTTCCCACACAACTTTGAATGAATGTACACCAGATGCTCATTTACGACTCATTAATAACATCTGTATGCCACATGCTAGGTAAATGCTCTCCCCACATGTTTCATCTCGTGAGACTGGATGTTCCCACACAACTTGCGCGTCATATGACTCATTAATAAAATTTCTCTGTTAACAACTTAGATGTCTCTTGTTTAGATTTGTAAGTCACCGCTACTACACGGCTCTTACTTATCTTAAGACCTACTAGGAGTCATTTAGTCAGTTTTTCGACATTTACTGTTGGTGTAAAAATAGTTATTGTTAAGATCGTCAACCAATACTAAAAATGGAAAAGTTTATTATCGTGAAGGATACCTTGAAGAAGGCGAAACGTTTCAATTTGATGGGGCGGACTTTAGAGTTTAAAATTAAACCCATACCGATTAGTGAGGAGCCTGTGAAATGGGTGAAAGATGCAGTTAATCAGATCATTGAAAGAGGTACAAAGGGACTCCATGCAAGTGATCAGGTCGGCTTTAGTTTCTGTTCACAAAATTTTTTACGTGGCAACGGGTGGCTCGCCTTTCGCAAAGCAGACAAGGTTACATATACCGATATTTGGGATGTTATTAGCAATATTTATCAATCTAACTCAAAGGGCTTGGATACAGAGACATTCTGTTTAGGAGTCACAAGTGTCAAGATACCTGCTGGAAGAGGAAGGGGTCGTCACTATAACAGCTTCGAAGAGGAATGCAATATGCGTAGAGGGATCATAACCATAAATAACAAAGACTCATTTTGTCTTCCTAGAGCATTAATCGTCTCTATTGCATACGTAAACAAGGACCCTATGTGGAATAAGGTTCGTCGTGATATTGGAGGCATTCAAACAGAGAGAGCCCTCAACCTATTGGAGGAATCGGGTGTTATTGTACCAGAGGAAGGATGTGGTAATAAGGAACTGGAACAGTTTCAACGTAATCTACAAAATTATAAAATTGTAGTTTATACGTATGGTAACAAAGGCAGAGATGTTATTTTTGACGGGCGTAGTGATGGAAAGAAACTTAATCTACTATATCACAAAGGACATTACAATGCCATAACCTCATTAACGTCTGCTTTTTGTGCGAAATATTATTGCGAAGAATGTCACGTACCCTATGAACACAAAAACAACCATCTTTGTGGAGGTGCCTGCTTTTGTTGTCAGAGGTCACCCAAATGTCCCAAAGCAATAAATGTAAAATGTACAGAGTGTAAAAGGTCGTTCCGAGGGCAGAGCTGCTACGATAATCACAAACGCCCCGGTTCCCTAGGAAAAGGCAATGTTTGTGAGCAGATTAAACTTTGTACAGAGTGTTTAAAAACAATTAAAGGTAATAGGAAACATACCTGTGGGGAAATATTTTGTAAAATTTGTAACACACACGTGCCTCAAGACCATCTTTGTTATATACAACCCGATAAAAGAACCCCGAAAACAGCAGATACTCTGTTTGTCTTTTATGATTTTGAAACAAGACAGGAAAAGGTTTTGGAGAACGGATCTCTTCTCCATGAACCAAATTTATGTGTCTATAGTCAGTGCTGTGATGAGTGTATTCAAACGGATATAAAAATTTGTAAAAAGTGTGGTCTAAGACAACAGGTGATAAAAGAAAATCCTGTTAAGGTCTTCATGCAGTGTATTCTTGATCTGCGAAAACTATTTAAACAAGTAGTATGTTTGGCCCATAATTCTCAGGCATTTGATGGACAGTTTATCCTCAGCTATATATTGAAGCAGACGGATTTAAACCCCGATTTAATTATGAAAGGAACTAAAATAATTTCTCTGGTTGTTGGAAATGTAAAATTTTTGGACTCCCTAAATTATCTTCCCATGGCTCTCTCCAAATTACCAAAAGCCTTTGACTTGGAACCAGAACTGAGAAAAGGATATTTTCCACACCGTTTTAACACATTGGAAAATGAAAATTATATCGGGCTTCTACCAGCCTTAGAATACTACGATCCTGATAATATGAAAGGAGACGCCCGAGAAAAATTTCTACATTGGTATGAGGAACATAAAGGCAATGTTTTCGATATGCAGCGTGATTTGATAGAATATTGTATATCTGATGTAAAAATATTGAAAGATGCTTGCTTGAAATTTCGTCAACAGTTGCTTGAAACCTCCAATGTCTGTCCGTTTACCGAAGCGTGTACGATTGCTTCCGCTTGTAACAAAGTGTTTAGGAGAAATTTCCTGAAACCAAACACTATAGGAATTATCCCTAAAAACGGTTACAGATGGCGGGATAATCAGAGTAAAATTGCTATCCAATGGCTTGTTTGGGAGGAACATCAAAGGGAAATTAATATTAAACACGCAGGCAAACAGCAAGAAGCCATAGTTCACGGGGTCAAAGTAGACGGGTATTGTGCGGAAACTAATCAAATTTTTGAGTTCCAAGGGTGTTTTTATCACGGATGTCTTACTTGCTTTAAGTATAACAGAGACAGTCCTCTGCATGCCAATCCCTCAGAGACTCTAACTGGGCGATATGAGTCTACAACTACTAAGACTGAAAGACTTAGAGAATTGAGGTACGAAGTCATTGAGATATGGGAGTGCCAATTTCGGAAAATGTTGAAAGAAAACGATGAGCTCAGAAATTATACTGAAAAACACCCTCTGGTTGCCTTGGCTCCAATTAACGCCCGTGACAGTTTTTACGGAGGTAGAACTGGAAATACTTGTGAATATTACAAGTGTGGTCCTAGTGAAAAAATAAAATATATCGATGTATGCTCTCTATACCCATACGTTTGCAAATACGGAAAATTTCCCATAGGACACCCTAAGGTCTACGTGGGTGAAGAATGCAACCAGCTAGACTTAGAAAAAGTATGTGGGGCGATCAAGTGTAACATATTACCGCCGACAGATTTGTACCACCCTGTATTACCCGTAAAAATGAACAACAAGCTATTGTTCGTTCTCTGCCAAGTTTGTGGATTAACAATGAGTCAGACTATCTGTAACCACACAGATGAAGAGAGAACACTAACGGGGACATGGATTATTGATGAAGTGATAAAAGCCGTGCAAATGGGGTACAAAATACTAGAAGTATATGAGGTCTGGAGTTATCAGAGTGATCAATTTAATAAGTCTAAAAAGATGGGAGGCCTGTTCACCGAAATGATGAATAAATTTATTAAAATCAAACAACAGGCCTCAGGGTGGCCCCATCAATGCACTACCGATGAGCAAAGAAATGCATATATTGAAGAATTTTTTGAAATGGAAGACGTTAAATTAGAGTTTGCGGAAATTTTGAATAACCCCGGATTGAGAGCCCTTGCTAAGCTAATGCTTAACAGTTTTTGGGGAAAATTCGGTCAAAGAGAGAATCAGCGCAAAACTAAGATTATTAGAGAGCCTTGTGAGCTATTTGATATGTTTACAGACCCTGCAATTCATATTAACACATTGCTACCTATAGGTGAAGAAGCGGTCGTTGTTAACTATGAGCATAGAGAAGAAACATACCAGCCTCTATCTACAGTCAATGTAGTAATAGCAGCATTTGTTACAAGTCAAGCCAGGTTAAAACTATATAGTTACCTCGAGAAATTGGGAGACAGAGTTTTGTATTATGATACAGATTCTGTAATTTACGTCTCTAGACCCGGAGAGTTTGAAGTACCCACAGGTGAATTTATTGGGGATATGACTGATGAACTAGAATCGTACGGTGCTGGCTTCTATATTACGGAGTTTGTGTCTGGTGGGCCTAAAAATTACGCGTATAAAGTGCATTCTACTTTGGATGGCGAAGAAAAAGTGGTGTGCAAGGTGAAAGGTTTTTCAATTAATTACGCAACATCTCGGCTAATAAATTTTCAAAGCATAAAAAACATGATTCTCGAAAATCCAGAACCTGTCTACATAGTATCCAATAATATTCGTAGAACAAAAGAGCATGAAGTGGTTACAAAAACAGAGACTAAAATATATAGGCCTAATTCAACAAAAAGAAAGTTCTTTGAGGATCATGGCTCTGCACCTTACGGCTATAGGAAATTAAAAAGTTTAGATTGATATTTCCTGTGTAATTGTAATTATCATGTATATTTTCTGTAAATTAACTTTTCCTGTAATTGGTATATTCCTCTAATAAAAATATTTCTAAAAAGTTTTCTTATTTTATTAATGAATAAACTAATAGGCCTTTTATAAATTGAGTAGCTTGTTTTGTGAAAATTTAAGTTTTGTCTTATTTATGATATTTTTTTTTAAAAAAGTTTGGGGTTGCACAGGTGCGCATTCATAAAATAAACAAGCAATAATAAAACGTCGTGACATAGATACAGGGGTCTTTCGAAGTTAGGGGTGGTCTGAAATTTAAACACAACAATTTAAATTTAAAATAAACTTTATGTCTACGGCGAATAATGCATGTTCCAGGTTTATGCGACATTACTTCGGTATATAAAATATTCGTTTAATCATGCTTTATTTATTTAAATATTACGATTTACAACTATTTGTGCAAAAGTGTTTAAGAAATAAATATTAAATATTAAATATAACGACGACACACATTTTTACATACAGAGCACAGCATCCGGTTAGGAACATGTACAGCTGATGTTTTCTAATTAAAACCTTCGCACCTGAGCAATTATAGTAGGCTTTGTGGATAACACATCGTATCGTAGCCTAGTTCAATGATGTTAAATGTAGTGCTACTGTATTGTGTTATAGGATAAAAATAACTTTGTAATACTCTGAAGACCGAAAATATGAAATCAGAGTTGAAACAGGTAGCCAATCAATAACGGCTTGTGTTTCATATTAACATTAATGTATATGCATTTTATAATGCTTGAAATTCCTACCCGTATGCCGATAAAAGTTAAAACATGTGTGAGATTCTAATTATATCATGTTAAACAACAATTGTGTGGGGAGTGAATGTCTAACGTTATAATATGCATATTCTGATAAGATAATTTTTCAATAAACTAGCTTTCTGTAGGCTTTTTGATAACATACAGGTTGATTACCATAGTATAATCAATAAAAATGAATGACATAGAAGGTGCCAAAATAAAATCTGTACACATAAATACAGGTGGATTAGTACGATTTTTAAAATATCTTTGGGTTTTATATTGTCCTCTATATACAGGAGGATAGAAGTTTAAGTACCTAATTTCAAATATAATTTTCAATTAGATTTCCAATGTATGGGTGTTCTCATATATTTTCAGATAAACATCTGATCCGTATAAAATTTGTGTACAGGCAGTTTTTCATTACGCCATAGGGTTCTATTTTTAGATCTGTACTACTTACTAGTCTATACATGCACGCATGTCTGTTACAGGTGAATGCCCTGTTAACCTCTTTTTGACCTTGGTGTCTATATTTAGATTTACATCTGTTTCACACATGGTGATGTTTGATACAGGTTAATGCTCTGTTAACCTTTTGTGACCTTTGCCTATTTTTAGATTTACATATGGTAACAGGCTGCCTGTTTAGACAAGTTAATGATTAGTCATATCTGCTAGTCTGATGTTAACTGAGTCATCAACCACCTGCTCGCCAGATGTTGTCGTGGGAATACATGTTTCCGCTTGGTTCCTGTTCTCGCTTGTCCGGCGATCGTCTATACATGTCTGAACAAGTAGGGTATAGCATCTGCCTCTCTAACCTTTTAATACAAAAATAATATCAGCATGACTGTAACCCCCTCCCAAAAGTATACCGACGACAAAATAAAAGGCTTCTTGTGTATATAAACACTAGGTTGTGAATAAGCCATATAACAAAGTAAAATAATTTTAAGATGTGTGCTGGATATTATCAGGTAGATCCATTATTGAGTTATTGTAGCTGGAAACCTGAATTGGTACAACAAATAAAAGAGGAATTTCCCGTAGAATATGAAGTTATAAAGAACCTCCCCGGAGAACGATGGGTAATAGCCGGAGGTTTTATAAGCTACCTATTAAAATTAACAAGTGCGTTCAATGATATAGATGTATTTTACTTCGACGACTGCTTTAGTAGAAGTTGTGATGTGTCCGGTTGGCGTCCGCACAACATCAATAAATATGTGGAAGGCTTCAACGTGTTTAATCATATAAAATATAGGATACGGGTTTTAGAATTCATGGATGTTTCAGCACAGCATCTGAGACATCAGGTTTTCAGTTTATTCCGCTTTTTTGATTGTGTCTTAATTAAAAAAGCTATACATTTAAAAAGCACACTATTTATCGACTGTACTTTTGGCTCGATAAATTTTGCAACTAGCGAACGAAGAGAAAAATATAATCAGCGATTAGTTCGTCCCATTGTTACACAACCAAAAACACTGTGTTTGATAGCTTTTGAATATTTATACGAGAAATTTTGTGAACAGTGAAATATGATTGCTTCTCATGCGATATTTCTCAATTTATGATTTGCAATAAATATTAATAAACATTTAAATCGTTTTTTAATTTAACCCGCATGAAATTTTTCTCCTAAACCTTGTAGGCCTAATCGGTTTATAATATGGTAAGTAAATTATCGTACTTGGCTGCAAATATGAAATATCTAAAATTCTAAAAATATATAATTTGCTCGGAGAATATTGTTTTGTGTCCTTTGTACAACGGCATAACTAATTTATTTTCTTTCTATATGTCGTTAAACCCACAGTTTTTAGGTTGCTACCCTTTATTACCTATTTTGCTATAAATTTTACCCCCGGTATTAATAATCTGTCTCCCGGTTAAAATATAGTTAGTCAGCTTGAGTTTGAATAGTAAATAAAATTTGTTTCAAATTACCGTTAATTTATCGCCTGTGCTAAAAATAGCCTACGCGAATGCATTCAGTTTAAACACTTGTTAATACCAAATGTTTACAGCCTATTTGCAGAACAAAACATACGGTGCGTTTCATTTCTATCGTTACCCCATATACTTGCTACAGCCCTCAGCACTTTTTGCTGTTTGCTTTGTTACACAGGGTGCGATCTGTCTATGTAATTGTACTTTATATACCTGTACTTTATATACTGTATGTAACTTAGAAGACTACTGCAAGTTATCGGATGCTCTAATGTCCCTCTATTGCATGTACGAATCAGATATTTTGCTATTAGGTGATTTTTTAATATACCGGATTATATTGTCTTTTCGGAATACCGGGACATACTGGAACACACTGGGACATACTGGAACACACTGGGACATACTGGAACACACTGGGACATAGCGAAACATACTGAACATAATATATATCTATGGAAAAGCTGTATAGCAAAACCTTGGTGATGTGGTATTTTCATAGTATGAGCCCAAGACTAGGAGAAATTATGAGGCTTTTCCTACGTCGCCAATAGTAGTTCAATGTCCTGGGAAGTATTAATAATCTCTCTCCTGGTTAAAATATAATTAGTCAGCTTGAGTTTGAATAGTAAATAAAATTTGTTTCAAATTACCATTAATTTATCGTCTGCGCACGTTGAGCTAAAAATAATTTTTTGTCTTATCATTGAGCAGCATTTTGACGAAGGAAATCCTTTTTTCTATATCTCGTTAAACCCCACAGTTTTTAGGTTGCTACCCTCTAGTGCCTATTTTGCTAAAAACTTTACCCCCAGTATTAATAATCTCTCCAGGTTAAAATATAATTAGTCAGTTTGAACGCCTGAATAGTATATAAAATTTGTTTTAAAATACCATGATTTATCGTCTGTGCTAAAAATAGCCTACGCGAATGCATTCAGTTTAAGCACTTGTTAATACCAAATGTTCACACCCTATTTGCAGAACAAAACATACGGTGCGTTTCATTTCTATCGTTACCCCATATACTTGCTACAGCCCTCAGCACTTTTTGCTGTTTGCTTTGTTACACAGGGTGTTTATTTTTCCATAACCCACAGGATGTCGTAAATTAACCGGCCATCTTCGCACTGCCATATGTTTTACAACCACACCATATGTTTTACACCGGATGTGGTCTAGACGCCATATGTTTTCTATTAATAGAATATTGGCTTTTTGATTACCATCTGTTTACCATATATTTTACACCTGATGTGCTCTAGACGTCATTTTCTATTAATAGAACATTGACCCCCACCCCTTTTGATTACCATCTGTCTACCATATGTTTTACACCGGATGCGCATATGTCATTGCTCCCACCATGAGGCACCATGACTAATAATTTTTCAATATATTTTAATAAGTCGGGAACGTAAACGTATTTGCCGTATGACGCCTTTTTAGTTCCATATTTTCCCGCATTAGCAGAGACGCCAACTTTTTAGCCAGGACGCAAACCTTTAGTTCCGCATTTTGCCGTATGGCGCCTTTTTAGTTCCGTATTATGCCGCATTAGCAGAGACGCTAACTTTTTTAGCCAAGACACAAACCTTTAGTTCCGTATTTTGCCGTATGGCGCTGTAACCTTTTAGTTCCGTATTATGCCACTAGATGGCGCTGCGGCGACCATCATGGGGTATATAACTACTGATTTTCATTGAAAATTTTAAATGTTGACAGTTCACTGTTACTCAAATATAGAGGAGCCTTTGAAATATTTACATTCATGTTTTTAATGTTTTATTTTTAATATAATATATGTTTAATATATTGTGGATAAGTGGATATGGTATCAGAAATTCCAAAAATGCTCTTAAAGTGATATGTATTATGCACGTGGTCTCAAATTTATTATTTATCGGGAATAAAATATACTATATATACTATAATGATTGTCGTATTTTATTTATAATATTTTCTTATGTGTAAGAATATTGTCTATTCCCCCCCCCCCTTGAGATCTTAATTCAGCCGTTTTCTTAGGTTGTATGTTTATAAGTGATGCGACGTAGCTGGGTCTTTTATCGCGGCTACCCAAATTCCAGTATTCCTCAAAACATTTCTTTCGCTCTTCTTCCGGAAATCTATCACGACACACGACAGTTCTCTAAATCCTTCATTACCCTACTTAGCACCAACTTTCCCTTTTCAGAAAAGTACCTCCGACCCGCATTCCTTAATTTCTTGCTTTCCTCTCGCTGCCTTCCGGTACGACCCATTTTGCCATTCTTATTTTCTCTTATTGCCCATTTCTTCTGGCTCTTCTTCAGTAACAAAACTTGTAGTCGGTACTTGTTCTTCAAAACTAAAAATAATTTAGATAATTTTATTTTGCATTTTAAAATATTATGAAGCTATATACTACACACATCATATACAGGGTGTCTCAAATTGGTGAGGATTGAGGAGTTTCACCCATTTCCAGAGTAGCTGGAAAAAAACTGATGACACATTCCTGAGGTCAATTTTCGAGACGAATCGAACGGTCAAGGACTCATTTCGATATCTTGTACCGTTTTCGAGATATAAGCCAAAATTAGTATTTCTGTCATTTTAAGAGGGTACCGTAACTTCCTTATTTATGAATATTTTTTCAAATTTTAAAAACTTTCTTAGGGCACTTTTTTACGTAGATTCAGAATCTGAAGACTAAATTTGCCTAACTCTTACAGATTTTCCGCTACGATCCAAACTTCAATTTTTTTAAATGGAAACCATAGTTGGCAGTGGCTTAAAAAAATTTCATATTTTTTAAGCTTTTCAAAAATATAACACAAGTCATATTCGTTTTTAATAGGAGCCGGATAATTTCGATTTTCATTGAAAATTTTAAATGTTGACAGTTCACTGTTACTCAAATATAGAGGAGCCTTTGAAATATTTACATTCATGTTTTTAATGTTTTATTTTTAATATAATATATGTTTAATATATTGTGGATAAGTGGATATGGTATCAGAAATTCCAAAAATGCTCTTAAAGTGATATGTATTATGCACGTGGTCTCAAATTTATTATTTATCGGGAATAAAATATACTATATATACTATAATGATTGTCGTATTTTATTTATAATATTTTCTTATGTGTAAGAATATTGTCTATCCCCCCCCCCCCCTTGAGATCCTAATTCAGCCGTTTTCTTAGGTTGTATGTTTATAAGTGATGCGACGTAGCTGGGTCTTTTATCGCGGCTACCCAAATTCCAGTATTCCTCAAAACATTTCTTTCGCTCTTCTTCCGGAAATCTATCACGACACACGACAGTTCTCTAAATCCTTCATTACCCTACTTAGCACCAACTTTCCCTTTTCAGAAAAGTACCTCCGACCCGCATTCCTTAATTTCTTGCTTTCCTCTCGCTGCCTTCCGGTACGACCCATTTTGCCATTCTTATTTTCTCTTATTGCCCATTTCTTCTGGCTCTTCTTCAGTAACAAAACTTGTAGTCGGTACTTGTTCTTCAAAACTAAAAATAATTTAGATAATTTTATTTTGCATTTTAAAATATTATGAAGCTATATACTACACACATCATATACAGGGTGTCTCAAATTGGTGAGGATTGAGGAGTTTCACCCATTTCCAGAGTAGCTGGAAAAAAACTGATGACACATTCCTGAGGTCAATTTTCGAGACGAATCGAACGGTCAAGGACTCATTTCGATATCTTGTACCGTTTTCGAGATATAAGCCAAAATTAGTATTTCTGTCATTTTAAGAGGGTACCGTAACTTCCTTATTTATGAATATTTTTTCAAATTTTAAAAACTTTCTTAGGGCACTTTTTTACGTAGATTCAGAATCTGAAGACTAAATTTGCCTAACTCTTACAGATTTTCCGCTACGATCCAAACTTCAATTTTTTTAAATGGAAACCATAGTTGGCAGTGGCTTAAAAAAATTTCATATTTTTTAAGCTTTTCAAAAATATAACACAAGTCATATTCGTTTTTAATAGGAGCCGGATAATTTCGATTTTCATTGAAAATTTTAAATGTTGACAGTTCACTGTTACTCAAATATAGAGGAGCCTTTGAAATATTTACATTCATGTTTTTAATGTTTTATTTTTAATATAATATATGTTTAATATATTGTGGATAAGTGGATATGGTATCAGAAATTCCAAAAATGCTCTTAAAGTGATATGTATTATGCACGTGGTCTCAAATTTATTATTTATCGGGAATAAAATATACTATATATACTATAATGATTGTCGTATTTTATTTATAATATTTTCTTATGTGTAAGAATATTGTCTATTCCCCTCCCCCTTGAGATCTTAATTCAGCCGTTTTCTTAGGTTGTATGTTTATAAGTGATGCGACGTAGCTGGGTCTTTTATCGCGGCTACCCAAGTTCCAGTATTCCTCAAAACATTTCTTTCGCTCTTCTTCCGGAAATCTATCACGACAGTTCTCTAAATCCTTCATTACCCTACTTAGCACCAACTTTCCCTTTTCAGAAACGTACCTCCGACCCGCATTCCTTAATTTCTTGCTTTCCTCTCGCTGCCTTCCGGTACGTCCCATTTTGCCATTCTTATTTTCTCTTATTGCCCATTTCTTCTGGCTCTTCTTCAGTAACAAAACTTGCAGTCGGTACTTGTTCTTCAAAACTAAAAATAATTTAGAAAATTTTATTTTGCATTTTAAAATATTATGAAGCTATATACTACACACATCATATACAGGGTGTCTCAAATTGGTGAGGATTGAGGAGTTATGCCCATTTCCAGAGTAGCTGGAAAAAAAATGATGACACATTCCTGAGGTCAATTTTCGAGACGAATCGAACGGTCAAGGACTCATTTGGATATCTTGTACCGTTTTCGAGATATACGCCAAAATTAGTATTTCTGTCATTTTAAGAGGGTACCGTAACTTCCTTATTTATGAATATTTTTTCAAATTTTAAAAACTTTCTAAGGGCACTTTTTTACGTAGATTCAGAATCTGAAGACTAAATTTGCCTAACTCTTACAGATTTTCCGCTACGATCCAAACTTCAATTTTTTTAAATGGAAACCATAGTTGGCAGTGGCTTAAAAAAATTTCATATTTTTTAAGCTTTTCAAAAATATAACACAAGTCATATTCGTTTTTAATAGGAGCCGGATAATTTCGATTTTCATTGAAAATTTTAAATGTTGACAGTTCACCGTTACTCAAATATAGAGGAGCATTTGAAATATTTACATTCTTGTTTTTAATGTTTTATTTTTAATATAATATATGTTTAATATATTGTGGATAAGTGGATATGGTATCAGAAATTCCAAAAATGCTCTTAAAGTGATATGTATTATGCACGTGGTCTCAAATTTATTATTTATCGGGAATAAAATATACTATATATACTATAATGATTGTCGTATTTTATTTATAATATTTTCTTATGTGTAAGAATATTGTCTATTCCCCTCCCCCTTGAGATCTTAATTCAGCCGTTTTCTTAGGTTGTATGTTTATAAGTGATGCGACGTAGCTGGGTCTTTTATCGCGGCTACCCAAGTTCCAGTATTCCTCAAAACATTTCTTTCGCTCTTCTTCCGGAAATCTATCACGACAGTTCTCTAAATCCTTCATTACCCTACTTAGCACCAACTTTCCCTTTTCAGAAAAGTACCTCCGACCCGCATTCCTTAATTTCTTGCTTTCCTCTCGCTGCCTTCCGGTACGACCCATTTTGCCATTCTTATTTTCTCTTATTGCCCATTTCTTCTGGCTCTTCTTCAGTAACAAAACTTGTAGTCGGTACTTGTTCTTCAAAACTAAAAATAATTTAGATAATTTTATTTTGCATTTTAAAATATTATGAAGCTATATACTACACACATCATATACAGGGTGTCTCAAATTGGTGAGGATTGAGGAGTTACACCCATTTCCAGAGTAGCTGGAAAAAAACTGATGACACATTCCTGAGGTCAATTTTCGAGACGAATCGAACGGTCAAGGACTCATTTCGATATCTTGTACCGTTTTCGAGATATAAGCCAAAATTAGTATTTCTGTCATTTTAAGAGGGTACCGTAACTTCCTTATTTATGAATATTTTTTCAAATTTTAAAAACTTTCTTAGGGCACTTTTTTACGTAGATTCAGAATCTGAAGACTAAATTTGCCTAACTCTTACAGATTTTCCGCTACGATCCAAACTTCAATTTTTTTAAATGGAAACCATAGTTGGCAGTGGCTTAAAAAAATTTCATATTTTTTAAGCTTTTCAAAAATATAACACAAGTCATATTCGTTTTTAATAGGAGCCGGATAATTTCGATTTTCATTGAAAATTTTAAATGTTGACAGTTCACTGTTACTCAAATATAGAGGAGCCTTTGAAATATTTACATTCATGTTTTTAATGTTTTATTTTTAATATAATATATGTTTAATATATTGTGGATAAGTGAATATGGTATCAGAAATTCCAAAAATGCTCTTAAAGTGATATGTATTATGCACGTGGTCTCAAATTTATTATTTATCGGGAATAAAATATACTATATATACTATAATGATTGTCGTATTTTATTTATAATATTTTCTTATGTGTAAGAATATTGTCTATTCCCCCCCCCCCCCCCTTGAGATCTTAATTCAGCCGTTTTCTTAGGTTGTATGTTTATAAGTGATGCGACGTAGCTGGGTCTTTTATCGCGGCTACCCAAATTCCAGTATTCCTCAAAACATTTCTTTCGCTCTTCTTCCGGAAATCTATCACGACAGTTCTCTAAATCCTTCATTACCCTACTTAGCACCAACTTTCCCTTTTCAGAAAAGTACCTCCGACCCGCATTCCTTAATTTCTTGCTTTCCTCTCGCTGCCTTCCGGTACGACCCATTTTGCCATTCTTATTTTCTCTTATTGCCCATTTCTTCTGGCTCTTCTTCAGTAACAAAACTTGTAGTCGGTACTTGTTCTTCAAAACTAAAAATAATTTAGATAATTTTATTTTGCATTTTAAAATATTATGAAGCTATATACTACACACATCATATACAGGGTGTCTCAAATTGGTGAGGATTGAGGAGTTACACCCATTTCCAGAGTAGCTGGAAAAAAACTGATGACACATTCCTGAGGTCAATTTTCGAGACGAATCGAACGGTCAAGGACTCATTTCGATATCTTGTACCGTTTTCGAGATATAAGCCAAAATTAGTATTTCTGTCATTTTAAGAGGGTACCGTAACTTCCTTATTTATGAATATTTTTTCAAATTTTAAAAACTTTCTTAGGGCACTTTTTTACGTAGATTCAGAATCTGAAGACTAAATTTGCCTAACTCTTACAGATTTTCCGCTACGATCCAAACTTCAATTTTTTTAAATGGAAACCATAGTTGGCAGTGGCTTAAAAAAATTTCATATTTTTTAAGCTTTTCAAAAATATAACACAAGTCATATTCGTTTGTAATAGGAGCCGGATAATTTCGATTTTCATTGAAAATTTTAAATGTTGACAGTTCACTGTTACTCAAATATAGAGGAGCCTTTGAAATATTTACATTCATGTTTTTAATGTTTTATTTTTAATATAATATATGTTTAATATATTGTGGATAAGTGGATATGGTATCAGAAATTCCAAAAATGCTCTTAAAGTGATATGTATTATGCACGTGGTCTCACATTTATTATTTATCGGGAATAAAATATACTATATATACTATAATGATTGTCGTATTTTATTTATAATATTTTCTTATGTGTAAGAATATTGTCTATCCCCCCCCCCCCCCCTTGAGATCCTAATTCAGCCGTTTTCTTAGGTTGTATGTTTATAAGTGATGCGACGTAGCTGGGTCTTTTATCGCGGCTACCCAAATTCCAGTATTCCTCAAAACATTTCTTTCGCTCTTCTTCCGGAAATCTATCACGACAGTTCTCTAAATCCTTCATTACCCTACTTAGCACCAACTTTCCCTTTTCAGAAACGTACCTCCGACCCGCATTCCTTAATTTCTTGCTTTCCTCTCGCTGCCTTCCGGTACGTCCCATTTTGCCATTCTTATTTTCTCTTATTGCCCATTTCTTCTGGCTCTTCTTCAGTAACAAAACTTGCAGTCGGTACTTGTTCTTCAAAACTAAAAATAATTTAGATAATTTTATTTTGCATTTTAAAATATTATGAAGCTATATACTACACACATCATATACAGGGTGTCTCAAATTGGTGAGGATTGAGGAGTTATGCCCATTTCCAGAGTAGCTGGAAAAAAAATGATGACACATTCCTGAGGTTAATTTTCGAGACGAATCGAACGGTCAAGGACTCATTTGGATATCTTGTACCGTTTTCGAGATATAAGCCAAAATTAGTATTTCTGTCATTTTAAGAGGGTACCGTAACTTCCTTATTTATGAATATTTTTTCAAATTTTAAAAACTTTCTAAGGGCACTTTTTTACGTAGATTCAGAATCTGAAGACTAAATTTGCCTAACTCTTACAGATTTTCCGCTACGATCCAAACTTCAATTTTTTTAAATGGAAGCCATAGTTGGCAGTGGCTTAAAAAAATTTCATATTTTTTAAGCTTTTCAAAAATATAACACAAGTCATATTCGTTTTTAATAGGAGCCGGATAATTTCGATTTTCATTGAAAATTTTAAATGTTGACAGTTCACCGTTACTCGAATATAGAGGAGCATTTGAAATATTTACATTCTTGTTTTTAATGTTTTATTTTTAATATAATATATGTTTAATATATTAATATATTGTGGATAAGTGGATATGGTATCAGAAATTCCAAAAATGCTCTTAAAGTGATATGTATTATGCACCTGGTCTCAAATTTATTATTTATCGGGAATAAAATATACTATATATACTATAATGATTGTCGTATTTTATTTATAATATTTTCTTATGTGTAAGAATATTGTCTATCCCCCCCCCCCCCTCCCCTTGAGATCTTAATTCAGCCGTTTTCTTAGGTTGTACGTTTATAAGTGATGCGACGTAGCTGGGTCTTTTATCGCGGCTACCCAAATTCCAGTATTCCTCAAAACATTTCTTTCGCTCTTCTTCCGGAAATCTATCACGACAGTTCTCTAAATCCTTCATTACCCTACTTAGCACCAACTTTCCCTTTTCAGAAACGTACCTCCGACCCGCATTCCTTAATTTCTTGCTTTCCTCTCGCTGCCTTCCGGTACGTCCCATTTTGCCATTCTTATTTTCTCTTATTGCCCATTTCTTCTGGCTCTTCTTCAGTAACAAAACTTGCAGTCGGTACTTGTTCTTCAAAACTAAAAATAATTTAGATAATTTTATTTTGCATTTTAAAATATTATGAAGCTATATACTACACACATCATATACAGGGTGTCTCAAATTGGTGAGGATTGAGGAGTTACACCCATTTCCAGAGTAGCTGGAAAAAAACTGATGACACATTCCTGAGGTCAATTTTCGAGACGAATCGAACGGTCAAGGACTCATTTCGATATCTTGTACCGTTTTCGAGATATAAGCCAAAATTAGTATTTCTGTCATTTTAAGAGGGTACCGTAACTTCCTTATTTATGAATATTTTTTCAAATTTTAAAAACTTTCTTAGGGCACTTTTTTACGTAGATTCAGAATCTGAAGACTAAATTTGCCTAACTCTTACAGATTTTCCGCTACGATCCAAACTTCAATTTTTTTAAATGGAAACCATAGTTGGCAGTGGCTTAAAAAAATTTCATATTTTTTAAGCTTTTCAAAAATATAACACAAGTCATATTCGTTTTTAATAGGAGCCGGATAATTTCGATTTTCATTGAAAATTTTAAATGTTGACAGTTCACTGTTACTCAAATATAGAGGAGCCTTTGAAATATTTACATTCATGTTTTTAATGTTTTATTTTTAATATAATATATGTTTAATATATTGTGGATAAGTGAATATGGTATCAGAAATTCCAAAAATGCTCTTAAAGTGATATGTATTATGCACGTGGTCTCAAATTTATTATTTATCGGGAATAAAATATACTATATATACTATAATGATTGTCGTATTTTATTTATAATATTTTCTTATGTGTAAGAATATTGTCTATTCCCCCCCCCCCCTTGAGATCTTAATTCAGCCGTTTTCTTAGGTTGTATGTTTATAAGTGATGCGACGTAGCTGGGTCTTTTATCGCGGCTACCCAAATTCCAGTATTCCTCAAAACATTTCTTTCGCTCTTCTTCCGGAAATCTATCACGACAGTTCTCTAAATCCTTCATTACCCTACTTAGCACCAACTTTCCCTTTTCAGAAAAGTACCTCCGACCCGCATTCCTTAATTTCTTGCTTTCCTCTCGCTGCCTTCCGGTACGACCCATTTTGCCATTCTTATTTTCTCTTATTGCCCATTTCTTCTGGCTCTTCTTCAGTAACAAAACTTGTAGTCGGTACTTGTTCTTCAAAACTAAAAATAATTTAGATAATTTTATTTTGCATTTTAAAATATTATGAAGCTATATACTACACACATCATATACAGGGTGTCTCAAATTGGTGAGGATTGAGGAGTTTCACCCATTTCCAGAGTAGCTGGAAAAAAACTGATGACACATTCCTGAGGTCAATTTTCGAGACGAATCGAACGGTCAAGGACTCATTTCGATATCTTGTACCGTTTTCGAGATATAAGCCAAAATTAGTATTTCTGTCATTTTAAGAGGGTACCGTAACTTCCTTATTTATGAATATTTCTTCAAATTTTAAAAACTTTCTTAGGGCACTTTTTTACGTAGATTCAGAATCTGAAGACTAAATTTGCCTAACTCTTACAGATTTTCCGCTACGATCCAAACTTCAATTTTTTTAAATGGAAACCATAGTTGGCAGTGGCTTAAAAAAATTTCATATTTTTTAAGCTTTTCAAAAATATAACACAAGTCATATTCGTTTTTAATAGGAGCCGGATAATTTCGATTTTCATTGAAAATTTTAAATGTTGACAGTTCACTGTTACTCAAATATAGAGGAGCCTTTGAAATATTTACATTCATGTTTTTAATGTTTTATTTTTAATATAATATATGTTTAATATATTGTGGATAAGTGGATATGGTATCAGAAATTCCAAAAATGCTCTTAAAGTGAATGGTATTATGCACGTGGTCTCAAATTTATTATTTATCGGGAATAAAATATACTATATATACTATAATGATTGTCGTATTTTATTTATAATATTTTCTTATGTGTAAGAATATTGTCTATCCCCCCCCCCCTTGAGATCCTAATTCAGCCGTTTTCTTAGGTTGTATGTTTATAAGTGATGCGACGTAGCTGGGTCTTTTATCGCGGCTACCCAAATTCCAGTATTCCTCAAAACATTTCTTTCGCTCTTCTTCCGGAAATCTATCACGACAGTTCTCTAAATCCTTCATTACCCTACTTAGCACCAACTTTCCCTTTTCAGAAACGTACCTCCGACCCGCATTCCTTAATTTCTTGCTTTCCTCTCGCTGCCTTCCGGTACGTCCCATTTTGCCATTCTTATTTTCTCTTATTGCCCATTTCTTCTGGCTCTTCTTCAGTAACAAAACTTGCAGTCGGTACTTGTTCTTCAAAACTAAAAAGAATTTAGATAATTTTATTTTGCATTTTAAAATATTATGAAGCTATATACTACACACATCATATACAGGGTGTCTCAAATTGGTGAGGATTGAGGAGTTACGCCCATTTCCAGAGTAGCTGGAAAAAAAATGATGACACATTCCTGAGGTCAATTTTCGAGACGAATCGAACGGTCAAGGACTCATTTGGATATCTTGTACCGTTTTCGAGATATAAGCCAAAATTAGTATTTCTGTCATTTTAAGAGGGTACCGTAACTTCCTTATTTATGAATATTTTTTCAAATTTTAAAAACTTTCTAAGGGCACTTTTTTACGTAGATTCAGAATCTGAAGACTAAATTTGCCTAACTCTTACAGATTTTCCGCTACGATCCAAACTTCAATTTTTTTAAATGGAAACCATAGTTGGCAGTGGCTTAAAAAAATTTCATATTTTTTAAGATTTTCAAAAATATAACACAAGTCATATTCGTTTTTAATAGGAGCCGGATAATTTCGATTTTCATTGAAAATTTTAAATGTTGACAGTTCACCGTTACTCAAATATAGAGGAGCCTTTGAAATATTTACATTCTTGTTTTTAATGTTTTATTTTTAATATAATATATGTTTAATATATTAATATATTGTGGATAAGTGGATATGGTATCAGAAATTCCAAAAATGCTCTTAAAGTGATATGTATTATGCACCTGGTCTCAAATTTATTATTTATCGGGAATAAAATATACTATATATACTATAATGATTGTCGTATTTTATTTATAATATTTTCTTATGTGTAAGAATATTGTCTATCCCCCCCCCCCCCCCCCTCCCCCTTGAGATCTTAATTCAGCCGTTTTCTTAGGTTGTACGTTTATAAGTGATGCGACGTAGCTGGGTCTTTTATCGCGGCTACCCAAATTCCAGTATTCCTCAAAACATTTCTTTCGCTCTTCTTCCGGAAATCTATCACGACAGTTCTCTAAATCCTTCATTACCCTACTTAGCACCAACTTTCCCTTTTCAGAAACGTACCTCCGAACCGCATTCCTTAATTTCTTGCTTTCCTCTCGCTGCCTTCCGGTACGACCCATTTTGCCATTCTTATTTTCTCTTATTGCCCATTTCTTCTGGCTCTTCTTCAGTAACAAAACTTGTAGTCGGTACTTGTTCTTCAAAACTAAAAATAATTTAGATAATTTTATTTTGCATTTTAAAATATTATGAAGCTATATACTACACACATCATATACAGGGTGTCTCAAATTGGTGAGGATTGAGGAGTTACACCCATTTCCAGAGTAGCTGGAAGAAAACTGATGATACATTCCTGAGGTCAATTTTCGAGACGAATCGAACGGTCAAGGACTCATTTCGATATCTTGTACCGTTTTCGAGATATAAGCCAAAATTAGTATTTCTGTCATTTTAAGAGGGTACCGTAACTTCCTTATTTATGAATATTTTTTCAAATTTTAAAAACTTTCTTAGGGCACTTTTTTACGTAGATTCAGAATCTGAAGACTAAATGTGCCTAACTCTTACAGATTTTCCGCTACGATCCAAACATCAATTTTTTTAAATGGAAACCATAGTTGACAGTGGCTTAAAAGAATTTCATATTTTTTAAGCTTTTCAAAAATATAACACAAGTCGTATTCGTTTTTAATAGGAGCCGGATAATTTCGATTTTCATTGAAAATTTTAAATGTTGACAGTTCACCGTTACTCAAATATAGAGGAGCCTTTGAAATATTTACATTCATGTTTTTAATGTTTTATTTTTAATATAATATATGTTTAATATATTGTGGATAAGTGGATATGGTATCAGAAATTCCAAAAATGCTCTTAAAGTGATATGTATTATGCACGTGGTCTCAAATTTATTATTTATCGGGAATAAAATATACTATATATACTATAATGATTGTCGTATTTTATTTATAATATTTTCTTATGTGTAAGAATATTGTCTATTCCCCTCCCCCTTGAGATCTTAATTCAGCCGTTTTCTTAGGTTGTATGTTTATAAGTGATGCGACGTAGCTGGGTCTTTTATCGCGGCTACCCAAGTTCCAGTATTCCTCAAAACATTTCTTTCGCTCTTCTTCCGGAAATCTATCACGACAGTTCTCTAAATCCTTCATTACCCTACTTAGCACCAACTTTCCCTTTTCAGAAAAGTACCTCCGACCCGCATTCCTTAATTTCTTGCTTTCCTCTCGCTGCCTTCCGGTACGACCCATTTTGCCATTCTTATTTTCTCTTATTGCCCATTTCTTCTGGCTCTTCTTCAGTAACAAAACTTGTAGTCGGTACTTGTTCTTCAAAACTAAAAATAATTTAGATAATTTTATTTTGCATTTTAAAATATTATGAAGCTATATACTACACACATCATATACAGGGTGTCTCAAATTGGTGAGGATTGAGGAGTTACACCCATTTCCAGAGTAGCTGGAAAAAAACTGATGACACATTCCTGAGGTCAATTTTCGAGACGAATCGAACGGTCAAGGACTCATTTCGATATCTTGTACCGTTTTCGAGATATAAGCCAAAATTAGTATTTCTGTCATTTTAAGAGGGTACCGTAACTTCCTTATTTATGAATATTTTTTCAAATTTTAAAAACTTTCTTAGGGCACTTTTTTACGTAGATTCAGAATCTGAAGACTAAATTTGCCTAACTCTTACAGATTTTCCGCTACGATCCAAACTTCAATTTTTTTAAATGGAAACCATAGTTGGCAGTGGCTTAAAAAAATTTCATATTTTTTAAGCTTTTCAAAAATATAACACAAGTCATATTCGTTTTTAATAGGAGCCGGATAATTTCGATTTTCATTGAAAATTTTAAATGTTGACAGTTCACTGTTACTCAAATATAGAGGAGCCTTTGAAATATTTACATTCATGTTTTTAATGTTTTATTTTTAATATAATATATGTTTAATATATTGTGGATAAGTGGATATGGTATCAGAAATTCCAAAAATGCTCTTAAAGTGATATGTATTATGCACGTGGTCTCAAATTTATTATTTATCGGGAATAAAATATACTATATATACTATAATGATTGTCGTATTTTATTTATAATATTTTCTTATGTGTAAGAATATTGTCTATTCCCCCCCCCCCTTGAGATCTTAATTCAGCCGTTTTCTTAGGTTGTATGTTTATAAGTGATGCGACGTAGCTGGGTCTTTTATCGCGGCTACCCAAATTCCAGTATTCCTCAAAACATTTCTTTCGCTCTTCTTCCGGAAATCTATCACGACACACGACAGTTCTCTAAATCCTTCATTACCCTACTTAGCACCAACTTTCCCTTTTCAGAAAAGTACCTCCGACCCGCATTCCTTAATTTCTTGCTTTCCTCTCGCTGCCTTCCGGTACGACCCATTTTGCCATTCTTATTTTCTCTTATTGCCCATTTCTTCTGGCTCTTCTTCAGTAACAAAACTTGTAGTCGGTACTTGTTCTTCAAAACTAAAAATAATTTAGATAATTTTATTTTGCATTTTAAAATATTATGAAGCTATATACTACACACATCATATACAGGGTGTCTCAAATTGGTGAGGATTGAGGAGTTTCACCCATTTCCAGAGTAGCTGGAAAAAAACTGATGACACATTCCTGAGGTCAATTTTCGAGACGAATCGAACGGTCAAGGACTCATTTCGATATCTTGTACCGTTTTCGAGATATAAGCCAAAATTAGTATTTCTGTCATTTTAAGAGGGTACCGTAACTTCCTTATTTATGAATATTTTTTCAAATTTTAAAAACTTTCTTAGGGCACTTTTTTACGTAGATTCAGAATCTGAAGACTAAATTTGCCTAACTCTTACAGATTTTCCGCTACGATCCAAACTTCAATTTTTTTAAATGGAAACCATAGTTGGCAGTGGCTTAAAAGAATTTCATATTTTTTAAGCTTTTCAAAAATATAACACAAGTCATATTCGTTTTTAATAGGAGCCGGATAATTTCGATTTTCATTGAAAATTTTAAATGTTGACAGTTCACTGTTACTCAAATATAGAGGAGCCTTTGAAATATTTACATTCATGTTTTTAATGTTTTATTTTTAATATAATATATGTTTAATATATTGTGGATAAGTGGATATGGTATCAGAAATTCCAAAAATGCTCTTAAAGTGATATGTATTATGCACGTGGTCTCAAATTTATTATTTATCGGGAATAAAATATACTATATATACTATAATGATTGTCGTATTTTATTTATAATATTTTCTTATGTGTAAGAATATTGTCTATCCCCCCCCCCCCCTTGAGATCCTAATTCAGCCGTTTTCTTAGGTTGTATGTTTATAAGTGATGCGACGTAGCTGGGTCTTTTATCGCGGCTACCCAAATTCCAGTATTCCTCAAAACATTTCTTTCGCTCTTCTTCCGGAAATCTATCACGACAGTTCTCTAAATCCTTCATTACCCTACTTAGCACCAACTTTCCCTTTTCAGAAACGTACCTCCGACCCGCATTCCTTAATTTCTTGCTTTCCTCTCGCTGCCTTCCGGTACGTCCCATTTTGCCATTCTTATTTTCTCTTATTGCCCATTTCTTCTGGCTCTTCTTCAGTAACAAAACTTGCAGTCGGTACTTGTTCTTCAAAACTAAAAATAATTTAGAAAATTTTATTTTGCATTTTAAAATATTATGAAGCTATATACTACACACATCATATACAGGGTGTCTCAAATTGGTGAGGATTGAGGAGTTATGCCCATTTCCAGAGTAGCTGAAAAAAAAATGATGACACATTCCTGAGGTCAATTTTCGAGACGAATCGAACGGTCAAGGACTCATTTGGATATCTTGTACCGTTTTCGAGATATACGCCAAAATTAGTATTTCTGTCATTTTAAGAGGGTACCGTAACTTCCTTATTTATGAATATTTTTTCAAATTTTAAAAACTTTCTAAGGGCACTTTTTTACGTAGATTCAGAATCTGAAGACTAAATTTGCCTAACTCTTACAGATTTTCCGCTACGATCCAAACTTCAATTTTTTTAAATGGAAACCATAGTTGGCAGTGGCTTAAAAAAATTTCATATTTTTTAAGCTTTTCAAAAATATAACACAAGTCATATTCGTTTTTAATAGGAGCCGGATAATTTCGATTTTCATTGAAAATTTTAAATGTTGACAGTTCACTGTTACTCAAATATAGAGGAGCCTTTGAAATATTTACATTCATGTTTTTAATGTTTTATTTTTAATATAATATATGTTTAATATATTGTGGATAAGTGAATATGGTATCAGAAATTCCAAAAATGCTCTTAAAGTGATATGTATTATGCACGTGGTCTCAAATTTATTATTTATCGGGAATAAAATATACTATATATACTATAATGATTGTCGTATTTTATTTATAATATTTTCTTATGTGTAAGAATATTGTCTATTCCCCCCCCCCCCCCCCCCTTGAGATCTTAATTCAGCCGTTTTCTTAGGTTGTATGTTTATAAGTGATGCGACGTAGCTGGGTCTTTTATCGCGGCTACCCAAATTCCAGTATTCCTCAAAACATTTCTTTCGCTCTTCTTCCGGAAATCTATCACGACAGTTCTCTAAATCCTTCATTACCCTACTTAGCACCAACTTTCCCTTTTCAGAAAAGTACCTCCGACCCGCATTCCTTAATTTCTTGCTTTCCTCTCGCTGCCTTCCGGTACGACCCATTTTGCCATTCTTATTTTCTCTTATTGCCCATTTCTTCTGGCTCTTCTTCAGTAACAAAACTTGTAGTCGGTACTTGTTCTTCAAAACTAAAAATAATTTAGATAATTTTATTTTGCATTTTAAAATATTATGAAGCTATATACTACACACATCATATACAGGGTGTCTCAAATTGGTGAGGATTGAGGAGTTTCACCCATTTCCAGAGTAGCTGGAAAAAAACTGATGACACATTCCTGAGGTCAATTTTCGAGACGAATCGAACGGTCAAGGACTCATTTCGATATCTTGTACCGTTTTCGAGATATAAGCCAAAATTAGTATTTCTGTCATTTTAAGAGGGTACCGTAACTTCCTTATTTATGAATATTTTTTCAAATTTTAAAAACTTTCTTAGGGCACTTTTTTACGTAGATTCAGAATCTGAAGACTAAATTTGCCTAACTCTTACAGATTTTCCGCTACGATCCAAACTTCAATTTTTTTAAATGGAAACCATAGTTGGCAGTGGCTTAAAAAAATTTCATATTTTTTAAGCTTTTCAAAAATATAACACAAGTCATATTCGTTTGTAATAGGAGCCGGATAATTTCGATTTTCATTGAAAATTTTAAATGTTGACAGTTCACTGTTACTCAAATATAGAGGAGCCTTTGAAATATTTACATTCATGTTTTTAATGTTTTATTTTTAATATAATATATGTTTAATATATTGTGGATAAGTGGATATGGTATCAGAAATTCCAAAAATGCTCTTAAAGTGATATGTATTATGCACGTGGTCTCACATTTATTATTTATCGGGAATAAAATATACTATATATACTATAATGATTGTCGTATTTTATTTATAATATTTTCTTATGTGTAAGAATATTGTCTATCCCCCCCCCCCCCCCCCCTTGAGATCCTAATTCAGCCGTTTTCTTAGGTTGTATGTTTATAAGTGATGCGACGTAGCTGGGTCTTTTATCGCGGCTACCCAAATTCCAGTATTCCTCAAAACATTTCTTTCGCTCTTCTTCCGGAAATCTATCACGACAGTTCTCTAAATCCTTCATTACCCTACTTAGCACCAACTTTCCCTTTTCAGAAACGTACCTCCGACCCGCATTCCTTAATTTCTTGCTTTCCTCTCGCTGCCTTCCGGTACGTCCCATTTTGCCATTCTTATTTTCTCTTATTGCCCATTTCTTCTGGCTCTTCTTCAGTAACAAAACTTGCAGTCGGTACTTGTTCTTCAAAACTAAAAATAATTTAGATAATTTTATTTTGCATTTTAAAATATTATGAAGCTATATACTACACACATCATATACAGGGTGTCTCAAATTGGTGAGGATTGAGGAGTTATGCCCATTTCCAGAGTAGCTGGAAAAAAAATGATGACACATTCCTGAGGTCAATTTTCGAGACGAATCGAACGGTCAAGGACTCATTTGGATATCTTGTACCGTTTTCGAGATATAAGCCAAAATTAGTATTTCTGTCATTTTAAGAGGGTACCGTAACTTCCTTATTTATGAATATTTTTTCAAATTTTAAAAACTTTCTAAGGGCACTTTTTTACGTAGATTCAGAATCTGAAGACTAAATTTGCCTAACTCTTACAGATTTTCCGCTACGATCCAAACTTCAATTTTTTTAAATGGAAACCATAGTTGGCAGTGGCTTAAAAAAATTTCATATTTTTTAAGCTTTTCAAAAATATAACACAAGTCATATTCGTTTTTAATAGGAGCCGGATAATTTCGATTTTCATTGAAAATTTTAAATGTTGACAGTTCACCGTTACTCAAATATAGAGGAGCATTTGAAATATTTACATTCTTGTTTTTAATGTTTTATTTTTAATATAATATATGTTTAATATATTAATATATTGTGGATAAGTGGATATGGTATCAGAAATTCCAAAAATGCTCTTAAAGTGATATGTATTATGCACCTGGTCTCAAATTTATTATTTATCGGGAATAAAATATACTATATATACTATAATGATTGTCGTATTTTATTTATAATATTTTCTTATGTGTAAGAATATTGTCTATCCCCCCCCCCCCTCCCCTTGAGATCTTAATTCAGCCGTTTTCTTAGGTTGTACGTTTATAAGTGATGCGACGTAGCTGGGTCTTTTATCGCGGCTACCCAAATTCCAGTATTCCTCAAAACATTTCTTTCGCTCTTCTTCCGGAAATCTATCACGACAGTTCTCTAAATCCTTCATTACCCTACTTAGCACCAACTTTCCCTTTTCAGAAACGTACCTCCGACCCGCATTCCTTAATTTCTTGCTTTCCTCTCGCTGCCTTCCGGTACGTCCCATTTTGCCATTCTTATTTTCTCTTATTGCCCATTTCTTCTGGCTCTTCTTCAGTAACAAAACTTGCAGTCGGTACTTGTTCTTCAAAACTAAAAATAATTTAGATAATTTTATTTTGCATTTTAAAATATTATGAAGCTATATACTACACACATCATATACAGGGTGTCTCAAATTGGTGAGGATTGAGGAGTTACACCCATTTCCAGAGTAGCTGGAAAAAAACTGATGACACATTCCTGAGGTCAATTTTCGAGACGAATCGAACGGTCAAGGACTCATTTCGATATCTTGTACCGTTTTCGAGATATAAGCCAAAATTAGTATTTCTGTCATTTTAAGAGGGTACCGTAACTTCCTTATTTATGAATATTTTTTCAAATTTTAAAAACTTTCTTAGGGCACTTTTTTACGTAGATTCAGAATCTGAAGACTAAATTTGCCTAACTCTTACAGATTTTCCGCTACGATCCAAACTTCAATTTTTTTAAATGGAAACCATAGTTGGCAGTGGCTTAAAAAAATTTCATATTTTTTAAGCTTTTCAAAAATATAACACAAGTCATATTCGTTTTTAATAGGAGCCGGATAATTTCGATTTTCATTGAAAATTTTAAATGTTGACAGTTCACTGTTACTCAAATATAGAGGAGCCTTTGAAATATTTACATTCATGTTTTTAATGTTTTATTTTTAATATAATATATGTTTAATATATTGTGGATAAGTGAATATGGTATCAGAAATTCCAAAAATGCTCTTAAAGTGATATGTATTATGCACGTGGTCTCAAATTTATTATTTATCGGGAATAAAATATACTATATATACTATAATGATTGTCGTATTTTATTTATAATATTTTCTTATGTGTAAGAATATTGTCTATTCCCCCCCCCCCCTTGAGATCTTAATTCAGCCGTTTTCTTAGGTTGTATGTTTATAAGTGATGCGACGTAGCTGGGTCTTTTATCGCGGCTACCCAAATTCCAGTATTCCTCAAAACATTTCTTTCGCTCTTCTTCCGGAAATCTATCACGACAGTTCTCTAAATCCTTCATTACCCTACTTAGCACCAACTTTCCCTTTTCAGAAAAGTACCTCCGACCCGCATTCCTTAATTTCTTGCTTTCCTCTCGCTGCCTTCCGGTACGACCCATTTTGCCATTCTTATTTTCTCTTATTGCCCATTTCTTCTGGCTCTTCTTCAGTAACAAAACTTGTAGTCGGTACTTGTTCTTCAAAACTAAAAATAATTTAGATAATTTTATTTTGCATTTCAAAATATTATGAAGCTATATACTACACACATCATATACAGGGTGTCTCAAATTGGTGAGGATTGAGGAGTTTCACCCATTTCCAGAGTAGCTGGAAAAAAACTGATGAC
The DNA here is from genome assembly GCA_963680705.1 of Rhagium mordax. Lineage (NCBI taxonomy): Eukaryota > Metazoa > Arthropoda > Insecta > Coleoptera > Cerambycidae > Rhagium > Rhagium mordax. The sequence continues at coordinate 41,747,414 of OY796664.1, read as the reverse complement.
ACATTCCTGAGGTCAATTTTCGAGACGAATCGAACGGTCAAGGACTCATTTCGATATCTTGTACCGTTTTCGAGATATAAGCCAAAATTAGTATTTCTGTCATTTTAAGAGGGTACCGTAACTTCCTTATTTATGAATATTTTTTCAAATTTTAAAAACTTTCTTAGGGCACTTTTTTACGTAGATTCAGAATCTGAAGACTAAATTTGCCTAACTCTTACAGATTTTCCGCTACGATCCAAACTTCAATTTTTTTAAATGGAAACCATAGTTGGCAGTGGCTTAAAAAAATTTCATATTTTTTAAGCTTTTCAAAAATATAACACAAGTCATATTCGTTTTTAATAGGAGCCGGATAATTTCGATTTTCATTGAAAATTTTAAATGTTGACAGTTCACTGTTACTCAAATATAGAGGAGCCTTTGAAATATTTACATTCATGTTTTTAATGTTTTATTTTTAATATAATATATGTTTAATATATTGTGGATAAGTGGATATGGTATCAGAAATTCCAAAAATGCTCTTAAAGTGATATGTATTATGCACGTGGTCTCAAATTTATTATTTATCGGGAATAAAATATACTATATATACTATAATGATTGTCGTATTTTATTTATAATATCTTCTTATGTGTAAGAATATTGTCTATCCCCCCCCCCCCCCTTGAGATCCTAATTCAGCCGTTTTCTTAGGTTGTATGTTTATAAGTGATGCGACGTAGCTGGGTCTTTTATCGCGGCTACCCAAATTCCAGTATTCCTCAAAACATTTCTTTCGCTCTTCTTCCGGAAATCTATCACGACAGTTCTCTAAATCCTTCATTACCCTACTTAGCACCAACTTTCCCTTTTCAGAAACGTACCTCCGACCCGCATTCCTTAATTTCTTGCTTTCCTCTCGCTGCCTTCCGGTACGTCCCATTTTGCCATTCTTATTTTCTCTTATTGCCCATTTCTTCTGGCTCTTCTTCAGTAACAAAACTTGCAGTCGGTACTTGTTCTTCAAAACTAAAAATAATTTAGATAATTTTATTTTGCATTTTAAAATATTATGAAGCTATATACTACACACATCATATACAGGGTGTCTCAAATTGGTGAGGATTGAGGAGTTATGCCCATTTCCAGAGTAGCTGGAAAAAAAATGATGACACATTCCTGAGGTCAATTTTCGAGACGAATCGAACGGTCAAGGACTCATTTGGATATCTTGTACCGTTTTCGAGATATAAGCCAAAATTAGTATTTCTGTCATTTTAAGAGGGTACCGTAACTTCCTTATTTATGAATATTTTTTCAAATTTTAAAAACTTTCTAAGGGCACTTTTTTACGTAGATTCAGAATCTGAAGACTAAATTTGCCTAACTCTTACAGATTTTCCGCTACGATCCAAACTTCAATTTTTTTAAATGGAAGCCATAGTTGGCAGTGGCTTAAAAAAATTTCATATTTTTTAAGCTTTTCAAAAATATAACACAAGTCATATTCGTTTTTAATAGGAGCCGGATAATTTCGATTTTCATTGAAAATTTTAAATGTTGACAGTTCACCGTTACTCGAATATAGAGGAGCATTTGAAATATTTACATTCTTGTTTTTAATGTTTTATTTTTAATATAATATATGTTTAATATATTAATATATTGTGGATAAGTGGATATGGTATCAGAAATTCCAAAAATGCTCTTAAAGTGATATGTATTATGCACCTGGTCTCAAATTTATTATTTATCGGGAATAAAATATACTATATATACTATAATGATTGTCGTATTTTATTTATAATATTTTCTTATGTGTAAGAATATTGTGTCTATCCCCCCTTGAGATCCTAGTTCAGCCGTTTTCTTAGGTTGTATGTTTATAAGTGACGTGACGTAGCTGGCTCTTCTATCGCGGCTACCCAAATTCCAGTATTCCTCAAAACATTTCTTTCGCTCTTCTTCTGGAAATCTATCACGACAGTTCTCTAAATCTTCATTACCCTACTTTGCACCAACTTTCCCTTTTCAGAAACGTACCTCCGACCCGCATTCCTTAATTTCTTGCTTTCCTCTCGCTGCCTTCCGGTACGACCCATTTTGCCATTCTTATTTTCTCTTATTGCCCATTTCTTCTGGCTCTTCTTCAGTAACAAAACTTGTAGTCGGTACTTGTTCTTCAAAACTAAAAATAATTTAGATAATTTTATTTTGCATTTTAAAATATTATGAAGCTATATACTACACACATCATATACAGGGTGTCTCAAATTGGTGAGGATTGAGGAGTTACACCTATTTCCAGAGTAGCTGGAAAAAAACTGATGACACATTCCTGAGGTCAATTTTCGAGACGAATCGAACGGTCAAGGACTCATTTCGATATCTTGTACCGTTTTCGAGATATAAGCCAAAATTAGTATTTCTGTCATTTTAAGAGGGTACCGTAACTTCCTTATTTATGAATATTTTTTCAAATTTTAAAAACTTTCTTAGGGCACTTTTTTACGTAGATTCAGAATCTGAAGACTAAATTTGCCTAACTCTTACAGATTTTCCGCTACGATCCAAACTTCAATTTTTTTAAATGGAAACCATAGTTGGCAGTGGCTTAAAAAAATTTCATATTTTTTAAGCTTTTCAAAAATATAACACAAGTCATATTCGTTTTTAATAGGAGCCGGATAATTTCGATTTTCATTGAAAATTTTAAATGTTGACAGTTCACTGTTACTCAAATATAGAGGAGCCTTTGAAATATTTACATTCATGTTTTTAATGTTTTATTTTTAATATAATATATGTTTAATATATTGTGGATAAGTGGATATGGTATCAGAAATTCCAAAAATGCTCTTAAAGTGATATGTATTATGCACGTGGTCTCAAATTTATTATTTATCGGGAATAAAATATACTATATATACTATAATGATTGTCGTATTTTATTTATAATATTTTCTTATGTGTAAGAATATTGTCTATCCCCCCCCCCCCTTGAGATCCTAATTCAGCCGTTTTCTTAGGTTGTATGTTTATAAGTGATGCGACGTAGCTGGGTCTTTTATCGCGGCTACCCAAATTCCAGTATTCCTCAAAACATTTCTTTCGCTCTTCTTCCGGAAATCTATCACGACAGTTCTCTAAATCCTTCATTACCCTACTTAGCACCAACTTTCCCTTTTCAGAAAAGTACCTCCGACCCGCATTCCTTAATTTCTTGCTTTCCTCTCGCTGCCTTCCGGTACGACCCATTTTGCCATTCTTATTTTCTCTTATTGCCCATTTCTTCTGGCTCTTCTTCAGTAACAAAACTTGTAGTCGGTACTTGTTCTTCAAAACTAAAAATAATTTAGATAATTTTATTTTGCATTTTAAAATATTATGAAGCTATATACTACACACATCATATACAGGGTGTCTCAAATTGGTGAGGATTGAGGAGTTTCGCCCATTTCCAGAGTAGCTGGAAAAAAACTGATGACACATTCCTGAGGTCAATTTTCGAGACGAATCGAACGGTCAAGGACTCATTTCGATATCTTGTACCGTTTTCGAGATATAAGCCAAAATTAGTATTTCTGTCATTTTAAGAGGGTACCGTAACTTCCTTATTTATGAATATTTCTTCAAATTTTAAAAACTTTCTTAGGGCACTTTTTTACGTAGATTCAGAATCTGAAGACTAAATTTGCCTAACTCTTACAGATTTTCCGCTACGATCCAAACTTCAATTTTTTTAAATGGAAACCATAGTTGGCAGTGGCTTAAAAAAATTTCATATTTTTTAAGCTTTTCAAAAATATAACACAAGTCATATTCGTTTTTAATAGGAGCCGGATAATTTTAAATGTTGACAGTTCACTGTTACTCAAATATAGAGGAGCCTTTGAAATATTTACATTCATGTTTTTAATGTTTTATTTTTAATATAATATATGTTTAATATATTGTGGATAAGTGGATATGGTATCAGAAATTCCAAAAATGCTCTTAAAGTGAATGGTATTATGCACGTGGTCTCAAATTTATTATTTATCGGGAATAAAATATACTATATATACTATAATGATTGTCGTATTTTATTTATAATATTTTCTTATGTGTAAGAATATTGTCTATCCCCCCCCCCCCTTGAGATCCTAATTCAGCCGTTTTCTTAGGTTGTATGTTTATAAGTGATGCGACGTAGCTGGGTCTTTTATCGCGGCTACCCAAATTCCAGTATTCCTCAAAACATTTCTTTCGCTCTTCTTCCGGAAATCTATCACGACAGTTCTCTAAATCCTTCATTACCCTACTTAGCACCAACTTTCCCTTTTCAGAAACGTACCTCCGACCCGCATTCCTTAATTTCTTGCTTTCCTCTCGCTGCCTTCCGGTACGTCCCATTTTGCCATTCTTATTTTCTCTTATTGCCCATTTCTTCTGGCTCTTCTTCAGTAACAAAACTTGCAGTCGGTACTTGTTCTTCAAAACTAAAAATAATTTAGATAATTTTATTTTGCATTTTAAAATATTATGAAGCTATATACTACACACATCATATACAGGGTGTCTCAAATTGGTGAGGATTGAGGAGTTATGCCCATTTCCAGAGTAGCTGGAAAAAAAATGATGACACATTCCTGAGGTCAATTTTCGAGACGAATCGAACGGTCAAGGACTCATTTGGATATCTTGTACCGTTTTCGAGATATAAGCCAAAATTAGTATTTCTGTCATTTTAAGAGGGTACCGTAACTTCCTTATTTATGAATATTTTTTCAAATTTTAAAAACTTTCTAAGGGCACTTTTTTACGTAGATTCAGAATCTGAAGACTAAATTTGCCTAACTCTTACAGATTTTCCGCTACGATCCAAACTTCAATTTTTTTAAATGGAAACCATAGTTGGCAGTGGCTTAAAAAAATTTCATATTTTTTAAGCTTTTCAAAAATATAACACAAGTCATATTCGTTTTTAATAGGAGCCGGATAATTTCGATTTTCATTGAAAATTTTAAATGTTGACAGTTCACCGTTACTCAAATATAGAGGAGCATTTGAAATATTTACATTCTTGTTTTTAATGTTTTATTTTTAATATAATATATGTTTAATATATTAATATATTGTGGATAAGTGGATATGGTATCAGAAATTCCAAAAATGCTCTTAAAGTGATATGTATTATGCACCTGGTCTCAAATTTATTATTTATCGGGAATAAAATATACTATATATACTATAATGATTGTCGTATTTTATTTATAATATTTTCTTATGTGTAAGAATATTGTCTATCCCCCCCCCCCCCCCTCCCCCTTGAGATCTTAATTCAGCCGTTTTCTTAGGTTGTACGTTTATAAGTGATGCGACGTAGCTGGGTCTTTTATCGCGGCTACCCAAATTCCAGTATTCCTCAAAACATTTCTTTCGCTCTTCTTCCGGAAATCTATCACGACAGTTCTCTAAATCCTTCATTACCCTACCTAAAGCACCAACTTTCCCTTTTCAGAAACGTACCTCCGAACCGCATTCCTTAATTTCTTGCTTTCCTCTCGCTGCCTTCCGGTACGACCCATTTTGCCATTCTTATTTTCTCTTATTGCCCATTTCTTCTGGCTCTTCTTCAGTAACAAAACTTGTAGTCGGTACTTGTTCTTCAAAACTAAAAATAATTTAGATAATTTTATTTTGCATTTTAAAATATTATGAAGCTATATACTACACACATCATATACAAGGTGTCTCAAATTGGTGAGGATTGAGGAGTTACACCCATTTCCAGAGTAGCTGGAAAAAAACTGATGACACATTCCTGAGGTCAATTTTCGAGACGAATCGAACGGTCAAGGACTCATTTCGATATCTTGTACCGTTTTCGAGATATAAGCCAAAATTAGTATTTCTGTCATTTTAAGAGGGTACCGTAACTTCCTTATTTATGAATATTTTTTCAAATTTTAAGAACTTTCTAAGGGCACTTTTTTACGTAGATTCAGAATCTGAAGACTAAATTTGCCTAACTCTTACAGATTTTCCGCTACGATCCAAACTTCAATTTTTTTAAATGGAAACCATAGTTGGCAGTGGCTTAAAAAAATTTCATATTTTTTAAGCTTTTCAAAAATATAACACAAGTCATATTCGTTTTTAATAGGGGCCGGATAATTTCGATTTTCATTGAAAATTTTAAATGTTGACAGTTCACCGTTACTCAAATATAGAGGAGCCTTTGAAATATTTACATTCATGTTTTTAATGTTTTATTTTTAATATAATATATGTTTAATATATTGTGGATAAGTGGATATGGTATCAGAAATTCCAAAAATGCTCTTAACGTGATATGTAATATGCACGTGGTCTCAAATTTATTATTTATCGGGAATAAAATATACTATATATACTATAATGATTGTCGTATTTTATTTATAATATTTTCTTATGTGTAAGAATATTGTCTATTCCCCTCCCCCTTGAGATCTTAATTCAGCCGTTTTCTTAGGTTGTATGTTTATAAGTGATGCGACGTAGCTGGGTCTTTTATCGCGGCTACCCAAATTCCAGTATTCCTCAAAACATTTCTTTCGCTCTTCTTCCGGAAATCTATCACGACAGTTCTCTAAATCCTTCATTACCCTACTTAGCACCAACTTTCCCTTTTCAGAAACGTACCTCCGACCCGCATTCCTTAATTTCTTGCTTTCCTCTCGCTGCCTTCCGGTACGTCCCATTTTGCCATTCTTATTTTCTCTTATTGCCCATTTCTTCTGGCTCTTCTTCAGTAACAAAACTTGCAGTCGGTACTTGTTCTTCAAAACTAAAAATAATTTAGATAATTTTATTTTGCATTTTAAAATATTATGAAGCTATATACTACACACATCATATACAGGGTGTCTCAAATTGGTGAGGATTGAGGAGTTACACCCATTTCCAGAGTAGCTGGAAAAAAACTGATGACACATTCCTGAGGTCAATTTTCGAGACGAATCGAACGGTCAAGGACTCATTTCGATATCTTGTACCGTTTTCGAGATATAAGCCAAAATTAGTATTTCTGTCATTTTAAGAGGGTACCGTAACTTCCTTATTTATGAATATTTTTTCAAATTTTAAGAACTTTCTTAGGGCACTTTTTTACGTAGATTCAGAATCTGAAGACTAAATTTGCCTAACTCTTACAGATTTTCCGCTACGATCCAAACTTCAATTTTTTTAAATGGAAACCATAGTTGGCAGTGGCTTAAAAAAATTTCATATTTTTTAAGCTTTTCAAAAATATAACACAAGTCATATTCGTTTTTAATAGGAGCCGGATAATTTCGATTTTCATTGAAAATTTTAAATGTTGACAGTTCACTGTTACTCAAATATAGAGGAGCCTTTGAAATATTTACATTCATGTTTTTAATGTTTTATTTTTAATATAATATATGTTTAATATATTGTGGATAAGTGAATATGGTATCAGAAATTCCAAAAATGCTCTTAAAGTGATATGTATTATGCACGTGGTCTCAAATTTATTATTTATCGGGAATAAAATATACTATATATACTATAATGATTGTCGTATTTTATTTATAATATTTTCTTATGTGTAAGAATATTGTCTATCCCCCCCCCCTCCCCCTTGAGATCTTAATTCAGCCGTTTTCTTAGGTTGTACGTTTATAAGTGATGCGACGTAGCTGGGTCTTTTATCGCGGCTACCCAAATTCCAGTATTCCTCAAAACATTTCTTTCGCTCTTCTTCCGGAAATCTATCACGACAGTTCTCTAAATCCTTCATTACCCTACCTAAAGCACCAACTTTCCCTTTTCAGAAACGTACCTCCGAACCGCATTCCTTAATTTCTTGCTTTCCTCTCGCTGCCTTCCGGTACGACCCATTTTGCCATTCTTATTTTCTCTTATTGCCCATTTCTTCTGGCTCTTCTTCAGTAACAAAACTTGTAGTCGGTACTTGTTCTTCAAAACTAAAAATAATTTAGATAATTTTATTTTGCATTTTAAAATATTATGAAGCTATATACTACACACATCATATACAAGGTGTCTCAAATTGGTGAGGATTGAGGAGTTACACCCATTTCCAGAGTAGCTGGAAAAAAACTGATGACACATTCCTGAGGTCAATTTTCGAGACGAATCGAACGGTCAAGGACTCATTTCGATATCTTGTACCGTTTTCGAGATATAAGCCAAAATTAGTATTTCTGTCATTTTAAGAGGGTACCGTAACTTCCTTATTTATGAATATTTTTTCAAATTTTAAAAACTTTCTAAGGGCACTTTTTTACGTAGATTCAGAATCTGAAGACTAAATTTGCCTAACTCTTACAGATTTTCCGCTACGATCCAAACTTCAATTTTTTTAAATGGAAACCATAGTTGGCAGTGGCTTAAAAAAATTTCATATTTTTTAAGCTTTTCAAAAATATAACACAAGTCATATTCGTTTTTAATAGGGGCCGGATAATTTCGATTTTCATTAAAAATTTTAAATGTTGACAGTTCACCGTTACTCAAATATAGAGGAGCCTTTGAAATATTTACATTCATGTTTTTAATGTTTTATTTTTAATATAATATATGTTTAATATATTGTGGATAAGTGGATATGGTATCAGAAATTCCAAAAATGCTCTTAACGTGATATGTAATATGCACGTGGTCTCAAATTTATTATTTATCGGGAATAAAATATACTATATATACTATAATGATTGTCGTATTTTATTTATAATATTTTCTTATGTGTAAGAATATTGTCTATTCCCCTCCCCCTTGAGATCTTAATTCAGCCGTTTTCTTAGGTTGTATGTTTATAAGTGATGCGACGTAGCTGGGTCTTTTATCGCGGCTACCCAAATTCCAGTATTCCTCAAAACATTTCTTTCGCTCTTCTTCCGGAAATCTATCACGACAGTTCTCTAAATCCTTCATTACCCTACTTAGCACCAACTTTCCCTTTTCAGAAACGTACCTCCGACCCGCATTCCTTAATTTCTTGCTTTCCTCTCGCTGCCTTCCGGTACGTCCCATTTTGCCATTCTTATTTTCTCTTATTGCCCATTTCTTCTGGCTCTTCTTCAGTAACAAAACTTGCAGTCGGTACTTGTTCTTCAAAACTAAAAATAATTTAGATAATTTTATTTTGCATTTTAAAATATTATGAAGCTATATACTACACACATCATATACAGGGTGTCTCAAATTGGTGAGGATTGAGGAGTTACACCCATTTCCAGAGTAGCTGGAAAAAAACTGATGACACATTCCTGAGGTCAATTTTCGAGACGAATCGAACGGTCAAGGACTCATTTCGATATCTTGTACCGTTTTCGAGATATAAGCCAAAATTAGTATTTCTGTCATTTTAAGAGGGTACCGTAACTTCCTTATTTATGAATATTTTTTCAAATTTTAAAAACTTTCTTAGGGCACTTTTTTACGTAGATTCAGAATCTGAAGACTAAATTTGCCTAACTCTTACAGATTTTCCGCTACGATCCAAACTTCAATTTTTTTAAATGGAAACCATAGTTGGCAGTGGCTTAAAAAAATTTCATATTTTTTAAGCTTTTCAAAAATATAACACAAGTCATATTCGTTTTTAATAGGAGCCGGATAATTTCGATTTTCATTGAAAATTTTAAATGTTGACAGTTCACTGTTACTCAAATATAGAGGAGCCTTTGAAATATTTACATTCATGTTTTTAATGTTTTATTTTTAATATAATATATGTTTAATATATTGTGGATAAGTGAATATGGTATCAGAAATTCCAAAAATGCTCTTAAAGTGATATGTATTATGCACGTGGTCTCAAATTTATTATTTATCGGGAATAAAATATACTATATATACTATAATGATTGTCGTATTTTATTTATAATATTTTCTTATGTGTAAGAATATTGTCTATTCCCCCCCCCCCCCCCCCTTGAGATCTTAATTCAGCCGTTTTCTTAGGTTGTATGTTTATAAGTGATGCGACGTAGCTGGGTCTTTTATCGCGGCTACCCAAATTCCAGTATTCCTCAAAACATTTCTTTCGCTCTTCTTCCGGAAATCTATCACGACAGTTCTCTAAATCCTTCATTACCCTACTTAGCACCAACTTTCCCTTTTCAGAAAAGTACCTCCGACCCGCATTCCTTAATTTCTTGCTTTCCTCTCGCTGCCTTCCGGTACGACCCATTTTGCCATTCTTATTTTCTCTTATTGCCCATTTCTTCTGGCTCTTCTTCAGTAACAAAACTTGTAGTCGGTACTTGTTCTTCAAAACTAAAAATAATTTAGATAATTTTATTTTGCATTTTAAAATATTATGAAGCTATATACTACACACATCATATACAGGGTGTCTCAAATTGGTGAGGATTGAGGAGTTTCACCCATTTCCAGAGTAGCTGGAAAAAAACTGATGACACATTCCTGAGGTCAATTTTCGAGACGAATCGAACGGTCAAGGACTCATTTCGATATCTTGTACCGTTTTCGAGATATAAGCCAAAATTAGTATTTCTGTCATTTTAAGAGGGTACCGTAACTTCCTTATTTATGAATATTTTTTCAAATTTTAAAAACTTTCTTAGGGCACTTTTTTACGTAGATTCAGAATCTGAAGACTAAATTTGCCTAACTCTTACAGATTTTCCGCTACGATCCAAACTTCAATTTTTTTAAATGGAAACCATAGTTGGCAGTGGCTTAAAAAAATTTCATATTTTTTAAGCTTTTCAAAAATATAACACAAGTCATATTCGTTTTTAATAGGAGCCGGATAATTTCGATTTTCATTGAAAATTTTAAATGTTGACAGTTCACTGTTACTCAAATATAGAGGAGCCTTTGAAATATTTACATTCATGTTTTTAATGTTTTATTTTTAATATAATATATGTTTAATATATTGTGGATAAGTGGATATGGTATCAGAAATTCCAAAAATGCTCTTAAAGTGATATGTATTATGCACGTGGTCTCAAATTTATTATTTATCGGGAATAAAATATACTATATATACTATAATGATTGTCGTATTTTATTTATAATATTTTCTTATGTGTAAGAATATTGTCTATTCCCCCCCCCCCCCCCCTTGAGATCTTAATTCAGCCGTTTTCTTAGGTTGTATGTTTATAAGTGATGCGACGTAGCTGGGTCTTTTATCGCGGCTACCCAAATTCCAGTATTCCTCAAAACATTTCTTTCGCTCTTCTTCTGGAAATCTATCACGACAGTTCTCTAAATCCTTCATTACCCTACTTAGCACCAACTTTCCCTTTTCAGTAAAGTACCTCCGACCCGCATTCCTTAATTTCTTGCTTTCCTCTCGCTGCCTTCCGGTACGACCCATTTTGCCATTCTTATTTTCTTTTATTGCCCATTTCTTCTGGCTCTTCTTCAGTAACAAAACTTGTAATTTAGATAATTTTATTTTGCATTTTAAAATATTATGAAGCTATATACTACACACATCATATACAGGGTGTCTCAAATTGGTGAGGATTGAGGAGTTTCACCCATTTCCAGAGTAGCTGGAAAAAAACTGATGACACATTCCTGAGGTCAATTTTCGAGACGAATCGAACGGTCAAGGACTCATTTCGATATCTTGTACCGTTTTCGAGATATAAGCCAAAATTAGTATTTCTGTCATTTTAAGAGGGTACCGTAACTTCCTTATTTATGAATATTTTTTCAAATTTTAAAAACTTTCTTAGGGCACTTTTTTACGTAGATTCAGAATCTGAAGACTAAATTTGCCTAACTCTTACAGATTTTCCGCTACGATCCAAACTTCAATTTTTTTAAATGGAAACCATAGTTGGCAGTGGCTTAAAAAAATTTCATATTTTTTAAGCTTTTCAAAAATATAACACAAGTCATATTCGTTTTTAATAGGAGCCGGATAATTTCGATTTTCATTGAAAATTTTAAATGTTGACAGTTCACTGTTACTCAAATATAGAGGAGCCTTTGAAATATTTACATTCATGTTTTTAATGTTTTATTTTTAATATAATATATGTTTAATATATTGTGGATAAGTGGATATGGTATCAGAAATTCCAAAAATGCTCTTAACGTGATATGTAATATGCACGTGGTCTCAAATTTATTATTTATCGGGAATAAAATATACTATATATACTATAATGATTGTCGTATTTTATTTATAATATTTTCTTATGTGTAAGAATATTGTCTATTCCCCTCCCCCTTGAGATCTTAATTCAGCCGTTTTCTTAGGTTGTATGTTTATAAGTGATGCGACGTAGCTGGGTCTTTTATCGCGGCTACCCAAATTCCAGTATTCCTCAAAACATTTCTTTCGCTCTTCTTCCGGAAATCTATCACGACAGTTCTCTAAATCCTTCATTACCCTACCTAAAGCACCAACTTTCCCTTTTCAGAAACGTACCTCCGAACCGCATTCCTTAATTTCTTGCTTTCCTCTCGCTGCCTTCCGGTACGACCCATTTTGCCATTCTTATTTTCTCTTATTGCCCATTTCTTCTGGCTCTTCTTCAGTAACAAAACTTGCAGTCGGTACTTGTTCTTCAAAACTAAAAATAATTTAGATAATTTTATTTTGCATTTTAAAATATTATGAAGCTATATACTACACACATCATATACAGGGTGTCTCAAATTGGTGAGGATTGAGGAGTTACACCCATTTCCAGAGTAGCTGGAAAAAAACTGATGACACATTCCTGAGGTCAATTTTCGAGACGAATCGAACGGTCAAGGACTCATTTCGATATCTTGTACCGTTTTCGAGATATAAGCCAAAATTAGTATTTCTGTCATTTTAAGAGGGTACCGTAACTTCCTTATTTATGAATATTTTTTCAAATTTTAAAAACTTTCTTAGGGCACTTTTTTACGTAGATTCAGAATCTGAAGACTAAATTTGCCTAACTCTTACAGATTTTCCGCTACGATCCAAACTTCAATTTTTTTAAATGGAAACCATAGTTGGCAGTGGCTTAAAAAAATTTCATATTTTTTAAGCTTTTCAAAAATATAACACAAGTCATATTCGTTTTTAATAGGAGCCGGATAATTTCGATTTTCATTGAAAATTTTAAATGTTGACAGTTCACTGTTACTCAAATATAGAGGAGCCTTTGAAATATTTACATTCATGTTTTTAATGTTTTATTTTTAATATAATATATGTTTAATATATTGTGGATAAGTGGATATGGTATCAGAAATTCCAAAAATGCTCTTAAAGTGATATGTATTATGCACGTGGTCTCAAATTTATTATTTATCGGGAATAAAATATACTATATATACTATAATGATTGTCGTATTTTATTTATAATATTTTCTTATGTGTAAGAATATTGTCTATTCCCCCCCCCCCTTGAGATCTTAATTCAGCCGTTTTCTTAGGTTGTATGTTTATAAGTGATGCGACGTAGCTGGGTCTTTTATCGCGGCTACCCAAATTCCAGTATTCCTCAAAACATTTCTTTCGCTCTTCTTCTGGAAATCTATCACGACAGTTCTCTAAATCCTTCATTACCCTACTTAGCACCAACTTTCCCTTTTCAGAAACGTACCTCCGACCCGCATTCCTTAATTTCTTGCTTTCCTCTCGCTGCCTTCCGGTACGTCCCATTTTGCCATTCTTATTTTCTCTTATTGCCCATTTCTTCTGGCTCTTCTTCAGTAACAAAACTTGCAGTCGGTACTTGTTCTTCAAAACTAAAAATAATTTAGATAATTTTATTTTGCATTTTAAAATATTATGAAGCTATATACTACACACATCATATACAGGGTGTCTCAAATTGGTGAGGATTGAGGAGTTATGCCCATTTCCAGAGTAGCTGGAAAAAAACTGATGACACATTCCTGAGGTCAATTTTCGAGACGAATCGAACGGTCAAGGACTCATTTCGATATCTTGTACCGTTTTCGAGATATAAGCCAAAATTAGTATTTCTGTCATTTTAAGAGGGTACCGTAACTTCCTTATTTATGAATATTTTTTCAAATTTTAAAAACTTTCTAAGGGCACTTTTTTACGTAGATTCAGAATCTGAAGACTAAATTTGCCTAACTCTTACAGATTTTCCGCTACGATCCAAACTTCAATTTTTTTAAATGGAAACCATAGTTGGCAGTGGCTTAAAAAAATTTCATATTTTTTAAGCTTTTCAAAAATATAACACAAGTCATATTCGTTTTTAATAGGGGCCGGATAATTTCGATTTTCATTGAAAATTTTAAATGTTGACAGTTCACCGTTACTCAAATATAGAGGAGCCTTTGAAATATTTACATTCATGTTTTTAATGTTTTATTTTTAATATAATATATGTTTAATATATTGTGGATAAGTGGATATGGTATCAGAAATTCCAAAAATGCTCTTAACGTGATATGTAATATGCACGTGGTCTCAAATTTATTATTTATCGGGAATAAAATATACTATATATACTATAATGATTGTCGTATTTTATTTATAATATTTTCTTATGTGTAAGAATATTGTCTATTCCCCCCCCCCCCCCCTCCCCCTTGAGATCTTAATTCAGCCGTTTTCTTAGGTTGTACGTTTATAAGTGATGCGACGTAGCTGGGTCTTTTATCGCGGCTACCCAAATTCCAGTATTCCTCAAAACATTTCTTTCGCTCTTCTTCCGGAAATCTATCACGACAGTTCTCTAAATCCTTCATTACCCTACTTAGCACCAACTTTCCCTTTTCAGAAAAGTACCTCCGACCCGCATTCCTTAATTTCTTGCTTTCCTCTCGCTGCCTTCCGGTACGACCCATTTTGCCATTCTTATTTTCTCTTATTGCCCATTTCTTCTGGCTCTTCTTCAGTAACAAAACTTGTAGTCGGTACTTGTTCTTCAAAACTAAAAATAATTTAGATAATTTTATTTTGCATTTTAAAATATTATGAAGCTATATACTACACACATCATATACAGGGTGTCTCAAATTGGTGAGGATTGAGGAGTTACACCCATTTCCAGAGTAGCTGGAAAAAAACTGATGACACATTCCTGAGGTCAATTTTCGAGACGAATCGAACGGTCAAGGACTCATTTCGATATCTTGTACCGTTTTCGAGATATAAGCCAAAATTAGTATTTCTGTCATTTTAAGAGGGTACCGTAACTTCCTTATTTATGAATATTTTTTCAAATTTTAAAAACTTTCTTAGGGCACTTTTTTACGTAGATTCAGAATCTGAAGACTAAATTTGCCTAACTCTTACAGATTTTCCGCTACGATCCAAACTTCAATTTTTTTAAATGGAAACCATAGTTGGCAGTGGCTTAAAAAAATTTCATATTTTTTAAGCTTTTCAAAAATATAACACAAGTCATATTCGTTTTTAATAGGAGCCGGATAATTTCGATTTTCATTGAAAATTTTAAATGTTGACAGTTCACTGTTACTCAAATATAGAGGAGCCTTTGAAATATTTACATTCATGTTTTTAATGTTTTATTTTTAATATAATATATGTTTAATATATTGTGGATAAGTGAATATGGTATCAGAAATTCCAAAAATGCTCTTAAAGTGATATGTATTATGCACGTGGTCTCAAATTTATTATTTATCGGGAATAAAATATACTATATATACTATAATGATTGTCGTATTTTATTTATAATATTTTCTTATGTGTAAGAATATTGTCTATTCCCCCCCCCCCCTTGAGATCTTAATTCAGCCGTTTTCTTAGGTTGTATGTTTATAAGTGATGCGACGTAGCTGGGTCTTTTATCGCGGCTACCCAAATTCCAGTATTCCTCAAAACATTTCTTTCGCTCTTCTTCCGGAAATCTATCACGACAGTTCTCTAAATCCTTCATTACCCTACTTAGCACCAACTTTCCCTTTTCAGAAAAGTACCTCCGACCCGCATTCCTTAATTTCTTGCTTTCCTCTCGCTGCCTTCCGGTACGACCCATTTTGCCATTCTTATTTTCTCTTATTGCCCATTTCTTCTGGCTCTTCTTCAGTAACAAAACTTGTAGTCGGTACTTGTTCTTCAAAACTAAAAATAATTTAGATAATTTTATTTTGCATTTTAAAATATTATGAAGCTATATACTACACACATCATATACAGGGTGTCTCAAATTGGTGAGGATTGAGGAGTTTCACCCATTTCCAGAGTAGCTGGAAAAAAACTGATGACACATTCCTGAGGTCAATTTTCGAGACGAATCGAACGGTCAAGGACTCATTTCGATATCTTGTACCGTTTTCGAGATATAAGCCAAAATTAGTATTTCTGTCATTTTAAGAGGGTACCGTAACTTCCTTATTTATGAATATTTTTTCAAATTTTAAAAACTTTCTAAGGGCACTTTTTTACGTAGATTCAGAATCTGAAGACTAAATTTGCCTAACTCTTACAGATTTTCCGCTACGATCCAAACTTCAATTTTTTTAAATGGAAACCATAGTTGGCAGTGGCTTAAAAAAATTTCATATTTTTTAAGCTTTTCAAAAATATAACACAAGTCATATTCGTTTTTAATAGGAGCCGGATAATTTCGATTTTCATTGAAAATTTTAAATGTTGACAGTTCACCGTTACTCAAATATAGAGGAGCATTTGAAATATTTACATTCTTGTTTTTAATGTTTTATTTTTAATATAATATATGTTTAATATATTAATATATTGTGGATAAGTGGATATGGTATCAGAAATTCCAAAAATGCTCTTAAAGTGATATGTATTATGCACCTGGTCTCAAATTTATTATTTATCGGGAATAAAATATACTATATATACTATAATGATTGTCGTATTTTATTTATAATATTTTCTTATGTGTAAGAATATTGTCTATCCCCCCCCCCCCCCCTCCCCCTTGAGATCTTAATTCAGCCGTTTTCTTAGGTTGTATGTTTATAAGTGATGCGACGTAGCTGGGTCTTTTATCGCGGCTACCCAAATTCCAGTATTCCTCAAAACATTTCTTTCGCTCTTCTTCCGGAAATCTATCACGACAGTTCTCTAAATCCTTCATTACCCTACTTAGCACCAACTTTCCCTTTTCAGAAAAGTACCTCCGACCCGCATTCCTTAATTTCTTGCTTTCCTCTCGCTGCCTTCCGGTACGACCCATTTTGCCATTCTTATTTTCTCTTATTGCCCATTTCTTCTGGCTCTTCTTCAGTAACAAAACTTGTAGTCGGTACTTGTTCTTCAAAACTAAAAATAATTTAGATAATTTTATTTTGCATTTTAAAATATTATGAAGCTATATACTACACACATCATATACAGGGTGTCTCAAATTGGTGAGGATTGAGGAGTTGAGGAGTTTCACCCATTTCCAGAGTAGCTGGAAAAAAACTGATGACACATTCCTGAGGTCAATTTTCGAGACGAATCGAACGGTCAAGGACTCATTTCGATATCTTGTACCGTTTTCGAGATATAAGCCAAAATTAGTATTTCTGTCATTTTAAGAGGGTACCGTAACTTCCTTATTTATGAATATTTTTTCAAATTTTAAAAACTTTCTTAGGGCACTTTTTTACGTAGATTCAGAATCTGAAGACTAAATTTGCCTAACTCTTACAGATTTTCCGCTACGATCCAAACTTCAATTTTTTTAAATGGAAACCATAGTTGGCAGTGGCTTAAAAAAATTTCATATTTTTTAAGCTTTTCAAAAATATAACACAAGTCATATTCGTTTTTAATAGGAGCCGGATAATTTCGATTTTCATTGAAAATTTTAAATGTTGACAGTTCACTGTTACTCAAATATAGAGGAGCCTTTGAAATATTTACATTCATGTTTTTAATGTTTTATTTTTAATATAATATATGTTTAATATATTGTGGATAAGTGGATATGGTATCAGAAATTCCAAAAATGCTCTTAAAGTGATATGTATTATGCACGTGGTCTCAAATTTATTATTTATCGGAAATAAAATATACTATATATACTATAATGATTGTCGTATTTTATTTATAATATTTTCTTATGTGTAAGAATATTGTCTATCCCCCCCCCCCCCCCTTGAGATCCTAATTCAGCCGTTTTCTTAGGTTGTATGTTTATAAGTGATGCGACGTAGCTGGGTCTTTTATCGCGGCTACCCAAATTCCAGTATTCCTCAAAACATTTCTTTCGCTCTTCTTCCGGAAATCTATCACGACAGTTCTCTAAATCCTTCATTACCCTACTTAGCACCAACTTTCCCTTTTCAGAAACGTACCTCCGACCCGCATTCCTTAATTTCTTGCTTTCCTCTCGCTGCCTTCCGGTACGTCCCATTTTGCCATTCTTATTTTCTCTTATTGCCCATTTCTTCTGGCTCTTCTTCAGTAACAAAACTTGCAGTCGGTACTTGTTCTTCAAAACTAAAAATAATTTAGATAATTTTATTTTGCATTTTAAAATATTATGAAGCTATATACTACACACATCATATACAGGGTGTCTCAAATTGGTGAGGATTGAGGAGTTATGCCCATTTCCAGAGTAGCTGGAAAAAAACTGATGACACATTCCTGAGGTCAATTTTCGAGACGAATCGAACGGTCAAGGACTCATTTCGATATCTTGTACCGTTTTCGAGATATAAGCCAAAATTAGTATTTCTGTCATTTTAAGAGGGTACCGTAACTTCCTTATTTATGAATATTTTTTCAAATTTTAAAAACTTTCTAAGGGCACTTTTTTACGTAGATTCAGAATCTGAAGACTAAATTTGCCTAACTCTTACAGATTTTCCGCTACGATCCAAACTTCAATTTTTTTAAATGGAAACCATAGTTGGCAGTGGCTTAAAAAAATTTCATATTTTTTAAGCTTTTCAAAAATATAACACAAGTCATATTCGTTTTTAATAGGGGCCGGATAATTTCGATTTTCATTGAAAATTTTAAATGTTGACAGTTCACCGTTACTCAAATATAGAGGAGCCTTTGAAATATTTACATTCATGTTTTTAATGTTTTATTTTTAATATAATATATGTTTAATATATTGTGGATAAGTGGATATGGTATCAGAAATTCCAAAAATGCTCTTAACGTGATATGTAATATGCACGTGGTCTCAAATTTATTATTTATCGGGAATAAAATATACTATATATACTATAATGATTGTCGTATTTTATTTATAATATTTTCTTATGTGTAAGAATATTGTCTATTCCCCCCCCCCCCCCCCCTCCCCCTTGAGATCTTAATTCAGCCGTTTTCTTAGGTTGTACGTTTATAAGTATGCGACGTAGCTGGGTCTTTTATCGCGGCTACCCAAATTCCAGTATTCCTCAAAACATTTCTTTCGCTCTTCTTCCGGAAATCTATCACGACAGTTCTCTAAATCCTTCATTACCCTACTTAGCACCAACTTTCCCTTTTCAGAAAAGTACCTCCGACCCGCATTCCTTAATTTCTTGCTTTCCTCTCGCTGCCTTCCGGTACGACCCATTTTGCCATTCTTATTTTCTCTTATTGCCCATTTCTTCTGGCTCTTCTTCAGTAACAAAACTTGTAGTCGGTACTTGTTCTTCAAAACTAAAAATAATTTAGATAATTTTATTTTGCATTTTAAAATATTATGAAGCTATATACTACACACATCATATACAGGGTGTCTCAAATTGGTGAGGATTGAGGAGTTTCACCCATTTCCAGAGTAGCTGGAAAAAAACTGATGACACATTCCTGAGGTCAATTTTCGAGACGAATCGAACGGTCAAGGACTCATTTCGATATCTTGTACCGTTTTCGAGATATAAGCCAAAATTAGTATTTCTGTCATTTTAAGAGGGTACCGTAACTTCCTTATTTATGAATATTTTTTCAAATTTTAAAAACTTTCTTAGGGCACTTTTTTACGTAGATTCAGAATCTGAAGACTAAATTTGCCTAACTCTTACAGATTTTCCGCTACGATCCAAACTTCAATTTTTTTAAATGGAAACCATAGTTGGCAGTGGCTTAAAAAAATTTCATATTTTTTAAGCTTTTCAAAAATATAACACAAGTCATATTCGTTTTTAATAGGAGCCGGATAATTTCGATTTTCATTGAAAATTTTAAATGTTGACAGTTCACTGTTACTCAAATATAGAGGAGCCTTTGAAATATTTACATTCATGTTTTTAATGTTTTATTTTTAATATAATATATGTTTAATATATTGTGGATAAGTGGATATGGTATCAGAAATTCCAAAAATGCTCTTAAAGTGATATGTATTATGCACGTGGTCTCAAATTTATTATTTATCGGGAATAAAATATACTATATATACTATAATGATTGTCGTATTTTATTTATAATATTTTCTTATGTGTAAGAATATTGTCTATTCCCCCCCCCCCCTTGAGATCTTAATTCAGCCGTTTTCTTAGGTTGTATGTTTATAAGTGATGCGACGTAGCTGGGTCTTTTATCGCGGCTACCCAAATTCCAGTATTCCTCAAAACATTTCTTTCGCTCTTCTTCTGGAAATCTATCACGACAGTTCTCTAAATCCTTCATTACCCTACTTAGCACCAACTTTCCCTTTTCAGAAACGTACCTCCGACCCGCATTCCTTAATTTCTTGCTTTCCTCTCGCTGCCTTCCGGTACGTCCCATTTTGCCATTCTTATTTTCTCTTATTGCCCATTTCTTCTGGCTCTTCTTCAGTAACAAAACTTGCAGTCGGTACTTGTTCTTCAAAACTAAAAATAATTTAGATAATTTTATTTTGCATTTTAAAATATTATGAAGCTATATACTACACACATCATATACAGGGTGTCACAAATTGGTGAGGATTGAGGAGTTATGCCCATTTCCAGAGTAGCTGGAAAAAAACTGATGACACATTCCTGAGGTCAATTTTCGAGACGAATCGAACGGTCAAGGACTCATTTCGATATCTTGTACCGTTTTCGAGATATAAGCCAAAATTAGTATTTCTGTCATTTTAAGAGGGTACCGTAACTTCCTTATTTATGAATATTTTTTCAAATTTTAAAAACTTTCTAAGGGCACTTTTTTACGTAGATTCAGAATCTGAAGACTAAATTTGCCTAACTCTTACAGATTTTCCGCTACGATCCAAACTTCAATTTTTTTAAATGGAAACCATAGTTGGCAGTGGCTTAAAAAAATTTCATATTTTTTAAGCTTTTCAAAAATATAACACAAGTCATATTCGTTTTTAATAGGGGCCGGATAATTTCGATTTTCATTGAAAATTTTAAATGTTGACAGTTCACCGTTACTCAAATATAGAGGAGCCTTTGAAATATTTACATTCATGTTTTTAATGTTTTATTTTTAATATAATATATGTTTAATATATTGTGGATA
>OY796664.1:41665687-41725871 GCA_963680705.1 Rhagium mordax | reverse complement strand
AGTGGATATGGTATCAGAAATTCCAAAAATGCTCTTAACGTGATATGTAATATGCACGTGAGTAGAGTAGTAATGGCGGAGCTGGGTCTCCCCCCACCCTTTTTTTTTGTGGTGGGGGGTAACTAGGGTAATTCGAGTAATGTAGGTAATTAGACTGATGTAATTGCAATAGAGGTAATTAGAGTATTGCAGGTAATTAGCCTGATGTAGTTGCAATAGAGGTAAGTAGAGTAATGTGCAGTAATTAGACTGATGTAATTGCAATAGAGGTAATTGGAGTGGTGCAATGCAATTGTAGTTGTAATTAGTGTATGTACTGATATGTGTATGAGTATTTCAAGTAGAGGTGGTGGGGCAGCTCAGCTAGACTGCTATAAAGAAGATGTAGTCGCAACACAAAATCATTTCTATCGTGTTCTATCGTGAACCATCTACAGCTAACAAATCAGCCTAGTGCAGTCAGTGACTTCAGTTATTTCAAGTGAGCAATATCTTATATTACTCTTTATAATTCTTTCATTATATTCATTTTAAATATGGCAATTTCCGAAGTTGACTTATTAGCACTTAATGAGCTAATAAATCAAGATATGCAGGTTTTAGAGCAAAGATCCATTTCAGCGTTAATTTTAAATAAACCTTATATCATAAAAAAAATATCTTTGGTTAATACAAGATTTGGAAAATCAATCATAGTAACTTTGTTTGAGGAAAGTTCAATTACGACTTTTAAATCATTTTTACCGAAACGGTTTGTGGAAATTATATGTGAGAACACTATCGATAAAATAAATTCGTCAAATGGTAAAGTTACATTGACATATTTAGGACAAAGTTCTCCAGCTTATCCTGGAGCAAAATCTAGTCCATTAATAAGTTTCGGTGTTTAATTCTCAAACAAAAATAATCGTAAAGTATTTAAGTTAGCTAAGTTTAAGTATTAAGTAGAAATGGAATATTGTGGAAGAATGCTAGGAGTATTATAGAATAGTATCACTTGTTAGCCTATAAAGATTCTGATATATCTAAATTGACATTTGTACAACATATTTTTACTTCGTGTACACCAATAGCTCAAACGTAAGTCCATTTAGTGCTGTTTTTTATGTATTTTTTTACATTTCATTTTTTATTTGTAGGTACGCAGCAAAGATGTGGATGCAATATTCAACCCAAACATGGACCCCTGCAGAAGACATTAAATCTGCCATTGAGAGATTGTCTTGTAAACTAGATGACTTAATAAGGGATGCATTGGTTTCATTAAATTATGATATGAATATCTGCTTCGACGCTGAAGAAGTTCGACGGGTTAAAGAAGCTTCTAAAGCGTATAGCATTGGTGTAAATCTATGTGGTAGATATTCCCGTGGCTTCTTAAATTTGGATGAGTTTTGTGAGCATATGGACAGAGTGGAACTAAAACATTTTCTATACGAGATAATGGAGTACCTACCTAAGAATATTATTGAAAAATATCAACTCGACCAGTCTGATGTAGAAGATAACAATGTAGATACATAAATAATATTCATCTTCTATTGTCATATTTATTACACCAAATATTGTATGTATCTGTAGTAAACAATATTCTGTATTTTATATTATATTATAAAACTGAATAAATAAAATACACATTAAAAGATTACATTCATTTTATTTCATATTTCTTATTACACAACAAAAAATACAATCATAGTATAATTAGAACAGTTTTTATTTTAATTTTATATTTAATTCTACAATTACATTCTGAGAAAATAAACAGTTGCAAGTACATCATGATTATTGTTGATAAAATTATCCAGATATCTTGATAGAAATAGGTTGCACTACTTAATTCCACAATAATAAATATTTTCTTTTTTTACTTGACATCGAGAAAACCATTCTGAACCGAGCCATCTAATGCGTTATAACTTAAATATGTATCATGAAGTATAAGTGCATACACTCGAGTTTGTTCCGGAAATTTCGCTTTTCGTGTTTCAAATTCTATTTTTATGTCGACAGTAGATGATTTCACTGCAACAGGTTGGTGTGAACAATCAATGACAAACAAAGGATTCTTCCTGAATTCCCCAAGATCCATCATGGGTTCGCTCATATCTTTATCATAGTAACTACGTTGGAAGTTCTCATAAGCATAATATGCTGCAGAATCGAGCTTCTTATCGAAATCTAAATTCCAACGTTCATATGGATATACTTCAGAGTTTAGAAATAGTCGAATATTATTTATGTCTGCGTGTTTGAACTGTGTAACATCCTTTGTTCTATCATTGGCCTGATCAGTGCCTTGAAAGCCAAGAAGGATGAAAAGTGGGCTTTCAAGACGGGTGGAGAGTTTAAGAGCCCATATGTCATAGGTAGTATCGCGTAGACAGGGAAGCTCATAAAAATCCCACGCACGGTAGACCATCTTAACTTTGGTATTATTACCACTTTTATTAATTCGATTCAATAATTTTAACTTTTGTCGATCTTCAGGTACAATGTGCCTTATCTTCCACTCAATTTTGCTGATTTCCAACTCTGCATCAACCTCACCGATATAGGAGTCTTTAAATGAGCGTGCAATTATCATAATTAATTCTTGCTTCACATTCAGAATGCCTTTGGTATAATCTTCTGCAAAACCCATAAGGAACTTAAGGGGTAGTTTGCCACTGAACACGTGACTGGCGGTATCTAAAATATCTTGTCTCGTTTGAGTGAGACCCCAACCTGTTGTTATTAATGAGCGTGCATGCGTTTGCCCATACGACACCATAGTTTTCATTGTGGTAGTAATACCAGGTCTTCTAACTACTGCTACTTGTTCACCACCCATTTCCAGTCGTATCTCTTCAAAGAGAAATGTTAGTGCATTATTGGATAAATAACAACGCTTTGTGGTGTCGCTAGGAGTAAATTTTCCCTCTATGTATATATAACTTTCTGAAATGTCGAGTATAACATCTTGAAAATTGATGGGAATACGTATTTCATCAGAGTTTCTGTAATATGGGGATCCATATGGTTTATATGTATGCTCATGTAGGCTAACTAGGGAATGATCTAACACAGGTTCATCAAACACCTCAAGTTTGTCACTAGTTGCAGTAGCCACCATTATTATGACCAATTTTTTCGCAGTTTTAATCCAATAGATTTTAAAAAGGCTTGATCCTCAACTGACAATCTATGTCTTAACTGTTTAAGGTATAGACTTTGAATGAATTGCTTTCCACATCTCCCTTTCTTTTTATCTATACTGTTGTTCGCT
This sequence comes from Rhagium mordax, assembly GCA_963680705.1. Classification (NCBI taxonomy): domain Eukaryota; kingdom Metazoa; phylum Arthropoda; class Insecta; order Coleoptera; family Cerambycidae; genus Rhagium; species Rhagium mordax. The sequence continues at coordinate 41,722,603 of OY796664.1, read as the reverse complement.
ACAGTATCATACTGATGGTGATGTACTTGCTGTCGCTGTTTATATCTAAAACCCATTTGGTTGGTGATATCCGACTTTCTTCAATTCTAGCCTTACAATAATTTTCTCACCTCGAAAATCGATCAAATCACCGTTGTCGTCCAGTATGCGTAGTGTGATGTTGTCTATTAACTGACACCCTTTAGGTCTAACAGGTAAATATATGATATTTTTGGGTTCTCTAGTAAGTTTGTAGCCAGGCTCAACGTCTATGTCAAATTCAAAGAGAGTGTGTGACTCTTCTGCATTCAGATAAGCTCCAGAAATAATATTGCAATCTACGCGTATCATCCTTACTTTCATAATATCAACAGGCTGTGTTGATTCGTAATTTTTATTTGGTTGTAAATATATTTGTCCAAATCCCAACAGACTTCCTATTGAATTTGGTTGTCTAAAATCTACTTCATACTTTGACAAAATCTCGCACTTTAAGGTATTGTTGTTTGCCCTTAAAGTGAATATTTGCGTGTAATCCTTTCCATCAATATTCATAGCTTTCAACATTGCAGCATAGATTTCATCAATTTCATAAGCCCCCAGAGGTATGTGAACAGTAGTGAATGTATCTTTAGCACTAACCCTATATTGGAAGATGTTATTTGTTTCATCCACATTGTATATGGAGTTGTAAGAGTAGAATCCAATTAAACCTAACCCATGACGACTGCTCCTATCCAGTTCAATGGGTGGATCAAAGTTGACACTTAGCTCACTTAAGCGGCTCGTTAGTGTGAACGTGTACGACATGACTGATATAATTAAATTGTGTTACCCAATTTATTGTGGATTACAGCAATAATGGTATAATTTCCTCTTCTTAGAAGTGGATGGTAATATATTTACATTGTTATTGGATGCCACATTTACATCGTTTACCTTACAATAGCAGCAAAACATTTTTCTAGGTGTTGGACCATCATTTACGTCAACATTGCTTTCATAATCATTAAGGTAATGTTCTGTACAATATTGATATTTTAATATATCGACATCGTTCTGAAGATGTGTAGGTAGCTTATCCCATACTAATGCAATTTCATGTGAAGCCAACCCAATCATCACCTCTTTGGGCATATCTGCTAGTTGTTGTTTGCTCATCTTCAACAGACTACGCAAACGGGAGAATGCAATTAGTGAGTGACCCATTCGCTTGATACCTTCTCGATCTATTGCTGGGGTCATAGATTTCAGTTCCATGGCGTTTTATATTTGTTTCGTAGAGAGAAACTTTAAACACAAATGTCCACACAACACTGTGTTAAAATTCTGTACACGTTTGTAGTTATAGAATATTTGGTTGGCCCTCCTTGAATCGTTATTGAAATATGTAACTAATTCTATAGGTGGGGGTAAGTCGCCAAAACTATCAAAATAATTTACTAAACTACCTCGTTTTTTATATGCCACCCAATGTGTCCCAGGACCATATATACTATCCAAATTGATTATTGCGGATTCATTGTAATGTGGCCCATGTCTTGGTAGTGAGTCACGCATAAATACACCTCGAAAGTATGCTACCTTCATTTTATTAGCATAATATTTAAGATCAATGTCGGTAAGAGGTCTCCGAGGTAGGGAGTCTATTAGTTTTTTGAATTCTGTTTTAGATAAAGACCCATCCCCTTTCGGTATGGCTTCATATACATCCCCTTACCACTTTTCATAGCTATTGCTTCCATACTTCTGTTGTGCCGATTTGCTTCAGCTAATTCTTCTCTACCCTTTTTCACATCATTTACAGCTTTAGCAATACCAGCAGCCGTACCAGCCAAACTACCCAATGCAGATAATCCAGCAAAAATGGGTATTAGAGGTAAAATACCACCAACTTTTGGAATTGGTATAATTCGAGGTGTTTGAATATTGCGTTTTCCACCGGCCTGTTTTATATATCGACGTGCAGCTTTTAGAGCAATTTCAACCACCTTCTTTTGGTCTTTTACTTTTTTGCCTCCAGCATTTCGCAGTGTGTCACGCACTTTTCGTACTATCCCAGATCCAAACGCTGTCTTTTTAACATTCTTCTTACCTTTCTTTGTTTTCTTGATGATTCGTTTCCTTATTGGATTGCGAGATATTGTTGAATTACATCCCATACCAAGACGTTGTTTTCCCTTCATTATAGTTGTGACTAACCAAGCAGCTGCCTTTTCTCCACGTCCTGCGTCTTTGGATTTCACCCGTTTCCACGCAGCCTGTTCAAGCTGATAGTCTGCTTTATGGCGGGCTGCTTGATTACTGCTATTTTTGTCGTATGCAATATCGTGTTGCTTACACGCTTTATCGAGCTGATTTATGCCAGAATCACCTCGTGCTAACCTTTTATTTAAATCTGTGCCTGGACCACAAAATTGATAACCTGGCAAATGCAACTCGACGGGGAGCTTATTAATCAGGGAATTAACTAATCCTCCACCGCGCTTCGTACGTTTTTCACGTGTGTATCGTATCGTAGAAACCATTTAAATAAGAGTTGTAAATCACACATCTACTTATATAACATTTAGCCGCGGTACAATGCACATTGTGAAACAGAAACAAACGCTTTCTATAGATAATTTGGATGAAAAAGTTGGGCGTGGGTTAAGTGCTGATAATCGCCATGGACCACTACTACCTTCAACTGTACGTGCCCTCATAATAGGACCCTCGAATTGTGGGAAAACAAATGTCTTAATATCTTTGATCACGCATCGTTTAGGTTTACGTTTTTTAAATATTTACCTATACTCAAAGTCTATAAATCAACCCAAGTATGAGTATCTACGTAAGGTACTAGCGCCGATTAAGGGGTTAGGATTTTATACATTTAGTAACGGTACGCAAATAGTGGAACCATCCGAGGCAAAGCCAGAGTCTGTGTTTATATTTGACGATGTAATATGTGAGAAACAAGATGTTATAAGGGGATATTTCAGTATGGGCCGACATAGAAATGTGGATTGTTTTTATCTTGGCCAGACATACTCTCGAATCCCGAAGCAGCTAATAAGAGACAATAGTAATTTAATTGTTGTCTTTAAACAGGACGACATGAATCTGCATCACATCTTTTCCGATCATGTGTCACCTGATGTAACGTTTACAGTATTTCAAAATATGTGTGCAAAGTGCTGGAATGACAAATATGGATTTCTAGTGATTGATAAGGATAGAGAAGTACAAGGTGGGCGATATAGAAAAGGGTTTGATAGCTTCATATATCCATAATGCATTTTAATGAAAACTTCACTTGAATTACATACGTCGTTAGGATTACTTCGTTTACGTATGCGCTAAGATGAAGGTTACCAAAGATAATAAAAAATATAACAATCTTGCACATCCCAGTAGCGAAATAACACTCAAGCGACAGCTGATTGAGGCAACAGATGCGGTACGTAAGAAGTTTAACTCTATTAAGAACAAAGATATGGAGATGCACGTAACACTTGAAAAGATCTATCAACCAATAACTGAACCTTTAAATGTTATATCTTCAGCAGCAGAGAACAAATCTCATATCCAACAATTACATTCAAAACCATCATCATCAAGGGTGTCCACCCAGAGGGCTGTATCATGGGAGAGTGCTTCTGAAGAAGGATCCGATAAGTATGTAGGTGGTGATGATGTTCCACATTATATCCCCATTATGGAAACACCACCATCGTCAATAAGAACAACCCCTGTATCCGAAACTTCTCCAGCTAGTAAACTAGAAAAAAGACATGAGGTTGTAAAAAGACATATACAAAATTTAAAATCTGGTGATTCCAAGTATGATAGTTTATATGGAGTGCGTGTAGATCCCAAGACAGGCAAACTGCTGATGGGCAATGCCGAAATACGTTTTTCCCATGGAAATATTACGCTATGGTATGGCAATAAGAAACTTGGCGTGTATCTAGGTAGTGTCCTAAATTGTACGATCTAATATTTCTAAAACGCCCAACAATTTTAGATGATAATAGAGAGGGTGTTCTCGATGATGAATGGAGTAAGATATATGGAGAAATACTAAGAAAAACAAAGGCACCTTACAAAAAATTCGATGTAGCGAATGGCTATAACACTACTAAGCGTGGAAAATTTCACAAAATTATCAAACCATTAACATCTTCTACAATTGCGACACGATCGTCAACAAGTGGTCACGGCTTAAAACGTGTACCTACCCACAAATTGTACAGAAATAAAGATAAAGAATATATTTTTTGGAATAAACCCAGCGAACTCGTGGATCGTCTACGTCTACTATGGAGTTCGAAAATAGCGGGAAATAACAACCACGACAATGAAATAATAGAAATAATATCAGAACTTAGGGAAGAAAAAATAGTGTATTAAAGATGAAATAAAACATAGTATCATTATACTTAATAAGTATTATATAGTCTGAAATTTTATAAACTGGATCAGATGCAGTCAGAAATGTCTACTGTAAACACTATCGACAAATTTGGACGCAGCAAAAGAATTAGTGCGAGTAAGTTAATAGCCCATCGTGGATTACCTGGCGTGGGTTTTAAACTTACCAGAGATAATCACTATGATATTGAAAATAAGCGTTTAAAAAATTTAGGGGAACCTGTCGATGATCAAGATGGTGCAACATGTAATTACGTTAACAAGCGTCTACAAACAAATGATGAAAATGCTGCCAAAGCTATTTTTGATACAACCGATGTAATTATTGGGGAAATGAAAAAATATGTTGATGTGGGACTTATAAGAAGTGGAGAAGAAAATCGCGCTATTTTCAATAAACAAAATAATGAGATGATGCAGAAAATGAAAATAGAAATGAGGAAATATGTTGATAAAGCAATTTCTGAAGTTAAACGTTCGGCCATAAACAATCGCAATACTTTAATCACTAGAATCTCTAAATTAGAGCATATTGCCACCGAACTCCAACCAAAGAAGGTGCAATCCGGAGGCCTAGCATTTCCACCAGAACTAATGCCTGAAGTTGATATATAGCTGAAGACAATTTTATAATGGAGGTTAGCAGCGAAAAATTACAAGTTGTTAACGAGTTACATAGAAATGCTCGACGAAATTTTCGTAGAAGGCGAACCATAATTAAGGGGTTTGGTGATTTGTGGCAAGCAGACCTAGCTGAAATGCAGCCATACGCTGATGAAAATAGAGGGTATCGTTATATTCTTGTAGTGATTGACTGCTATTCCAAGTACGTATGGACCAAACCTATTAAAAATAAAGCAGCTGTAGAAGTTACCAAGGCTATGCAGACTATTATTCAAGAAGCAAATTATTCACCGAGAAATTTACAGACCGATAATGGTACTGAATTCTATAACAGAAAGTTCTCCGCATTAATGAAGCGGCACGAAATTAATCATTATTCTACGTATAGCACAAAAAAAGCAGCAATTGTTGAGCGAGTAATCCGCACATTAAAAAATTGGTTGTATAAAGAATTCTCAGCTATGGGTAAATATAAATGGCTCGATATCCTACCAAACGTTACAAAAAGTTACAATGACAAAGTCCATCGTACAACTGGCAGAAAGCCCATTGATGTCAAACCAACTACACATTTAAACGTATATAATTATATTAAGATTGCTCTGAAACCGAAATTTCATCTCGGTGATATAGTTCGTATTAGCAAGTATAAAGGTGTATTTGATAAAGGGTTTACACCGAACTTTTCAACAGAACTTTTTAAAATTACCAAAATAAACATAACAAATCCCACAACTTACCTGATAGAAGACTTGTTTGGACACCCAATCAAGGGATGTTTTTATGAAATGGAGCTACTAAAAGCAAAATACCCCGATGTGTATCTAGTTGAAAATGTATTAAAGAAGAAAGGAAATAAAGTGCTGGTAAAGTGGTTGGGGCTATCTGTAGAACACAATTCGTGGGTTGATATAGCTTCTATTGTTTAAAATTGTCATTAACTAGAAAAATATATTAATGTATCATTATATAGTTATGTCGATTGAAATATTTTAATATGTGTCACAAATGAATAATAAAATGAATATACTTTATTAATATTTATTTAATTTATTTCCTTCATTTTAAATTGTAAAAAAATTAAAAATAATCATTTTTTTTTTTTTTTTTTTTTTTTTTTTTTTTTTTTAACACTTGAAAGATAATAAACATACACATAAATGTTTTAATTCCTTTTTATTTTCCTACAATCTATATTATAAGAATGATACAAATATACATATAACATAAAACATAAAATTAATTAAATATAATTAAAAATTATAATTAAACATTAAACAAACATAAAAAATAATATAAAAAGTACAAACTAGAAAATCTAATATTATTATATGGGTACTGTTCTTTTTCCAGTATTATTGCACACAAAACAACCTTCGATGGCACCGACTGTCACTGTGTCATCGCCACAAGCTTTGCACTTTATGGTAGGTACGTCCCACCACTCAACCGTGTTGTGCAGACTTGCGTGTTGGTGAACAGCCCCCTCTACAACCATGCGAGAATACGATACGTAGCACCTAGTGCACATAAAGTATTTTCCCTGGTCAATGCTGCATACCACAACGAAGGCCGCTGTAGCACACACCTTGTCCATTGTACCAGCCACCATATCTTTTATCTGGAAAGCCATCTCGTGCTGGTCTTCCTCGATGAGGTCCGCAACATCGACTTCTATACCATCGTCCACCATTTCGTCGACTCCATCGTCCACTATACCATTTTCGCCGCCTTCGATGACTTCCTGGATATCGATGTTGGCACCATTGGCATCAACATCAGCAGGTGCTCCAATCTCCACAGCCTCAGCAGGTACCCCCATCTCCGCAGCCTCATGATTAAACAGCATCCAATTATTGGAATCTTCTTGCGCCAACCGTCTTAGAATAGATATAATAGATGGATTTGCCATTTCGATACGTGGTATATAGATAGAAATAGTAAATGCAACTAAGTTTGGTTTAATATTACTCCCATATATATAGTAGTGTGGGGAGGGAGTCACTCTAAAATAATAGAGGGGGTATTCATATCCAATCATAGGATACGTGTTATTATGAATTTTAATTAGTGAAGTTTGACACCTTAACCACTCGGCCAACCTGACTTATTCATTGATTCAGTAAAACACTATACATTAAATGTTTACCCCCTCTCCATCATCAATAATAGAGGTGCCTGTAAAGTAATGTTTGTAGGAGGCGCCACTGCTGGGGGTGGAGATTAGTTTGCTTTATATAACACACAGCAACGCTCTTGTTTGTCAGATTTAAAATTATTAACATCATGGACACTTCTCAAGTAAATTGCGTCTCCTCCAGCACCGACTCAAAATCAACGTCATCGACCTGGTCAATGCCTAGTGAATACGACCCAGACAGCAGTGATTGGTGGGAACGGTCACCTCCATCGTATTCGATAGACGAAGAGGACCAGGAAGACGAAGAGGACCAGGATGACCAAGCTACCCCAGATAGCATTGACGACAGACCAATATCACCTTCATCTTATTGGATAGGTGAGAATCTAGGCGAGGACCAAGATAACCCCCCGGACAGCAGCACTGATAGGGCAACATCACCATCAGCATGGTCTATGGAAACGGTGTTCTACGATCCAGACGGCCAGCCATCACCTGACCAGAGCCACTGGTCAGATTATCAGCTCTTGATAGAGTGCGATAATGTCTGCGAGGGAACAGATTAGGCATCCATATAAATTAAACATTGTAAATAATTTAATAAATAGTTTTAGTAAATAAATTAATTGTAAGTCATTTAATACATTTATTTACTTAATAAACTCTTAAATATTTATTTAATTTATTTCCTTCATTTTAAATTGTAAAAAAATTAAAAATAATCATTTTATGCAAATGTTGTTCCAACAATTGTCCTCGTACTTACTACAGTACACGCATCGTTGTCTTAATTGTGGTTGGTCTGCTTTGTAAGCTTCACATACGTCTCGATATATACCAAAATTCGTTCTTTTGAGTATGGTAAGACAATTGCGACATTGTGTTTCATTTGGACAATTGTCTCGAAATTCTTTTTTCTGCACTGGGTTCTGAATTACACACTTTTTGCACAGTCCAGTGCATGGGTTGATAATTTGCTTCCTCCATGCAGTATAGCAATTATGGCAAATTCTTGAATTATTGTAACTATACGGTTGTACTGCTATTATTGGTTTTAATTTCCACTCTCTTGGTAGGACCATTGTATGCACTTCTGTTTTAAGACACGATTGTGTTACGTAAGAAGTTTGAATGCGTTCCTCTTGTGGTCACTCTTGGTTTAAATAGCTAATAGTAAACTTGACGCAATAGGAAGGGCGTCACCGTCACGAATTATAGAATATAAAACGGAGGAGGTTTAACATCAAATCAGTTGAGTTCCAACATTTAAAGATGGCTTATAGACGATTCCTCACTGAACTGGCAGAAAATGATATGGGTGCAATGGTGTTACACCGAGATGGTGTAAATCAAGAGCTTCAGGACTTGAATCAAGATGGCAACCTGGTTCCCGTCAGTGTAGATGAAGGTCTTGGGGATGATGTGGAAGACGAAGCGGAAGAGTTAGCCTTCTCCGGAAAAATATTAAACAATTATGATGATCGGCGGAGACTATATTGCACGTCAGCGTCTTTTGTCATAATCAGAACCAGGCCGGATGCAACCAAACACTTCCTGTGTGGGCTATGTTATATATCCTATACACGGATAGTGTCCGGACGTCACCAGCATGTAAATATTCACAAAACGACGACGTTGGATGGTGCAATGATAACGAAATGTAAATGTTGCAGCACAAACTTGGTGCAATTGCATCGAATTGAAGTATGTCATACATGTAATAATGTAAATAAAACAATTGCGTGAACGATACAACGTGTTTTACTAAATTTGATTCGTTATAAGTAGTATTTATTAATGTAAATTTATATTTCATTTTATTTTTAAGTTTAATTGTATATATTTTTTAATTAATAAAAATATTTGTGCCACCCTGTATATTACAAGTTGTGAAAATTAGTAAATCATATAAATATTAAAACAAATGAACATATGAATGATTTTATTAAAAAGTATTTTGAAAAAAAATGGTTATCTTTTATTTATTATTATTTAAATTAAATTAAAATATCTCAAGATATAAACTGATTCAAAATAATACAGTTGTAAATGTATAAAGCCGATAGCTTGGGTTGATTTTATAGCCTAAGGCCATGCGACCCTGCCTGGTAAATACGGATCGATGAGCAGGTAGTTTTTTGTTGAAATTAGGAAATAGACCTAACTCTTGTGGGGCGTCCGAGTAGCCGAGCGGGCAAATACGCGTCGATCTTGTGGTCGCTCAGAAGATCACAGGATCGAATCCTCGGACACCCCCCGGAGAATGGAGGAGGTGGATCTCCGGTTTTTTTTTTAAATTTGACCTTTGACCTTTCCTAATTAACCATTAATTTTGATTTTCATGTGTTTAAAATTCGATTTTTTTAATTTTTTTTTTTTTTTTTTTTTTTTTTTTTTTTATGTTGTTATTAACCTATTAAACTCTTTATTTATTTAAATTAATTAACCTTTACATTATGTGTTTATTCATGTCAAACATGTACTCATAATATGCACAATTAATTAATTACATGTGGTGTATTTATTTTATTAACTAATTAATTTTTTTATCATTTTTTATTCACTTTTTAAAATTTGTTTTAAACTTTTTTATATTTATTTTTAACAATATATTCTTACATAATAATACACAGTAATTTATTTTTTATCATTTTTTGTCTTTTATTTGTATCATTTTTTTGTAATTATTTGTCATTTATTTTTTTGACAAACTTTTTAATTTTTTTTAATATTTTTTTATTAATAATATATTTTAAACCTAATTAACAATCTTATCTGACTAACAATATTCTTAAATAACTTAAAAATCTAACTTAATTAATTTGCCTTTATTTGTATGCTCTTTTAATTATTTTTGTCATTTATTTTTTTTGACAAATTTTTATTTTTTTTGGGGCATTTATTTTTTTAATTATTTTTGTCATTTATTTTTTTTGACAAACATTTTAAATTTTTTTTTTTGCATTTATTTTTTTAATGTTTTTTTATTAATACTATATTTTAAACCTAATTAACAATAATCTTATCTAACTAACAATATTCTTAACTAACTTAAAATCTAACTTAAAATAACTTTCCGCCGCGTGTGCGCAAGTGCTCAGCCACCCATTTGATCCGAAATAAACCTCATCTGCTTTGCAGTTTTGTCGAGAGCCTCCCTTTGTCTCTTTACGTCGGCCTCTAATTTTGCGGCTCTTTCCCGCATATCAGCAGCACGACGCAAGATTTTCGGATGATCCCGACAAAGCCTCAAATTTAAATCATGTGTTCTCTTAAGTTGACCGTATATTTTAAAAAATTGTTTAACAGATGTTTTGGTGTCAACTTGCGAGAACACCTCCGATTCAGAATCAGAGTCCGCTTGTGCTGGGAGCGGATTCTCATTAACAATCGGAGCTACCTCTGGCGGCGGTGGCAACACCGCATTAGAGCAACCCGGTTGTTCTAATGCGTCATTGCGTGGTGGTGGCAACACCGCATTAGAACAGCTTGGCTGTTGTAATGCGCTATTGCCAGGTAGAGGTACAGCCACAAACGACGCAGACGGTTTTACCTGCCCTTTACCTGCCGAAACCTTATTTTTTTTTGGTGAAGCAGGTAGCGGACTTAGAGGGGCAGGTACAACTGTCTGCGCGAAATCCATTATCTCGTCCCATAAAGTCGCGTCACAGTCTATGGATTGTGTTTCTGTACGTCTACCTTTACCTTTTGATGGCGCCGACGACGACTTTGTGTTTTTATTGTTGTTTACATTACTAGGCAAAAAGTCGTCATCGGAGTCATGTGCCACCAGAGACATAGATGATTTGCGCGGATGAGATGCGCGTACATCCTGACACCCTGAAGTAGATGGTGTGACTTTAAATTTTTTGTTTAAAGCCAAACCATGTAATTTCGGGGTATGAACGGCTTTACCTGCATTACTCCTGGATACGGTGACATTGACGGTATTGCCGAGGTCACCATCTTCAAGGTGCAAAACAGGTAAATCTGCGCCAGGATGTATATTGCCGTGCATCTGCTGATGGTGCCCATGATACGCTAGCTGACTACCGCCTTCGTTAGAACACGAAGCGCCCCCAACGTCAGCAGCAATACCATCTTTAACAATAATGTTGTTTAAAACATTAACCCTGCCAGAGGATGGATTTTTTATTGCTGACTTCACAGCACCGCCATTAATGGCGGAACCTGACGCCGTAGATGCGTCAGGTGATGGTTTAAACGTAGCCAAATACGTCATTAAAGTCAAGGGCGGTAAAGTTGGTGGCGGTGTCGACGAGCGCCTTTTACGCCCACCAGCAGATGATACATTTTTAACGGTTCTTACCATTTTGTTCACAAAAACTGAGCAATGAAATTCACGAGAGCACACTTGCACACACTAGCACAGGCGAAGACGGAAAGAATCTTGTAAGCGTCCTCAAACCCAAGCCAAGCTAACTTCCCCCTCCAACGGTAGGGAGTGGGTGACCACTCTCGTCTCTCATTGGTTGGACGACATCACGTGATTTATGCAAGCCAAGCTTTCACCCCACTGTTGATTTTCTTTGTCTCAACAGAATCCCGCTACAAAGTGACGTCAAACTTTTCTAAATGTCATGCGCACATCGAATAACTGACGCAACAACTTTCTATTTGAAATGACATCACATTCCTGACTGCAGCATAAAACGACATTTTAGTTTTAGCAACGTCACCTACTCTTACATTGTAAAACTGTATCATTACACACACCTCTTCAAGTCACTACCTACATTATTTATAATTTACGATTTAACCTAATCGATATTTAACTTATTTTGGGAGAAAGGTTTACTAATAACAACACTGTGATTTTTATTTAGATATTTTTATTCTATTATTTGAAAGTACTTAAAATTATCACAATAATTTTGTATTATAATGTTACAATTAAATATTGGTGAAATTTTGTAGTTTGAATTTTCCAGTTTAGTAGTTCATGTATTCGAATTTTCGACCTTTACGTTAGAAGATGAAATAAAAATTTTAAATTAATTATTGGCTTAAATCAGCTATTGCTGCAAGTAAAGCGTCCAAGTTTTCATTTTTTTTCTCCATATTATTTATGGCAACTATCAGTCGTTCTATATTTTGTTCTTGTTCGCTCTGAAAAAATGATATGTCACGGTGCCCCCACGGTAATGTTTTAGTAGTATTAGGAATAACAAAACGTTTGTCATCGTGTTGGGACAAGGCCACTTTGTTCTTTATTTCTGTGTAAATGTCATGCAAGCAACTCCGAAACGTATTCATTTTTCTAAATATTAAACCTCCCCGCTCAACGATTTTCTTATAGTCATCTATTGACAGCTGCTTTCTAATAACAGATTTCTTCACACCTTTAGCTTTTTTGAGTTCATTATCCACCGATTGTATATAATAAGCTTTCGCACCCGTACCATAAAAACTAATAATGGGATCAGAGGGGAACTCGTCTTTCATTTTACCTAACACCGACAAGCCCTTATGAATATTAAATTTATTTATTTCTTCGTAGTTAGATGTATCGAATTTGTCTGGATTCTGTATTATGAAATTATAAAAGTTATCTGTAAATGTTTTTATAATCAACGAATCCGTATCTGTATACAGCAAAGAAGCATTATCGCCGAAATGTTTTTTGATAACGTCGTAGAAAAAGTTGTATAATACTGTCTTAGACAACTCCAAGATACAAAAACCAACGTAAATTGGTTTGTTGTAGACTACCTTTAGTTTACCCATATGGATGGCTACAAAATCATCAGTAAATATTGAGCATGATTTAAAGTTAGGGCGTGTTATTAATGCATTTGCACCCATACTCCGCCTAACGCTCTCCCAGTGGGTAACTAATTTTATATCCATTCTATTATCAACATTTTCCATTGTCTTACCGAATACTGCGTTATTTAATAATTTATACTGATCTTTTTCAAATTTATTCTTAGCCTTATTTCTCATATCGGTGTTTAGGTCAATATATTTTTTAAGCCAAGGTGATTGTTTGAATTTAAGTATTCTATGTGTTTTTATAACCATTAACCCGTTATCTAGCGCTTGTTTCAAATTTATATAATGCACAATATATCTCCTCTTATCGTTTAAATTTGGTATCAGTTTTGTCAATTTCGATTTTGATTTTGGTGGAATAATATTTTCTACTAAAAAGGGTAGGTCTGAGTGTAAGTCGTGTAAATCTTGTGGATAATGTATGTCTACTTCGAGAACATACCCATGGGTGCTTTCATCTGAAATGCTCGTAATATCTAAATTCATGATTTCTTCTTCGGACAGCCACACGAATCCACCTGTCGGCAATTGTTGCGACATACTATGCCCATATAGGTTCGTGGCATCTAGATATGTGATGAATGAAGAAGGTTCTTTGGGGTCGTAGTTAGGGAGAAATTTGTTATTCGCAATATGTTTCCTTTCCGTACACTGGCTTACTCCACCACGTATTCCCTTTTTAAAAAAATGGATCATATCAATGTCCGTTAATAATTCCAACTCCACTTTGGTTAGTTTTAACATAGCGTCCCACGAGAGACCCGGACAAGTGTAATACTGAGCAGGATCAAGTTTATATTTTTCCAAACAAATTTTACGAAAATTTTCAAATACGTCACACAAAAGGAGTACGTCTGATTTTAAATAAAGATCTGAGTAATCGCCCAAATTCTGACAATCAAACAAGTTCCACACATCGTTAGCCCTCTGATAATCTTTATCTGTTATATGTTCTTCATTTAGGTTATCGTAAAATTCATCTTTCGAGGGTAACTCTACATTATTTAGTTTCTCTAAACTATCCATAAAACTATATGGAAATACACCCTTTTGCCTCATTAAATTAAATTTTTCCTTATCTGTATAGAAACTTCCCGTAACAAACAATTGGTTATCAGTTAAGTTGCCCCCTAAATTTTGCAACGATGTTGATAAGAACTTAAAACTATCGATGAATCGTAGTTGTATAAATTTCCGTTTTTTCTCCCCTTTCTTATTGACGTAATCATGCATATAAAGGTGTTTCGTGAAAGATATATATTTTTCTTTATTTTGTGCTATAACATCAACTCTGTCCTTATGTGCACAGAGCTGTTTTATAAATAGGTGACTGTCGTAGCCACTCATATTGTGAAATATGATAGGTACAAAATTTGGTAATTTGTAATTTAAGTTACATACAGAGTGTGCGGCACCAAATCTTACTTTACCAGTTATATGACAATGATCTCTAACTTTTACATCCTCTACTTTAAATGGTTTCTCACATATACCGCATACGGTCGCATTCAGGAAGTCTTGTCTTTCTTGTGCTGTGAGTTTAGCCATTGGGACTATATCTTTCATATATCTGTTATAGATTTCCCTTACATCGGCTTCAATACGCGATACAAAAACTTTGGCTACATCAGATCCTCGATAGAGTTCAAATTTTGATAAAGAATTGTCAAAAGAACATTTTATGAAATATGCGAAGGAGTAAGGTTCGTGTATAAAAGTTTTATTTGTATAAGAACGTTCGGGGTTCGGTTCACAAGTATGAATAGGTTTCAGAATTGATTCAAAGTCTGCATACACTACAAATGGTACTTGCATTTGTCTTTCAAAGTTTTCAAATTTTAATATATTTTCAGGTACTTGTTTACCATATTTATCAATCCGAAATTGTGTCGATGGTGTTGTTGTATAAACATGATTACAGTCATTTCTCTGATGCTGGAATAACTGACGCTCATTATTAAAATATAGTAAGCAACCATCACAAAAGTACTTTTTATGATCATGAGCTGAAATTTGAGCGGAAACTAGCTTAGACAAGTTTTTTATCCAACAATAGTGATTATTAGCGCAATCTTTCTTACAGTGATGATTTACACCACATTCACCGGAAAGTAGTAACAAATTTACATGCATAAATAGTTTTTTTTCAGAATAACGTAAAGGCCCAACAACTTCATACTTTATTCTATTATTCTCAAATTTTTCTTCTAACCCGTACACGTTAATTGAAATATTATTCATCTCCTCAAATTTTGAAATATCCCGCAATTTTACTGGAAAATTCATACCTGATAAATTTAAAACTCTTGAAAAATGTGGATATGATGAGGTCTCAGATGTGCAGCCATTTGCAGGATACAACGCTGAAGTTACAGCCCAAGCAAAACAATACTGATCCTGGTTTTTTACATTTACCACTGCCTTCTTGTTTTCTATGGATTTTGGCAACTTGACATATGATGAACCACCCAGAGGACTATATTTATTCACATTGATTTCAACAAAAGCAATTCGTTCGAGGGCCCATCCTAAAATTAAATTATAATTAGTCATTTTCTTTCCACCTTAATGTATGTTTAAATACCTGAATCACGTTCCAGGAACTCCGTAGTTTGTGTAATCATAGCATCCACAAAGGTGTCCAAAGTATTGTTCAAATCCATAGCTTGATCCAAGATTTTGTTGGAAGTGTTAAATGATTTCATTTCAGATAGTTCCTGTGTCTGTAATACGTACGTAGCAAACGTTTCCATATTTACTTTTACTGTATTATGAATACGTAACACTTCCTCGAAGAGATTTAATATTTTTGATCTAATTTCATTGAAGAACATTACATAGTCTTGGTGATTATTTTCGCTATATACTCGATAGGTTACAATCCTGTATTTGAAAGCGCTCTGCACAATTTCTACACCTTCTATAAACGGAACACATGAATTTGTCCTATGCTGCAATGTCCTTCTATGGGAATTCATTTGGGTTGTGCTTAGAGTCACATTACAGCAATTACAAGTTTCCATATTTGTAGATGTTGAAGGATTACATTCCAGTTTAGGATATTTTGCTTGCGGACCACTATCATGTATCTTCTTACAAGATTGCCTCTGATGTCTTCGCAAATTGTCACCACGTGTAAAACTTACACCACAAGAAGTACAAATATACATTTTATGTCTTTACTCTGGGAGACTAGCACCACAAATGGCTGTGTGCTCCTCATCCTCATTTATATACACGGAGTGAAGCTGCCCCACCACCTCTACTTGAAATACTCATACACATATCAGTACATACACTAATTACAACTACAATTGCATTGCACCACTCCAATTACCTCTATTGCAATTACATCAGTCTAATTACTGCACATTACTCTACTTACCTCTATTGCAACTACATCAGGCTAATTACCTGCAATACTCTAATTACCTCTATTGCAATTACATCAGTCTAATTACCTACATTACTCGAATTACCCTAGTTACCCCCCACCACAAAAAAAAAAGGGTGGGGGGAGACCCAGCTCCGCCATTACTACTCTACTCACGTGGTCTCAAATTTATTATTTATCGGGAATAAAATATACTATATATACTATAATGATTGTCGTATTTTATTTATAATATTTTCTTATGTGTAAGAATATTGTCTATTCCCCCCCCCCCCTCCCCCTTGAGATCTTAATTCAGCCGTTTTCTTAGGTTGTACGTTTATAAGTGATGCGACGTAGCTGGGTCTTTTATCGCGGCTACCCAAATTCCAGTATTCCTCAAAACATTTCTTTCGCTCTTCTTCCGGAAATCTATCACGACAGTTCTCTAAATCCTTCATTACCCTACTTAGCACCAACTTTCCCTTTTCAGAAAAGTACCTCCGACCCGCATTCCTTAATTTCTTGCTTTCCTCTCGCTGCCTTCCGGTACGACCCATTTTGCCATTCTTATTTTCTCTTATTGCCCATTTCTTCTGGCTCTTCTTCAGTAACAAAACTTGTAGTCGGTACTTGTTCTTCAAAACTAAAAATAATTTAGATAATTTTATTTTGCATTTTAAAATATTATGAAGCTATATACTACACACATCATATACAGGGTGTCTCAAATTGGTGAGGATTGAGGAGTTACACCCATTTCCAGAGTAGCTGGAAAAAAACTGATGACACATTCCTGAGGTCAATTTTCGAGACGAATCGAACGGTCAAGGACTCATTTCGATATCTTGTACCGTTTTCGAGATATAAGCCAAAATTAGTATTTCTGTCATTTTAAGAGGGTACCGTAACTTCCTTATTTATGAATATTTTTTCAAATTTTAAAAACTTTCTTAGGGCACTTTTTTACGTAGATTCAGAATCTGAAGACTAAATTTGCCTAACTCTTACAGATTTTCCGCTACGATCCAAACTTCAATTTTTTTAAATGGAAACCATAGTTGGCAGTGGCTTAAAAAAATTTCATATTTTTTAAGCTTTTCAAAAATATAACACAAGTCATATTCGTTTTTAATAGGAGCCGGATAATTTCGATTTTCATTGAAAATTTTAAATGTTGACAGTTCACTGTTACTCAAATATAGAGGAGCCTTTGAAATATTTACATTCATGTTTTTAATGTTTTATTTTTAATATAATATATGTTTAATATATTGTGGATAAGTGAATATGGTATCAGAAATTCCAAAAATGCTCTTAAAGTGATATGTATTATGCACGTGGTCTCAAATTTATTATTTATCGGGAATAAAATATACTATATATACTATAATGATTGTCGTATTTTATTTATAATATTTTCTTATGTGTAAGAATATTGTCTATTCCCCCCCCCCCCCCTTGAGATCTTAATTCAGCCGTTTTCTTAGGTTGTATGTTTATAAGTGATGCGACGTAGCTGGGTCTTTTATCGCGGCTACCCAAATTCCAGTATTCCTCAAAACATTTCTTTCGCTCTTCTTCCGGAAATCTATCACGACAGTTCTCTAAATCCTTCATTACCCTACTTAGCACCAACTTTCCCTTTTCAGAAAAGTACCTCCGACCCGCATTCCTTAATTTCTTGCTTTCCTCTCGCTGCCTTCCGGTACGACCCATTTTGCCATTCTTATTTTCTCTTATTGCCCATTTCTTCTGGCTCTTCTTCAGTAACAAAACTTGTAGTCGGTACTTGTTCTTCAAAACTAAAAATAATTTAGATAATTTTATTTTGCATTTTAAAATATTATGAAGCTATATACTACACACATCATATACAGGGTGTCTCAAATTGGTGAGGATTGAGGAGTTTCACCCATTTCCAGAGTAGCTGGAAAAAAACTGATGACACATTCCTGAGGTCAATTTTCGAGACGAATCGAACGGTCAAGGACTCATTTCGATATCTTGTACCGTTTTCGAGATATAAGCCAAAATTAGTATTTCTGTCATTTTAAGAGGGTACCGTAACTTCCTTATTTATGAATATTTTTTCAAATTTTAAAAACTTTCTAAGGGCACTTTTTTACGTAGATTCAGAATCTGAAGACTAAATTTGCCTAACTCTTACAGATTTTCCGCTACGATCCAAACTTCAATTTTTTTAAATGGAAACCATAGTTGGCAGTGGCTTAAAAAAATTTCATATTTTTTAAGCTTTTCAAAAATATAACACAAGTCATATTCGTTTTTAATAGGAGCCGGATAATTTCGATTTTCATTGAAAATTTTAAATGTTGACAGTTCACCGTTACTCAAATATAGAGGAGCATTTGAAATATTTACATTCTTGTTTTTAATGTTTTATTTTTAATATAATATATGTTTAATATATTAATATATTGTGGATAAGTGGATATGGTATCAGAAAT
Organism: Rhagium mordax; assembly: GCA_963680705.1. Lineage (NCBI taxonomy): Eukaryota > Metazoa > Arthropoda > Insecta > Coleoptera > Cerambycidae > Rhagium > Rhagium mordax. Next base: position 41,703,804 of record OY796664.1, on the reverse strand, counting down.
TCCAAAAATGCTCTTAAAGTGATATGTATTATGCACCTGGTCTCAAATTTATTATTTATCGGGAATAAAATATACTATATATACTATAATGATTGTCGTATTTTATTTATAATATTTTCTTATGTGTAAGAATATTGTCTATCCCCCCCCCCCCCCCTCCCCCTTGAGATCTTAATTCAGCCGTTTTCTTAGGTTGTATGTTTATAAGTGATGCGACGTAGCTGGGTCTTTTATCGCGGCTACCCAAATTCCAGTATTCCTCAAAACATTTCTTTCGCTCTTCTTCCGGAAATCTATCACGACAGTTCTCTAAATCCTTCATTACCCTACTTAGCACCAACTTTCCCTTTTCAGAAAAGTACCTCCGACCCGCATTCCTTAATTTCTTGCTTTCCTCTCGCTGCCTTCCGGTACGACCCATTTTGCCATTCTTATTTTCTCTTATTGCCCATTTCTTCTGGCTCTTCTTCAGTAACAAAACTTGTAGTCGGTACTTGTTCTTCAAAACTAAAAATAATTTAGATAATTTTATTTTGCATTTTAAAATATTATGAAGCTATATACTACACACATCATATACAGGGTGTCTCAAATTGGTGAGGATTGAGGAGTTGAGGAGTTTCACCCATTTCCAGAGTAGCTGGAAAAAAACTGATGACACATTCCTGAGGTCAATTTTCGAGACGAATCGAACGGTCAAGGACTCATTTCGATATCTTGTACCGTTTTCGAGATATAAGCCAAAATTAGTATTTCTGTCATTTTAAGAGGGTACCGTAACTTCCTTATTTATGAATATTTTTTCAAATTTTAAAAACTTTCTTAGGGCACTTTTTTACGTAGATTCAGAATCTGAAGACTAAATTTGCCTAACTCTTACAGATTTTCCGCTACGATCCAAACTTCAATTTTTTTAAATGGAAACCATAGTTGGCAGTGGCTTAAAAAAATTTCATATTTTTTAAGCTTTTCAAAAATATAACACAAGTCATATTCGTTTTTAATAGGAGCCGGATAATTTCGATTTTCATTGAAAATTTTAAATGTTGACAGTTCACTGTTACTCAAATATAGAGGAGCCTTTGAAATATTTACATTCATGTTTTTAATGTTTTATTTTTAATATAATATATGTTTAATATATTGTGGATAAGTGGATATGGTATCAGAAATTCCAAAAATGCTCTTAAAGTGATATGTATTATGCACGTGGTCTCAAATTTATTATTTATCGGAAATAAAATATACTATATATACTATAATGATTGTCGTATTTTATTTATAATATTTTCTTATGTGTAAGAATATTGTCTATCCCCCCCCCCCCCCCTTGAGATCCTAATTCAGCCGTTTTCTTAGGTTGTATGTTTATAAGTGATGCGACGTAGCTGGGTCTTTTATCGCGGCTACCCAAATTCCAGTATTCCTCAAAACATTTCTTTCGCTCTTCTTCCGGAAATCTATCACGACAGTTCTCTAAATCCTTCATTACCCTACTTAGCACCAACTTTCCCTTTTCAGAAACGTACCTCCGACCCGCATTCCTTAATTTCTTGCTTTCCTCTCGCTGCCTTCCGGTACGTCCCATTTTGCCATTCTTATTTTCTCTTATTGCCCATTTCTTCTGGCTCTTCTTCAGTAACAAAACTTGCAGTCGGTACTTGTTCTTCAAAACTAAAAATAATTTAGATAATTTTATTTTGCATTTTAAAATATTATGAAGCTATATACTACACACATCATATACAGGGTGTCTCAAATTGGTGAGGATTGAGGAGTTATGCCCATTTCCAGAGTAGCTGGAAAAAAACTGATGACACATTCCTGAGGTCAATTTTCGAGACGAATCGAACGGTCAAGGACTCATTTCGATATCTTGTACCGTTTTCGAGATATAAGCCAAAATTAGTATTTCTGTCATTTTAAGAGGGTACCGTAACTTCCTTATTTATGAATATTTTTTCAAATTTTAAAAACTTTCTAAGGGCACTTTTTTACGTAGATTCAGAATCTGAAGACTAAATTTGCCTAACTCTTACAGATTTTCCGCTACGATCCAAACTTCAATTTTTTTAAATGGAAACCATAGTTGGCAGTGGCTTAAAAAAATTTCATATTTTTTAAGCTTTTCAAAAATATAACACAAGTCATATTCGTTTTTAATAGGGGCCGGATAATTTCGATTTTCATTGAAAATTTTAAATGTTGACAGTTCACCGTTACTCAAATATAGAGGAGCCTTTGAAATATTTACATTCATGTTTTTAATGTTTTATTTTTAATATAATATATGTTTAATATATTGTGGATAAGTGGATATGGTATCAGAAATTCCAAAAATGCTCTTAACGTGATATGTAATATGCACGTGGTCTCAAATTTATTATTTATCGGGAATAAAATATACTATATATACTATAATGATTGTCGTATTTTATTTATAATATTTTCTTATGTGTAAGAATATTGTCTATTCCCCCCCCCCCCCCCCCCTCCCCCTTGAGATCTTAATTCAGCCGTTTTCTTAGGTTGTACGTTTATAAGTGATGCGACGTAGCTGGGTCTTTTATCGCGGCTACCCAAATTCCAGTATTCCTCAAAACATTTCTTTCGCTCTTCTTCCGGAAATCTATCACGACAGTTCTCTAAATCCTTCATTACCCTACTTAGCACCAACTTTCCCTTTTCAGAAAAGTACCTCCGACCCGCATTCCTTAATTTCTTGCTTTCCTCTCGCTGCCTTCCGGTACGACCCATTTTGCCATTCTTATTTTCTCTTATTGCCCATTTCTTCTGGCTCTTCTTCAGTAACAAAACTTGTAGTCGGTACTTGTTCTTCAAAACTAAAAATAATTTAGATAATTTTATTTTGCATTTTAAAATATTATGAAGCTATATACTACACACATCATATACAGGGTGTCTCAAATTGGTGAGGATTGAGGAGTTTCACCCATTTCCAGAGTAGCTGGAAAAAAACTGATGACACATTCCTGAGGTCAATTTTCGAGACGAATCGAACGGTCAAGGACTCATTTCGATATCTTGTACCGTTTTCGAGATATAAGCCAAAATTAGTATTTCTGTCATTTTAAGAGGGTACCGTAACTTCCTTATTTATGAATATTTTTTCAAATTTTAAAAACTTTCTAAGGGCACTTTTTTACGTAGATTCAGAATCTGAAGACTAAATTTGCCTAACTCTTACAGATTTTCCGCTACGATCCAAACTTCAATTTTTTTAAATGGAAACCATAGTTGGCAGTGGCTTAAAAAAATTTCATATTTTTTAAGCTTTTCAAAAATATAACACAAGTCATATTCGTTTTTAATAGGAGCCGGATAATTTCGATTTTCATTGAAAATTTTAAATGTTGACAGTTCACCGTTACTCAAATATAGAGGAGCATTTGAAATATTTACATTCTTGTTTTTAATGTTTTATCTTTAATATAATATATGTTTAATATATTAATATATTGTGGATAAGTGGATATGGTATCAGAAATTCCAAAAATGCTCTTAAAGTGATATGTATTATGCACCTGGTCTCAAATTTATTATTTATCGGGAATAAAATATACTATATATACTATAATGATTGTCGTATTTTATTTATAATATTTTCTTATGTGTAAGAATATTGTCTATCCCCCCCCCCCCCCCCTCCCCCTTGAGATCTTAATTCAGCCGTTTTCTTAGGTTGTATGTTTATAAGTGATGCGACGTAGCTGGGTCTTTTATCGCGGCTACCCAAATTCCAGTATTCCTCAAAACATTTCTTTCGCTCTTCTTCCGGAAATCTATCACGACAGTTCTCTAAATCCTTCATTACCCTACTTAGCACCAACTTTCCCTTTTCAGAAAAGTACCTCCGACCCGCATTCCTTAATTTCTTGCTTTCCTCTCGCTGCCTTCCGGTACGACCCATTTTGCCATTCTTATTTTCTCTTATTGCCCATTTCTTCTGGCTCTTCTTCAGTAACAAAACTTGTAGTCGGTACTTGTTCTTCAAAACTAAAAATAATTTAGATAATTTTATTTTGCATTTTAAAATATTATGAAGCTATATACTACACACATCATATACAGGGTGTCTCAAATTGGTGAGGATTGAGGAGTTGAGGAGTTTCACCCATTTCCAGAGTAGCTGGAAAAAAACTGATGACACATTCCTGAGGTCAATTTTCGAGACGAATCGAACGGTCAAGGACTCATTTCGATATCTTGTACCGTTTTCGAGATATAAGCCAAAATTAGTATTTCTGTCATTTTAAGAGGGTACCGTAACTTCCTTATTTATGAATATTTTTTCAAATTTTAAAAACTTTCTTAGGGCACTTTTTTACGTAGATTCAGAATCTGAAGACTAAATTTGCCTAACTCTTACAGATTTTCCGCTACGATCCAAACTTCAATTTTTTTAAATGGAAACCATAGTTGGCAGTGGCTTAAAAAAATTTCATATTTTTTAAGCTTTTCAAAAATATAACACAAGTCATATTCGTTTTTAATAGGAGCCGGATAATTTCGATTTTCATTGAAAATTTTAAATGTTGACAGTTCACTGTTACTCAAATATAGAGGAGCCTTTGAAATATTTACATTCATGTTTTTAATGTTTTATTTTTAATATAATATATGTTTAATATATTGTGGATAAGTGAATATGGTATCAGAAATTCCAAAAATGCTCTTAAAGTGATATGTATTATGCACGTGGTCTCAAATTTATTATTTATCGGGAATAAAATATACTATATATACTATAATGATTGTCGTATTTTATTTATAATATTTTCTTATGTGTAAGAATATTGTCTATTCCCCCCCCCCCCTTGAGATCTTAATTCAGCCGTTTTCTTAGGTTGTACGTTTATAAGTGATGCGACGTAGCTGGGTCTTTTATCGCGGCTACCCAAATTCCAGTATTCCTCAAAACATTTCTTTCGCTCTTCTTCCGGAAATCTATCACGACAGTTCTCTAAATCCTTCATTACCCTACTTAGCACCAACTTTCCCTTTTCAGAAAAGTACCTCCGACCCGCATTCCTTAATTTCTTGCTTTCCTCTCGCTGCCTTCCGGTACGACCCATTTTGCCATTCTTATTTTCTCTTATTGCCCATTTCTTCTGGCTCTTCTTCAGTAACAAAACTTGTAGTCGGTACTTGTTCTTCAAAACTAAAAATAATTTAGATAATTTTATTTTGCATTTTAAAATATTATGAAGCTATATACTACACACATCATATACAGGGTGTCTCAAATTGGTGAGGATTGAGGAGTTACACCCATTTCCAGAGTAGCTGGAAAAAAACTGATGACACATTCCTGAGGTCAATTTTCGAGACGAATCGAACGGTCAAGGACTCATTTCGATATCTTGTACCGTTTTCGAGATATAAGCCAAAATTAGTATTTCTGTCATTTTAAGAGGGTACCGTAACTTCCTTATTTATGAATATTTTTTCAAATTTTAAAAACTTTCTTAGGGCACTTTTTTACGTAGATTCAGAATCTGAAGACTAAATTTGCCTAACTCTTACAGATTTTCCGCTACGATCCAAACTTCAATTTTTTTAAATGGAAACCATAGTTGGCAGTGGCTTAAAAAAATTTCATATTTTTTAAGCTTTTCAAAAATATAACACAAGTCATATTCGTTTTTAATAGGAGCCGGATAATTTCGATTTTCATTGAAAATTTTAAATGTTGACAGTTCACTGTTACTCAAATATAGAGGAGCCTTTGAAATATTTACATTCATGTTTTTAATGTTTTATTTTTAATATAATATATGTTTAATATATTGTGGATAAGTGAATATGGTATCAGAAATTCCAAAAATGCTCTTAAAGTGATATGTATTATGCACGTGGTCTCAAATTTATTATTTATCGGGAATAAAATATACTATATATACTATAATGATTGTCGTATTTTATTTATAATATTTTCTTATGTGTAAGAATATTGTCTATTCCCCCCCCCCCCTTGAGATCTTAATTCAGCCGTTTTCTTAGGTTGTATGTTTATAAGTGATGCGACGTAGCTGGGTCTTTTATCGCGGCTACCCAAATTCCAGTATTCCTCAAAACATTTCTTTCGCTCTTCTTCCGGAAATCTATCACGACAGTTCTCTAAATCCTTCATTACCCTACTTAGCACCAACTTTCCCTTTTCAGAAAAGTACCTCCGACCCGCATTCCTTAATTTCTTGCTTTCCTCTCGCTGCCTTCCGGTACGACCCATTTTGCCATTCTTATTTTCTCTTATTGCCCATTTCTTCTGGCTCTTCTTCAGTAACAAAACTTGTAGTCGGTACTTGTTCTTCAAAACTAAAAATAATTTAGATAATTTTATTTTGCATTTTAAAATATTATGAAGCTATATACTACACACATCATATACAGGGTGTCTCAAATTGGTGAGGATTGAGGAGTTTCACCCATTTCCAGAGTAGCTGGAAAAAAACTGATGACACATTCCTGAGGTCAATTTTCGAGACGAATCGAACGGTCAAGGACTCATTTCGATATCTTGTACCGTTTTCGAGATATAAGCCAAAATTAGTATTTCTGTCATTTTAAGAGGGTACCGTAACTTCCTTATTTATGAATATTTTTTCAAATTTTAAAAACTTTCTAAGGGCACTTTTTTACGTAGATTCAGAATCTGAAGACTAAATTTGCCTAACTCTTACAGATTTTCCGCTACGATCCAAACTTCAATTTTTTTAAATGGAAACCATAGTTGGCAGTGGCTTAAAAAAATTTCATATTTTTTAAGCTTTTCAAAAATATAACACAAGTCATATTCGTTTTTAATAGGAGCCGGATAATTTCGATTTTCATTGAAAATTTTAAATGTTGACAGTTCACCGTTACTCAAATATAGAGGAGCATTTGAAATATTTACATTCTTGTTTTTAATGTTTTATCTTTAATATAATATATGTTTAATATATTAATATATTGTGGATAAGTGGATATGGTATCAGAAATTCCAAAAATGCTCTTAAAGTGATATGTATTATGCACCTGGTCTCAAATTTATTATTTATCGGGAATAAAATATACTATATATACTATAATGATTGTCGTATTTTATTTATAATATTTTCTTATGTGTAAGAATATTGTCTATCCCCCCCCCCCCCCCTCCCCCTTGAGATCTTAATTCAGCCGTTTTCTTAGGTTGTATGTTTATAAGTGATGCGACGTAGCTGGGTCTTTTATCGCGGCTACCCAAATTCCAGTATTCCTCAAAACATTTCTTTCGCTCTTCTTCCGGAAATCTATCACGACAGTTCTCTAAATCCTTCATTACCCTACTTAGCACCAACTTTCCCTTTTCAGAAAAGTACCTCCGACCCGCATTCCTTAATTTCTTGCTTTCCTCTCGCTGCCTTCCGGTACGACCCATTTTGCCATTCTTATTTTCTCTTATTGCCCATTTCTTCTGGCTCTTCTTCAGTAACAAAACTTGTAGTCGGTACTTGTTCTTCAAAACTAAAAATAATTTAGATAATTTTATTTTGCATTTTAAAATATTATGAAGCTATATACTACACACATCATATACAGGGTGTCTCAAATTGGTGAGGATTGAGGAGTTGAGGAGTTTCACCCATTTCCAGAGTAGCTGGAAAAAAACTGATGACACATTCCTGAGGTCAATTTTCGAGACGAATCGAACGGTCAAGGACTCATTTCGATATCTTGTACCGTTTTCGAGATATAAGCCAAAATTAGTATTTCTGTCATTTTAAGAGGGTACCGTAACTTCCTTATTTATGAATATTTTTTCAAATTTTAAAAACTTTCTTAGGGCACTTTTTTACGTAGATTCAGAATCTGAAGACTAAATTTGCCTAACTCTTACAGATTTTCCGCTACGATCCAAACTTCAATTTTTTTAAATGGAAACCATAGTTGGCAGTGGCTTAAAAAAATTTCATATTTTTTAAGCTTTTCAAAAATATAACACAAGTCATATTCGTTTTTAATAGGAGCCGGATAATTTCGATTTTCATTGAAAATTTTAAATGTTGACAGTTCACTGTTACTCAAATATAGAGGAGCCTTTGAAATATTTACATTCATGTTTTTAATGTTTTATTTTTAATATAATATATGTTTAATATATTGTGGATAAGTGGATATGGTATCAGAAATTCCAAAAATGCTCTTAAAGTGATATGTATTATGCACGTGGTCTCAAATTTATTATTTATCGGAAATAAAATATACTATATATACTATAATGATTGTCGTATTTTATTTATAATATTTTCTTATGTGTAAGAATATTGTCTATCCCCCCCCCCCCTTGAGATCCTAATTCAGCCGTTTTCTTAGGTTGTATGTTTATAAGTGATGCGACGTAGCTGGGTCTTTTATCGCGGCTACCCAAATTCCAGTATTCCTCAAAACATTTCTTTCGCTCTTCTTCCGGAAATCTATCACGACAGTTCTCTAAATCCTTCATTACCCTACTTAGCACCAACTTTCCCTTTTCAGAAACGTACCTCCGACCCGCATTCCTTAATTTCTTGCTTTCCTCTCGCTGCCTTCCGGTACGTCCCATTTTGCCATTCTTATTTTCTCTTATTGCCCATTTCTTCTGGCTCTTCTTCAGTAACAAAACTTGCAGTCGGTACTTGTTCTTCAAAACTAAAAATAATTTAGATAATTTTATTTTGCATTTTAAAATATTATGAAGCTATATACTACACACATCATATACAGGGTGTCTCAAATTGGTGAGGATTGAGGAGTTATGCCCATTTCCAGAGTAGCTGGAAAAAAACTGATGACACATTCCTGAGGTCAATTTTCGAGACGAATCGAACGGTCAAGGACTCATTTCGATATCTTGTACCGTTTTCGAGATATAAGCCAAAATTAGTATTTCTGTCATTTTAAGAGGGTACCGTAACTTCCTTATTTATGAATATTTTTTCAAATTTTAAAAACTTTCTAAGGGCACTTTTTTACGTAGATTCAGAATCTGAAGACTAAATTTGCCTAACTCTTACAGATTTTCCGCTACGATCCAAACTTCAATTTTTTTAAATGGAAACCATAGTTGGCAGTGGCTTAAAAAAATTTCATATTTTTTAAGCTTTTCAAAAATATAACACAAGTCATATTCGTTTTTAATAGGGGCCGGATAATTTCGATTTTCATTGAAAATTTTAAATGTTGACAGTTCACCGTTACTCAAATATAGAGGAGCCTTTGAAATATTTACATTCATGTTTTTAATGTTTTATTTTTAATATAATATATGTTTAATATATTGTGGATAAGTGGATATGGTATCAGAAATTCCAAAAATGCTCTTAACGTGATATGTAATATGCACGTGGTCTCAAATTTATTATTTATCGGGAATAAAATATACTATATATACTATAATGATTGTCGTATTTTATTTATAATATTTTCTTATGTGTAAGAATATTGTCTATTCCCCCCCCCCCCCCCTCCCCCTTGAGATCTTAATTCAGCCGTTTTCTTAGGTTGTACGTTTATAAGTGATGCGACGTAGCTGGGTCTTTTATCGCGGCTACCCAAATTCCAGTATTCCTCAAAACATTTCTTTCGCTCTTCTTCCGGAAATCTATCACGACAGTTCTCTAAATCCTTCATTACCCTACTTAGCACCAACTTTCCCTTTTCAGAAAAGTACCTCCGACCCGCATTCCTTAATTTCTTGCTTTCCTCTCGCTGCCTTCCGGTACGACCCATTTTGCCATTCTTATTTTCTCTTATTGCCCATTTCTTCTGGCTCTTCTTCAGTAACAAAACTTGTAGTCGGTACTTGTTCTTCAAAACTAAAAATAATTTAGATAATTTTATTTTGCATTTTAAAATATTATGAAGCTATATACTACACACATCATATACAGGGTGTCTCAAATTGGTGAGGATTGAGGAGTTACACCCATTTCCAGAGTAGCTGGAAAAAAACTGATGACACATTCCTGAGGTCAATTTTCGAGACGAATCGAACGGTCAAGGACTCATTTCGATATCTTGTACCGTTTTCGAGATATAAGCCAAAATTAGTATTTCTGTCATTTTAAGAGGGTACCGTAACTTCCTTATTTATGAATATTTTTTCAAATTTTAAAAACTTTCTTAGGGCACTTTTTTACGTAGATTCAGAATCTGAAGACTAAATTTGCCTAACTCTTACAGATTTTCCGCTACGATCCAAACTTCAATTTTTTTAAATGGAAACCATAGTTGGCAGTGGCTTAAAAAAATTTCATATTTTTTAAGCTTTTCAAAAATATAACACAAGTCATATTCGTTTTTAATAGGAGCCGGATAATTTCGATTTTCATTGAAAATTTTAAATGTTGACAGTTCACTGTTACTCAAATATAGAGGAGCCTTTGAAATATTTACATTCATGTTTTTAATGTTTTATTTTTAATATAATATATGTTTAATATATTGTGGATAAGTGAATATGGTATCAGAAATTCCAAAAATGCTCTTAAAGTGATATGTATTATGCACGTGGTCTCAAATTTATTATTTATCGGGAATAAAATATACTATATATACTATAATGATTGTCGTATTTTATTTATAATATTTTCTTATGTGTAAGAATATTGTCTATTCCCCCCCCCCCCCTTGAGATCTTAATTCAGCCGTTTTCTTAGGTTGTATGTTTATAAGTGATGCGACGTAGCTGGGTCTTTTATCGCGGCTACCCAAATTCCAGTATTCCTCAAAACATTTCTTTCGCTCCTTCTTCCGGAAATCTATCACGACAGTTCTCTAAATCCTTCATTACCCTACTTAGCACCAACTTTCCCTTTTCAGAAAAGTACCTCCGACCCGCATTCCTTAATTTCTTGCTTTCCTCTCGCTGCCTTCCGGTACGACCCATTTTGCCATTCTTATTTTCTCTTATTGCCCATTTCTTCTGGCTCTTCTTCAGTAACAAAACTTGTAGTCGGTACTTGTTCTTCAAAACTAAAAATAATTTAGATAATTTTATTTTGCATTTTAAAATATTATGAAGCTATATACTACACACATCATATACAGGGTGTCTCAAATTGGTGAGGATTGAGGAGTTTCACCCATTTCCAGAGTAGCTGGAAAAAAACTGATGACACATTCCTGAGGTCAATTTTCGAGACGAATCGAACGGTCAAGGACTCATTTCGATATCTTGTACCGTTTTCGAGATATAAGCCAAAATTAGTATTTCTGTCATTTTAAGAGGGTACCGTAACTTCCTTATTTATGAATATTTTTTCAAATTTTAAAAACTTTCTAAGGGCACTTTTTTACGTAGATTCAGAATCTGAAGACTAAATTTGCCTAACTCTTACAGATTTTCCGCTACGATCCAAACTTCAATTTTTTTAAATGGAAACCATAGTTGGCAGTGGCTTAAAAAAATTTCATATTTTTTAAGCTTTTCAAAAATATAACACAAGTCATATTCGTTTTTAATAGGAGCCGGATAATTTCGATTTTCATTGAAAATTTTAAATGTTGACAGTTCACCGTTACTCAAATATAGAGGAGCATTTGAAATATTTACATTCTTGTTTTTAATGTTTTATTTTTAATATAATATATGTTTAATATATTAATATATTGTGGATAAGTGGATATGGTATCAGAAATTCCAAAAATGCTCTTAAAGTGATATGTATTATGCACCTGGTCTCAAATTTATTATTTATCGGGAATAAAATATACTATATATACTATAATGATTGTCGTATTTTATTTATAATATTTTCTTATGTGTAAGAATATTGTCTATCCCCCCCCCCCCTCCCCCTTGAGATCTTAATTCAGCCGTTTTCTTAGGTTGTATGTTTATAAGTGATGCGACGTAGCTGGGTCTTTTATCGCGGCTACCCAAATTCCAGTATTCCTCAAAACATTTCTTTCGCTCTTCTTCCGGAAATCTATCACGACAGTTCTCTAAATCCTTCATTACCCTACTTAGCACCAACTTTCCCTTTTCAGAAAAGTACCTCCGACCCGCATTCCTTAATTTCTTGCTTTCCTCTCGCTGCCTTCCGGTACGACCCATTTTGCCATTCTTATTTTCTCTTATTGCCCATTTCTTCTGGCTCTTCTTCAGTAACAAAACTTGTAGTCGGTACTTGTTCTTCAAAACTAAAAATAATTTAGATAATTTTATTTTGCATTTTAAAATATTATGAAGCTATATACTACACACATCATATACAGGGTGTCTCAAATTGGTGAGGATTGAGGAGTTGAGGAGTTTCACCCATTTCCAGAGTAGCTGGAAAAAAACTGATGACACATTCCTGAGGTCAATTTTCGAGACGAATCGAACGGTCAAGGACTCATTTCGATATCTTGTACCGTTTTCGAGATATAAGCCAAAATTAGTATTTCTGTCATTTTAAGAGGGTACCGTAACTTCCTTATTTATGAATATTTTTTCAAATTTTAAAAACTTTCTTAGGGCACTTTTTTACGTAGATTCAGAATCTGAAGACTAAATTTGCCTAACTCTTACAGATTTTCCGCTACGATCCAAACTTCAATTTTTTTAAATGGAAACCATAGTTGGCAGTGGCTTAAAAAAATTTCATATTTTTTAAGCTTTTCAAAAATATAACACAAGTCATATTCGTTTTTAATAGGAGCCGGATAATTTCGATTTTCATTGAAAATTTTAAATGTTGACAGTTCACTGTTACTCAAATATAGAGGAGCCTTTGAAATATTTACATTCATGTTTTTAATGTTTTATTTTTAATATAATATATGTTTAATATATTGTGGATAAGTGGATATGGTATCAGAAATTCCAAAAATGCTCTTAAAGTGATATGTATTATGCACGTGGTCTCAAATTTATTATTTATCGGAAATAAAATATACTATATATACTATAATGATTGTCGTATTTTATTTATAATATTTTCTTATGTGTAAGAATATTGTCTATCCCCCCCCCCCCCCCTTGAGATCCTAATTCAGCCGTTTTCTTAGGTTGTATGTTTATAAGTGATGCGACGTAGCTGGGTCTTTTATCGCGGCTACCCAAATTCCAGTATTCCTCAAAACATTTCTTTCGCTCTTCTTCCGGAAATCTATCACGACAGTTCTCTAAATCCTTCATTACCCTACTTAGCACCAACTTTCCCTTTTCAGAAACGTACCTCCGACCCGCATTCCTTAATTTCTTGCTTTCCTCTCGCTGCCTTCCGGTACGTCCCATTTTGCCATTCTTATTTTCTCTTATTGCCCATTTCTTCTGGCTCTTCTTCAGTAACAAAACTTGCAGTCGGTACTTGTTCTTCAAAACTAAAAATAATTTAGATAATTTTATTTTGCATTTTAAAATATTATGAAGCTATATACTACACACATCATATACAGGGTGTCTCAAATTGGTGAGGATTGAGGAGTTATGCCCATTTCCAGAGTAGCTGGAAAAAAACTGATGACACATTCCTGAGGTCAATTTTCGAGACGAATCGAACGGTCAAGGACTCATTTCGATATCTTGTACCGTTTTCGAGATATAAGCCAAAATTAGTATTTCTGTCATTTTAAGAGGGTACCGTAACTTCCTTATTTATGAATATTTTTTCAAATTTTAAAAACTTTCTAAGGGCACTTTTTTACGTAGATTCAGAATCTGAAGACTAAATTTGCCTAACTCTTACAGATTTTCCGCTACGATCCAAACTTCAATTTTTTTAAATGGAAACCATAGTTGGCAGTGGCTTAAAAAAATTTCATATTTTTTAAGCTTTTCAAAAATATAACACAAGTCATATTCGTTTTTAATAGGGGCCGGATAATTTCGATTTTCATTGAAAATTTTAAATGTTGACAGTTCACCGTTACTCAAATATAGAGGAGCCTTTGAAATATTTACATTCATGTTTTTAATGTTTTATTTTTAATATAATATATGTTTAATATATTGTGGATAAGTGGATATGGTATCAGAAATTCCAAAAATGCTCTTAACGTGATATGTAATATGCACGTGGTCTCAAATTTATTATTTATCGGGAATAAAATATACTATATATACTATAATGATTGTCGTATTTTATTTATAATATTTTCTTATGTGTAAGAATATTGTCTATTCCCCCCCCCCCCCCCCTCCCCCTTGAGATCTTAATTCAGCCGTTTTCTTAGGTTGTACGTTTATAAGTGATGCGACGTAGCTGGGTCTTTTATCGCGGCTACCCAAATTCCAGTATTCCTCAAAACATTTCTTTCGCTCTTCTTCCGGAAATCTATCACGACAGTTCTCTAAATCCTTCATTACCCTACTTAGCACCAACTTTCCCTTTTCAGAAAAGTACCTCCGACCCGCATTCCTTAATTTCTTGCTTTCCTCTCGCTGCCTTCCGGTACGACCCATTTTGCCATTCTTATTTTCTCTTATTGCCCATTTCTTCTGGCTCTTCTTCAGTAACAAAACTTGTAGTCGGTACTTGTTCTTCAAAACTAAAAATAATTTAGATAATTTTATTTTGCATTTTAAAATATTATGAAGCTATATACTACACACATCATATACAGGGTGTCTCAAATTGGTGAGGATTGAGGAGTTACACCCATTTCCAGAGTAGCTGGAAAAAAACTGATGACACATTCCTGAGGTCAATTTTCGAGACGAATCGAACGGTCAAGGACTCATTTCGATATCTTGTACCGTTTTCGAGATATAAGCCAAAATTAGTATTTCTGTCATTTTAAGAGGGTACCGTAACTTCCTTATTTATGAATATTTTTTCAAATTTTAAAAACTTTCTTAGGGCACTTTTTTACGTAGATTCAGAATCTGAAGACTAAATTTGCCTAACTCTTACAGATTTTCCGCTACGATCCAAACTTCAATTTTTTTAAATGGAAACCATAGTTGGCAGTGGCTTAAAAAAATTTCATATTTTTTAAGCTTTTCAAAAATATAACACAAGTCATATTCGTTTTTAATAGGAGCCGGATAATTTCGATTTTCATTGAAAATTTTAAATGTTGACAGTTCACTGTTACTCAAATATAGAGGAGCCTTTGAAATATTTACATTCATGTTTTTAATGTTTTATTTTTAATATAATATATGTTTAATATATTGTGGATAAGTGAATATGGTATCAGAAATTCCAAAAATGCTCTTAAAGTGATATGTATTATGCACGTGGTCTCAAATTTATTATTTATCGGGAATAAAATATACTATATATACTATAATGATTGTCGTATTTTATTTATAATATTTTCTTATGTGTAAGAATATTGTCTATTCCCCCCCCCCCCCTTGAGATCTTAATTCAGCCGTTTTCTTAGGTTGTATGTTTATAAGTGATGCGACGTAGCTGGGTCTTTTATCGCGGCTACCCAAATTCCAGTATTCCTCAAAACATTTCTTTCGCTCTTCTTCCGGAAATCTATCACGACAGTTCTCTAAATCCTTCATTACCCTACTTAGCACCAACTTTCCCTTTTCAGAAAAGTACCTCCGACCCGCATTCCTTAATTTCTTGCTTTCCTCTCGCTGCCTTCCGGTACGACCCATTTTGCCATTCTTATTTTCTCTTATTGCCCATTTCTTCTGGCTCTTCTTCAGTAACAAAACTTGTAGTCGGTACTTGTTCTTCAAAACTAAAAATAATTTAGATAATTTTATTTTGCATTTTAAAATATTATGAAGCTATATACTACACACATCATATACAGGGTGTCTCAAATTGGTGAGGATTGAGGAGTTTCACCCATTTCCAGAGTAGCTGGAAAAAAACTGATGACACATTCCTGAGGTCAATTTTCGAGACGAATCGAACGGTCAAGGACTCATTTCGATATCTTGTACCGTTTTCGAGATATAAGCCAAAATTAGTATTTCTGTCATTTTAAGAGGGTACCGTAACTTCCTTATTTATGAATATTTTTTCAAATTTTAAAAACTTTCTAAGGGCACTTTTTTACGTAGATTCAGAATCTGAAGACTAAATTTGCCTAACTCTTACAGATTTTCCGCTACGATCCAAACTTCAATTTTTTTAAATGGAAACCATAGTTGGCAGTGGCTTAAAAAAATTTCATATTTTTTAAGCTTTTCAAAAATATAACACAAGTCATATTCGTTTTTAATAGGAGCCGGATAATTTCGATTTTCATTGAAAATTTTAAATGTTGACAGTTCACCGTTACTCAAATATAGAGGAGCATTTGAAATATTTACATTCTTGTTTTTAATGTTTTATTTTTAATATAATATATGTTTAATATATTAATATATTGTGGATAAGTGGATATGGTATCAGAAATTCCAAAAATGCTCTTAAAGTGATATGTATTATGCACCTGGTCTCAAATTTATTATTTATCGGGAATAAAATATACTATATATACTATAATGATTGTCGTATTTTATTTATAATATTTTCTTATGTGTAAGAATATTGTCTATCCCCCCCCCCCCCCCTCCCCCTTGAGATCTTAATTCAGCCGTTTTCTTAGGTTGTATGTTTATAAGTGATGCGACGTAGCTGGGTCTTTTATCGCGGCTACCCAAATTCCAGTATTCCTCAAAACATTTCTTTCGCTCTTCTTCCGGAAATCTATCACGACAGTTCTCTAAATCCTTCATTACCCTACTTAGCACCAACTTTCCCTTTTCAGAAAAGTACCTCCGACCCGCATTCCTTAATTTCTTGCTTTCCTCTCGCTGCCTTCCGGTACGACCCATTTTGCCATTCTTATTTTCTCTTATTGCCCATTTCTTCTGGCTCTTCTTCAGTAACAAAACTTGTAGTCGGTACTTGTTCTTCAAAACTAAAAATAATTTAGATAATTTTATTTTGCATTTTAAAATATTATGAAGCTATATACTACACACATCATATACAGGGTGTCTCAAATTGGTGAGGATTGAGGAGTTGAGGAGTTTCACCCATTTCCAGAGTAGCTGGAAAAAAACTGATGACACATTCCTGAGGTCAATTTTCGAGACGAATCGAACGGTCAAGGACTCATTTCGATATCTTGTACCGTTTTCGAGATATAAGCCAAAATTAGTATTTCTGTCATTTTAAGAGGGTACCGTAACTTCCTTATTTATGAATATTTTTTCAAATTTTAAAAACTTTCTTAGGGCACTTTTTTACGTAGATTCAGAATCTGAAGACTAAATTTGCCTAACTCTTACAGATTTTCCGCTACGATCCAAACTTCAATTTTTTTAAATGGAAACCATAGTTGGCAGTGGCTTAAAAAAATTTCATATTTTTTAAGCTTTTCAAAAATATAACACAAGTCATATTCGTTTTTAATAGGAGCCGGATAATTTCGATTTTCATTGAAAATTTTAAATGTTGACAGTTCACTGTTACTCAAATATAGAGGAGCCTTTGAAATATTTACATTCATGTTTTTAATGTTTTATTTTTAATATAATATATGTTTAATATATTGTGGATAAGTGGATATGGTATCAGAAATTCCAAAAATGCTCTTAAAGTGATATGTATTATGCACGTGGTCTCAAATTTATTATTTATCGGAAATAAAATATACTATATATACTATAATGATTGTCGTATTTTATTTATAATATTTTCTTATGTGTAAGAATATTGTCTATCCCCCCCCCCCCCCCTTGAGATCCTAATTCAGCCGTTTTCTTAGGTTGTATGTTTATAAGTGATGCGACGTAGCTGGGTCTTTTATCGCGGCTACCCAAATTCCAGTATTCCTCAAAACATTTCTTTCGCTCTTCTTCCGGAAATCTATCACGACAGTTCTCTAAATCCTTCATTACCCTACTTAGCACCAACTTTCCCTTTTCAGAAACGTACCTCCGACCCGCATTCCTTAATTTCTTGCTTTCCTCTCGCTGCCTTCCGGTACGTCCCATTTTGCCATTCTTATTTTCTCTTATTGCCCATTTCTTCTGGCTCTTCTTCAGTAACAAAACTTGCAGTCGGTACTTGTTCTTCAAAACTAAAAATAATTTAGATAATTTTATTTTGCATTTTAAAATATTATGAAGCTATATACTACACACATCATATACAGGGTGTCTCAAATTGGTGAGGATTGAGGAGTTATGCCCATTTCCAGAGTAGCTGGAAAAAAACTGATGACACATTCCTGAGGTCAATTTTCGAGACGAATCGAACGGTCAAGGACTCATTTCGATATCTTGTACCGTTTTCGAGATATAAGCCAAAATTAGTATTTCTGTCATTTTAAGAGGGTACCGTAACTTCCTTATTTATGAATATTTTTTCAAATTTTAAAAACTTTCTAAGGGCACTTTTTTACGTAGATTCAGAATCTGAAGACTAAATTTGCCTAACTCTTACAGATTTTCCGCTACGATCCAAACTTCAATTTTTTTAAATGGAAACCATAGTTGGCAGTGGCTTAAAAAAATTTCATATTTTTTAAGCTTTTCAAAAATATAACACAAGTCATATTCGTTTTTAATAGGGGCCGGATAATTTCGATTTTCATTGAAAATTTTAAATGTTGACAGTTCACCGTTACTCAAATATAGAGGAGCCTTTGAAATATTTACATTCATGTTTTTAATGTTTTATTTTTAATATAATATATGTTTAATATATTGTGGATAAGTGGATATGGTATCAGAAATTCCAAAAATGCTCTTAACGTGATATGTAATATGCACGTGGTCTCAAATTTATTATTTATCGGGAATAAAATATACTATATATACTATAATGATTGTCGTATTTTATTTATAATATTTTCTTATGTGTAAGAATATTGTCTATTCCCCCCCCCCCCCCCCCCTCCCCCTTGAGATCTTAATTCAGCCGTTTTCTTAGGTTGTACGTTTATAAGTGATGCGACGTAGCTGGGTCTTTTATCGCGGCTACCCAAATTCCAGTATTCCTCAAAACATTTCTTTCGCTCTTCTTCCGGAAATCTATCACGACAGTTCTCTAAATCCTTCATTACCCTACTTAGCACCAACTTTCCCTTTTCAGAAAAGTACCTCCGACCCGCATTCCTTAATTTCTTGCTTTCCTCTCGCTGCCTTCCGGTACGACCCATTTTGCCATTCTTATTTTCTCTTATTGCCCATTTCTTCTGGCTCTTCTTCAGTAACAAAACTTGTAGTCGGTACTTGTTCTTCAAAACTAAAAATAATTTAGATAATTTTATTTTGCATTTTAAAATATTATGAAGCTATATACTACACACATCATATACAGGGTGTCTCAAATTGGTGAGGATTGAGGAGTTACACCCATTTCCAGAGTAGCTGGAAAAAAACTGATGACACATTCCTGAGGTCAATTTTCGAGACGAATCGAACGGTCAAGGACTCATTTCGATATCTTGTACCGTTTTCGAGATATAAGCCAAAATTAGTATTTCTGTCATTTTAAGAGGGTACCGTAACTTCCTTATTTATGAATATTTTTTCAAATTTTAAAAACTTTCTTAGGGCACTTTTTTACGTAGATTCAGAATCTGAAGACTAAATTTGCCTAACTCTTACAGATTTTCCGCTACGATCCAAACTTCAATTTTTTTAAATGGAAACCATAGTTGGCAGTGGCTTAAAAAAATTTCATATTTTTTAAGCTTTTCAAAAATATAACACAAGTCATATTCGTTTTTAATAGGAGCCGGATAATTTCGATTTTCATTGAAAATTTTAAATGTTGACAGTTCACTGTTACTCAAATATAGAGGAGCCTTTGAAATATTTACATTCATGTTTTTAATGTTTTATTTTTAATATAATATATG
This sequence comes from Rhagium mordax, assembly GCA_963680705.1. Classification (NCBI taxonomy): domain Eukaryota; kingdom Metazoa; phylum Arthropoda; class Insecta; order Coleoptera; family Cerambycidae; genus Rhagium; species Rhagium mordax. The sequence continues at coordinate 41,684,013 of OY796664.1, read as the reverse complement.
TTTAATATATTGTGGATAAGTGAATATGGTATCAGAAATTCCAAAAATGCTCTTAAAGTGATATGTATTATGCACGTGGTCTCAAATTTATTATTTATCGGGAATAAAATATACTATATATACTATAATGATTGTCGTATTTTATTTATAATATTTCCTTATGTGTAAGAATATTGTCTATTCCCCCCCCCCCTTGAGATCTTAATTCAGCCGTTTTCTTAGGTTGTATGTTTATAAGTGATGCGACGTAGCTGGGTCTTTTATCGCGGCTACCCAAATTCCAGTATTCCTCAAAACATTTCTTTCGCTCTTCTTCCGGAAATCTATCACGACAGTTCTCTAAATCCTTCATTACCCTACTTAGCACCAACTTTCCCTTTTCAGAAAAGTACCTCCGACCCGCATTCCTTAATTTCTTGCTTTCCTCTCGCTGCCTTCCGGTACGACCCATTTTGCCATTCTTATTTTCTCTTATTGCCCATTTCTTCTGGCTCTTCTTCAGTAACAAAACTTGTAGTCGGTACTTGTTCTTCAAAACTAAAAATAATTTAGATAATTTTATTTTGCATTTTAAAATATTATGAAGCTATATACTACACACATCATATACAGGGTGTCTCAAATTGGTGAGGATTGAGGAGTTATGCCCATTTCCAGAGTAGCTGGAAAAAAACTGATGACACATTCCTGAGGTCAATTTTCGAGACGAATCGAACGGTCAAGGACTCATTTCGATATCTTGTACCGTTTTCGAGATATAAGCCAAAATTAGTATTTCTGTCATTTTAAGAGGGTACCGTAACTTCCTTATTTATGAATATTTTTTCAAATTTTAAAAACTTTCTAAGGGCACTTTTTTACGTAGATTCAGAATCTGAAGACTAAATTTGCCTAACTCTTACAGATTTTCCGCTACGATCCAAACTTCAATTTTTTTAAATGGAAACCATAGTTGGCAGTGGCTTAAAAAAATTTCATATTTTTTAAGCTTTTCAAAAATATAACACAAGTCATATTCGTTTTTAATAGGGGCCGGATAATTTCGATTTTCATTGAAAATTTTAAATGTTGACAGTTCACCGTTACTCAAATATAGAGGAGCCTTTGAAATATTTACATTCATGTTTTTAATGTTTTATTTTTAATATAATATATGTTTAATATATTGTGGATAAGTGGATATGGTATCAGAAATTCCAAAAATGCTCTTAACGTGATATGTAATATGCACGTGGTCTCAAATTTATTATTTATCGGGAATAAAATATACTATATATACTATAATGATTGTCGTATTTTATTTATAATATTTTCTTATGTGTAAGAATATTGTCTATTCCCCCCCCCCCCTCCCCCTTGAGATCTTAATTCAGCCGTTTTCTTAGGTTGTACGTTTATAAGTGATGCGACGTAGCTGGGTCTTTTATCGCGGCTACCCAAATTCCAGTATTCCTCAAAACATTTCTTTCGCTCTTCTTCCGGAAATCTATCACGACAGTTCTCTAAATCCTTCATTACCCTACTTAGCACCAACTTTCCCTTTTCAGAAAAGTACCTCCGACCCGCATTCCTTAATTTCTTGCTTTCCTCTCGCTGCCTTCCGGTACGACCCATTTTGCCATTCTTATTTTCTCTTATTGCCCATTTCTTCTGGCTCTTCTTCAGTAACAAAACTTGTAGTCGGTACTTGTTCTTCAAAACTAAAAATAATTTAGATAATTTTATTTTGCATTTTAAAATATTATGAAGCTATATACTACACACATCATATACAGGGTGTCTCAAATTGGTGAGGATTGAGGAGTTACACCCATTTCCAGAGTAGCTGGAAAAAAACTGATGACACATTCCTGAGGTCAATTTTCGAGACGAATCGAACGGTCAAGGACTCATTTCGATATCTTGTACCGTTTTCGAGATATAAGCCAAAATTAGTATTTCTGTCATTTTAAGAGGGTACCGTAACTTCCTTATTTATGAATATTTTTTCAAATTTTAAAAACTTTCTTAGGGCACTTTTTTACGTAGATTCAGAATCTGAAGACTAAATTTGCCTAACTCTTACAGATTTTCCGCTACGATCCAAACTTCAATTTTTTTAAATGGAAACCATAGTTGGCAGTGGCTTAAAAAAATTTCATATTTTTTAAGCTTTTCAAAAATATAACACAAGTCATATTCGTTTTTAATAGGAGCCGGATAATTTCGATTTTCATTGAAAATTTTAAATGTTGACAGTTCACTGTTACTCAAATATAGAGGAGCCTTTGAAATATTTACATTCATGTTTTTAATGTTTTATTTTTAATATAATATATGTTTAATATATTGTGGATAAGTGAATATGGTATCAGAAATTCCAAAAATGCTCTTAAAGTGATATGTATTATGCACGTGGTCTCAAATTTATTATTTATCGGGAATAAAATATACTATATATACTATAATGATTGTCGTATTTTATTTATAATATTTTCTTATGTGTAAGAATATTGTCTATTCCCCCCCCCCCCCTTGAGATCTTAATTCAGCCGTTTTCTTAGGTTGTATGTTTATAAGTGATGCGACGTAGCTGGGTCTTTTATCGCGGCTACCCAAATTCCAGTATTCCTCAAAACATTTCTTTCGCTCTTCTTCCGGAAATCTATCACGACAGTTCTCTAAATCCTTCATTACCCTACTTAGCACCAACTTTCCCTTTTCAGAAAAGTACCTCCGACCCGCATTCCTTAATTTCTTGCTTTCCTCTCGCTGCCTTCCGGTACGACCCATTTTGCCATTCTTATTTTCTCTTATTGCCCATTTCTTCTGGCTCTTCTTCAGTAACAAAACTTGTAGTCGGTACTTGTTCTTCAAAACTAAAAATAATTTAGATAATTTTATTTTGCATTTTAAAATATTATGAAGCTATATACTACACACATCATATACAGGGTGTCTCAAATTGGTGAGGATTGAGGAGTTGAGGAGTTTCACCCATTTCCAGAGTAGCTGGAAAAAAACTGATGACACATTCCTGAGGTCAATTTTCGAGACGAATCGAACGGTCAAGGACTCATTTCGATATCTTGTACCGTTTTCGAGATATAAGCCAAAATTAGTATTTCTGTCATTTTAAGAGGGTACCGTAACTTCCTTATTTATGAATATTTTTTCAAATTTTAAAAACTTTCTTAGGGCACTTTTTTACGTAGATTCAGAATCTGAAGACTAAATTTGCCTAACTCTTACAGATTTTCCGCTACGATCCAAACTTCAATTTTTTTAAATGGAAACCATAGTTGGCAGTGGCTTAAAAAAATTTCATATTTTTTAAGCTTTTCAAAAATATAACACAAGTCATATTCGTTTTTAATAGGAGCCGGATAATTTCGATTTTCATTGAAAATTTTAAATGTTGACAGTTCACTGTTACTCAAATATAGAGGAGCCTTTGAAATATTTACATTCATGTTTTTAATGTTTTATTTTTAATATAATATATGTTTAATATATTGTGGATAAGTGGATATGGTATCAGAAATTCCAAAAATGCTCTTAAAGTGATATGTATTATGCACGTGGTCTCAAATTTATTATTTATCGGAAATAAAATATACTATATATACTATAATGATTGTCGTATTTTATTTATAATATTTTCTTATGTGTAAGAATATTGTCTATCCCCCCCCCCCCCCCTTGAGATCCTAATTCAGCCGTTTTCTTAGGTTGTATGTTTATAAGTGATGCGACGTAGCTGGGTCTTTTATCGCGGCTACCCAAATTCCAGTATTCCTCAAAACATTTCTTTCGCTCTTCTTCCGGAAATCTATCACGACAGTTCTCTAAATCCTTCATTACCCTACTTAGCACCAACTTTCCCTTTTCAGAAACGTACCTCCGACCCGCATTCCTTAATTTCTTGCTTTCCTCTCGCTGCCTTCCGGTACGTCCCATTTTGCCATTCTTATTTTCTCTTATTGCCCATTTCTTCTGGCTCTTCTTCAGTAACAAAACTTGCAGTCGGTACTTGTTCTTCAAAACTAAAAATAATTTAGATAATTTTATTTTGCATTTTAAAATATTATGAAGCTATATACTACACACATCATATACAGGGTGTCTCAAATTGGTGAGGATTGAGGAGTTATGCCCATTTCCAGAGTAGCTGGAAAAAAACTGATGACACATTCCTGAGGTCAATTTTCGAGACGAATCGAACGGTCAAGGACTCATTTCGATATCTTGTACCGTTTTCGAGATATAAGCCAAAATTAGTATTTCTGTCATTTTAAGAGGGTACCGTAACTTCCTTATTTATGAATATTTTTTCAAATTTTAAAAACTTTCTAAGGGCACTTTTTTACGTAGATTCAGAATCTGAAGACTAAATTTGCCTAACTCTTACAGATTTTCCGCTACGATCCAAACTTCAATTTTTTTAAATGGAAACCATAGTTGGCAGTGGCTTAAAAAAATTTCATATTTTTTAAGCTTTTCAAAAATATAACACAAGTCATATTCGTTTTTAATAGGGGCCGGATAATTTCGATTTTCATTGAAAATTTTAAATGTTGACAGTTCACCGTTACTCAAATATAGAGGAGCCTTTGAAATATTTACATTCATGTTTTTAATGTTTTATTTTTAATATAATATATGTTTAATATATTGTGGATAAGTGGATATGGTATCAGAAATTCCAAAAATGCTCTTAACGTGATATGTAATATGCACGTGGTCTCAAATTTATTATTTATCGGGAATAAAATATACTATATATACTATAATGATTGTCGTATTTTATTTATAATATTTTCTTATGTGTAAGAATATTGTCTATTCCCCCCCCCCCCCCCTCCCCCTTGAGATCTTAATTCAGCCGTTTTCTTAGGTTGTACGTTTATAAGTGATGCGACGTAGCTGGGTCTTTTATCGCGGCTACCCAAATTCCAGTATTCCTCAAAACATTTCTTTCGCTCTTCTTCCGGAAATCTATCACGACAGTTCTCTAAATCCTTCATTACCCTACTTAGCACCAACTTTCCCTTTTCAGAAAAGTACCTCCGACCCGCATTCCTTAATTTCTTGCTTTCCTCTCGCTGCCTTCCGGTACGACCCATTTTGCCATTCTTATTTTCTCTTATTGCCCATTTCTTCTGGCTCTTCTTCAGTAACAAAACTTGTAGTCGGTACTTGTTCTTCAAAACTAAAAATAATTTAGATAATTTTATTTTGCATTTTAAAATATTATGAAGCTATATACTACACACATCATATACAGGGTGTCTCAAATTGGTGAGGATTGAGGAGTTACACCCATTTCCAGAGTAGCTGGAAAAAAACTGATGACACATTCCTGAGGTCAATTTTCGAGACGAATCGAACGGTCAAGGACTCATTTCGATATCTTGTACCGTTTTCGAGATATAAGCCAAAATTAGTATTTCTGTCATTTTAAGAGGGTACCGTAACTTCCTTATTTATGAATATTTTTTCAAATTTTAAAAACTTTCTTAGGGCACTTTTTTACGTAGATTCAGAATCTGAAGACTAAATTTGCCTAACTCTTACAGATTTTCCGCTACGATCCAAACTTCAATTTTTTTAAATGGAAACCATAGTTGGCAGTGGCTTAAAAAAATTTCATATTTTTTAAGCTTTTCAAAAATATAACACAAGTCATATTCGTTTTTAATAGGAGCCGGATAATTTCGATTTTCATTGAAAATTTTAAATGTTGACAGTTCACTGTTACTCAAATATAGAGGAGCCTTTGAAATATTTACATTCATGTTTTTAATGTTTTATTTTTAATATAATATATGTTTAATATATTGTGGATAAGTGAATATGGTATCAGAAATTCCAAAAATGCTCTTAAAGTGATATGTATTATGCACGTGGTCTCAAATTTATTATTTATCGGGAATAAAATATACTATATATACTATAATGATTGTCGTATTTTATTTATAATATTTTCTTATGTGTAAGAATATTGTCTATTCCCCCCCCCCCCTTGAGATCTTAATTCAGCCGTTTTCTTAGGTTGTATGTTTATAAGTGATGCGACGTAGCTGGGTCTTTTATCGCGGCTACCCAAATTCCAGTATTCCTCAAAACATTTCTTTCGCTCTTCTTCCGGAAATCTATCACGACAGTTCTCTAAATCCTTCATTACCCTACTTAGCACCAACTTTCCCTTTTCAGAAAAGTACCTCCGACCCGCATTCCTTAATTTCTTGCTTTCCTCTCGCTGCCTTCCGGTACGACCCATTTTGCCATTCTTATTTTCTCTTATTGCCCATTTCTTCTGGCTCTTCTTCAGTAACAAAACTTGTAGTCGGTACTTGTTCTTCAAAACTAAAAATAATTTAGATAATTTTATTTTGCATTTTAAAATATTATGAAGCTATATACTACACACATCATATACAGGGTGTCTCAAATTGGTGAGGATTGAGGAGTTTCACCCATTTCCAGAGTAGCTGGAAAAAAACTGATGACACATTCCTGAGGTCAATTTTCGAGACGAATCGAACGGTCAAGGACTCATTTCGATATCTTGTACCGTTTTCGAGATATAAGCCAAAATTAGTATTTCTGTCATTTTAAGAGGGTACCGTAACTTCCTTATTTATGAATATTTTTTCAAATTTTAAAAACTTTCTAAGGGCACTTTTTTACGTAGATTGAATCTGAAGACTAAATTTGCCTAACTCTTACAGATTTTCCGCTACGATCCAAACTTCAATTTTTTTAAATGGAAACCATAGTTGGCAGTGGCTTAAAAAAATTTCATATTTTTTAAGCTTTTCAAAAATATAACACAAGTCATATTCGTTTTTAATAGGAGCCGGATAATTTCGATTTTCATTGAAAATTTTAAATGTTGACAGTTCACCGTTACTCAAATATAGAGGAGCATTTGAAATATTTACATTCTTGTTTTTAATGTTTTATTTTTAATATAATATATGTTTAATATATTAATATATTGTGGATAAGTGGATATGGTATCAGAAATTCCAAAAATGCTCTTAAAGTGATATGTATTATGCACCTGGTCTCAAATTTATTATTTATCGGGAATAAAATATACTATATATACTATAATGATTGTCGTATTTTATTTATAATATTTTCTTATGTGTAAGAATATTGTCTATCCCCCCCCCCCCCCCTCCCCCTTGAGATCTTAATTCAGCCGTTTTCTTAGGTTGTATGTTTATAAGTGATGCGACGTAGCTGGGTCTTTTATCGCGGCTACCCAAATTCCAGTATTCCTCAAAACATTTCTTTCGCTCTTCTTCCGGAAATCTATCACGACAGTTCTCTAAATCCTTCATTACCCTACTTAGCACCAACTTTCCCTTTTCAGAAAAGTACCTCCGACCCGCATTCCTTAATTTCTTGCTTTCCTCTCGCTGCCTTCCGGTACGACCCATTTTGCCATTCTTATTTTCTCTTATTGCCCATTTCTTCTGGCTCTTCTTCAGTAACAAAACTTGTAGTCGGTACTTGTTCTTCAAAACTAAAAATAATTTAGATAATTTTATTTTGCATTTTAAAATATTATGAAGCTATATACTACACACATCATATACAGGGTGTCTCAAATTGGTGAGGATTGAGGAGTTGAGGAGTTTCACCCATTTCCAGAGTAGCTGGAAAAAAACTGATGACACATTCCTGAGGTCAATTTTCGAGACGAATCGAACGGTCAAGGACTCATTTCGATATCTTGTACCGTTTTCGAGATATAAGCCAAAATTAGTATTTCTGTCATTTTAAGAGGGTACCGTAACTTCCTTATTTATGAATATTTTTTCAAATTTTAAAAACTTTCTTAGGGCACTTTTTTACGTAGATTCAGAATCTGAAGACTAAATTTGCCTAACTCTTACAGATTTTCCGCTACGATCCAAACTTCAATTTTTTTAAATGGAAACCATAGTTGGCAGTGGCTTAAAAAAATTTCATATTTTTTAAGCTTTTCAAAAATATAACACAAGTCATATTCGTTTTTAATAGGAGCCGGATAATTTCGATTTTCATTGAAAATTTTAAATGTTGACAGTTCACTGTTACTCAAATATAGAGGAGCCTTTGAAATATTTACATTCATGTTTTTAATGTTTTATTTTTAATATAATATATGTTTAATATATTGTGGATAAGTGGATATGGTATCAGAAATTCCAAAAATGCTCTTAAAGTGATATGTATTATGCACGTGGTCTCAAATTTATTATTTATCGGAAATAAAATATACTATATATACTATAATGATTGTCGTATTTTATTTATAATATTTTCTTATGTGTAAGAATATTGTCTATCCCCCCCCCCCCCCCTTGAGATCCTAATTCAGCCGTTTTCTTAGGTTGTATGTTTATAAGTGATGCGACGTAGCTGGGTCTTTTATCGCGGCTACCCAAATTCCAGTATTCCTCAAAACATTTCTTTCGCTCTTCTTCCGGAAATCTATCACGACAGTTCTCTAAATCCTTCATTACCCTACTTAGCACCAACTTTCCCTTTTCAGAAACGTACCTCCGACCCGCATTCCTTAATTTCTTGCTTTCCTCTCGCTGCCTTCCGGTACGTCCCATTTTGCCATTCTTATTTTCTCTTATTGCCCATTTCTTCTGGCTCTTCTTCAGTAACAAAACTTGCAGTCGGTACTTGTTCTTCAAAACTAAAAATAATTTAGATAATTTTATTTTGCATTTTAAAATATTATGAAGCTATATACTACACACATCATATACAGGGTGTCTCAAATTGGTGAGGATTGAGGAGTTATGCCCATTTCCAGAGTAGCTGGAAAAAAACTGATGACACATTCCTGAGGTCAATTTTCGAGACGAATCGAACGGTCAAGGACTCATTTCGATATCTTGTACCGTTTTCGAGATATAAGCCAAAATTAGTATTTCTGTCATTTTAAGAGGGTACCGTAACTTCCTTATTTATGAATATTTTTTCAAATTTTAAAAACTTTCTAAGGGCACTTTTTTACGTAGATTCAGAATCTGAAGACTAAATTTGCCTAACTCTTACAGATTTTCCGCTACGATCCAAACTTCAATTTTTTTAAATGGAAACCATAGTTGGCAGTGGCTTAAAAAAATTTCATATTTTTTAAGCTTTTCAAAAATATAACACAAGTCATATTCGTTTTTAATAGGGGCCGGATAATTTCGATTTTCATTGAAAATTTTAAATGTTGACAGTTCACCGTTACTCAAATATAGAGGAGCCTTTGAAATATTTACATTCATGTTTTTAATGTTTTATTTTTAATATAATATATGTTTAATATATTGTGGATAAGTGGATATGGTATCAGAAATTCCAAAAATGCTCTTAACGTGATATGTAATATGCACGTGGTCTCAAATTTATTATTTATCGGGAATAAAATATACTATATATACTATAATGATTGTCGTATTTTATTTATAATATTTTCTTATGTGTAAGAATATTGTCTATTCCCCCCCCCCCCCCCCCTCCCCCTTGAGATCTTAATTCAGCCGTTTTCTTAGGTTGTACGTTTATAAGTGATGCGACGTAGCTGGGTCTTTTATCGCGGCTACCCAAATTCCAGTATTCCTCAAAACATTTCTTTCGCTCTTCTTCCGGAAATCTATCACGACAGTTCTCTAAATCCTTCATTACCCTACTTAGCACCAACTTTCCCTTTTCAGAAAAGTACCTCCGACCCGCATTCCTTAATTTCTTGCTTTCCTCTCGCTGCCTTCCGGTACGACCCATTTTGCCATTCTTATTTTCTCTTATTGCCCATTTCTTCTGGCTCTTCTTCAGTAACAAAACTTGTAGTCGGTACTTGTTCTTCAAAACTAAAAATAATTTAGATAATTTTATTTTGCATTTTAAAATATTATGAAGCTATATACTACACACATCATATACAGGGTGTCTCAAATTGGTGAGGATTGAGGAGTTACACCCATTTCCAGAGTAGCTGGAAAAAAACTGATGACACATTCCTGAGGTCAATTTTCGAGACGAATCGAACGGTCAAGGACTCATTTCGATATCTTGTACCGTTTTCGAGATATAAGCCAAAATTAGTATTTCTGTCATTTTAAGAGGGTACCGTAACTTCCTTATTTATGAATATTTTTTCAAATTTTAAAAACTTTCTTAGGGCACTTTTTTACGTAGATTCAGAATCTGAAGACTAAATTTGCCTAACTCTTACAGATTTTCCGCTACGATCCAAACTTCAATTTTTTTAAATGGAAACCATAGTTGGCAGTGGCTTAAAAAAATTTCATATTTTTTAAGCTTTTCAAAAATATAACACAAGTCATATTCGTTTTTAATAGGAGCCGGATAATTTCGATTTTCATTGAAAATTTTAAATGTTGACAGTTCACTGTTACTCAAATATAGAGGAGCCTTTGAAATATTTACATTCATGTTTTTAATGTTTTATTTTTAATATAATATATGTTTAATATATTGTGGATAAGTGAATATGGTATCAGAAATTCCAAAAATGCTCTTAAAGTGATATGTATTATGCACGTGGTCTCAAATTTATTATTTATCGGGAATAAAATATACTATATATACTATAATGATTGTCGTATTTTATTTATAATATTTCCTTATGTGTAAGAATATTGTCTATTCCCCCCCCCCCTTGAGATCTTAATTCAGCCGTTTTCTTAGGTTGTATGTTTATAAGTGATGCGACGTAGCTGGGTCTTTTATCGCGGCTACCCAAATTCCAGTATTCCTCAAAACATTTCTTTCGCTCTTCTTCCGGAAATCTATCACGACAGTTCTCTAAATCCTTCATTACCCTACTTAGCACCAACTTTCCCTTTTCAGAAAAGTACCTCCGACCCGCATTCCTTAATTTCTTGCTTTCCTCTCGCTGCCTTCCGGTACGACCCATTTTGCCATTCTTATTTTCTCTTATTGCCCATTTCTTCTGGCTCTTCTTCAGTAACAAAACTTGTAGTCGGTACTTGTTCTTCAAAACTAAAAATAATTTAGATAATTTTATTTTGCATTTTAAAATATTATGAAGCTATATACTACACACATCATATACAGGGTGTCTCAAATTGGTGAGGATTGAGGAGTTATGCCCATTTCCAGAGTAGCTGGAAAAAAACTGATGACACATTCCTGAGGTCAATTTTCGAGACGAATCGAACGGTCAAGGACTCATTTCGATATCTTGTACCGTTTTCGAGATATAAGCCAAAATTAGTATTTCTGTCATTTTAAGAGGGTACCGTAACTTCCTTATTTATGAATATTTTTTCAAATTTTAAAAACTTTCTAAGGGCACTTTTTTACGTAGATTCAGAATCTGAAGACTAAATTTGCCTAACTCTTACAGATTTTCCGCTACGATCCAAACTTCAATTTTTTTAAATGGAAACCATAGTTGGCAGTGGCTTAAAAAAATTTCATATTTTTTAAGCTTTTCAAAAATATAACACAAGTCATATTCGTTTTTAATAGGGGCCGGATAATTTCGATTTTCATTGAAAATTTTAAATGTTGACAGTTCACCGTTACTCAAATATAGAGGAGCCTTTGAAATATTTACATTCATGTTTTTAATGTTTTATTTTTAATATAATATATGTTTAATATATTGTGGATAAGTGGATATGGTATCAGAAATTCCAAAAATGCTCTTAACGTGATATGTAATATGCACGTGGTCTCAAATTTATTATTTATCGGGAATAAAATATACTATATATACTATAATGATTGTCGTATTTTATTTATAATATTTTCTTATGTGTAAGAATATTGTCTATTCCCCCCCCCCCCTCCCCCTTGAGATCTTAATTCAGCCGTTTTCTTAGGTTGTACGTTTATAAGTGATGCGACGTAGCTGGGTCTTTTATCGCGGCTACCCAAATTCCAGTATTCCTCAAAACATTTCTTTCGCTCTTCTTCCGGAAATCTATCACGACAGTTCTCTAAATCCTTCATTACCCTACTTAGCACCAACTTTCCCTTTTCAGAAAAGTACCTCCGACCCGCATTCCTTAATTTCTTGCTTTCCTCTCGCTGCCTTCCGGTACGACCCATTTTGCCATTCTTATTTTCTCTTATTGCCCATTTCTTCTGGCTCTTCTTCAGTAACAAAACTTGTAGTCGGTACTTGTTCTTCAAAACTAAAAATAATTTAGATAATTTTATTTTGCATTTTAAAATATTATGAAGCTATATACTACACACATCATATACAGGGTGTCTCAAATTGGTGAGGATTGAGGAGTTACACCCATTTCCAGAGTAGCTGGAAAAAAACTGATGACACATTCCTGAGGTCAATTTTCGAGACGAATCGAACGGTCAAGGACTCATTTCGATATCTTGTACCGTTTTCGAGATATAAGCCAAAATTAGTATTTCTGTCATTTTAAGAGGGTACCGTAACTTCCTTATTTATGAATATTTTTTCAAATTTTAAAAACTTTCTTAGGGCACTTTTTTACGTAGATTCAGAATCTGAAGACTAAATTTGCCTAACTCTTACAGATTTTCCGCTACGATCCAAACTTCAATTTTTTTAAATGGAAACCATAGTTGGCAGTGGCTTAAAAAAATTTCATATTTTTTAAGCTTTTCAAAAATATAACACAAGTCATATTCGTTTTTAATAGGAGCCGGATAATTTCGATTTTCATTGAAAATTTTAAATGTTGACAGTTCACTGTTACTCAAATATAGAGGAGCCTTTGAAATATTTACATTCATGTTTTTAATGTTTTATTTTTAATATAATATATGTTTAATATATTGTGGATAAGTGAATATGGTATCAGAAATTCCAAAAATGCTCTTAAAGTGATATGTATTATGCACGTGGTCTCAAATTTATTATTTATCGGGAATAAAATATACTATATATACTATAATGATTGTCGTATTTTATTTATAATATTTTCTTATGTGTAAGAATATTGTCTATTCCCCCCCCCCCCCCTTGAGATCTTAATTCAGCCGTTTTCTTAGGTTGTATGTTTATAAGTGATGCGACGTAGCTGGGTCTTTTATCGCGGCTACCCAAATTCCAGTATTCCTCAAAACATTTCTTTCGCTCTTCTTCCGGAAATCTATCACGACAGTTCTCTAAATCCTTCATTACCCTACTTAGCACCAACTTTCCCTTTTCAGAAAAGTACCTCCGACCCGCATTCCTTAATTTCTTGCTTTCCTCTCGCTGCCTTCCGGTACGACCCATTTTGCCATTCTTATTTTCTCTTATTGCCCATTTCTTCTGGCTCTTCTTCAGTAACAAAACTTGTAGTCGGTACTTGTTCTTCAAAACTAAAAATAATTTAGATAATTTTATTTTGCATTTTAAAATATTATGAAGCTATATACTACACACATCATATACAGGGTGTCTCAAATTGGTGAGGATTGAGGAGTTTCACCCATTTCCAGAGTAGCTGGAAAAAAACTGATGACACATTCCTGAGGTCAATTTTCGAGACGAATCGAACGGTCAAGGACTCATTTCGATATCTTGTACCGTTTTCGAGATATAAGCCAAAATTAGTATTTCTGTCATTTTAAGAGGGTACCGTAACTTCCTTATTTATGAATATTTTTTCAAATTTTAAAAACTTTCTAAGGGCACTTTTTTACGTAGATTCAGAATCTGAAGACTAAATTTGCCTAACTCTTACAGATTTTCCGCTACGATCCAAACTTCAATTTTTTTAAATGGAAACCATAGTTGGCAGTGGCTTAAAAAAATTTCATATTTTTTAAGCTTTTCAAAAATATAACACAAGTCATATTCGTTTTTAATAGGAGCCGGATAATTTCGATTTTCATTGAAAATTTTAAATGTTGACAGTTCACCGTTACTCAAATATAGAGGAGCATTTGAAATATTTACATTCTTGTTTTTAATGTTTTATTTTTAATATAATATATGTTTAATATATTAATATATTGTGGATAAGTGGATATGGTATCAGAAATTCCAAAAATGCTCATAAAGTGATATGTATTATGCACCTGGTCTCAAATTTATTATTTATCGGGAATAAAATATACTATATATACTATAATGATTGTCGTATTTTATTTATAATATTTTCTTATGTGTAAGAATATTGTCTATCCCCCCCCCCCTCCCCCTTGAGATCTTAATTCAGCCGTTTTCTTAGGTTGTACGTTTATAAGTGATGCGACGTAGCTGGGTCTTTTATCGCGGCTACCCAAATTCCAGTATTCCTCAAAACATTTCTTTCGCTCTTCTTCCGGAAATCTATCACGACAGTTCTCTAAATCCTTCATTACCCTACCTAAAGCACCAACTTTCCCTTTTCAGAAACGTACCTCCGAACCGCATTCCTTAATTTCTTGCTTTCCTCTCGCTGCCTTCCGGTACGACCCATTTTGCCATTCTTATTTTCTCTTATTGCCCATTTCTTCTGGCTCTTCTTCAGTAACAAAACTTGTAGTCGGTACTTGTTCTTCAAAACTAAAAATAATTTAGATAATTTTATTATGCATTTTAAAATATTATGAAGCTATATACTACACACATCATATACAAGGTGTCTCAAATTGGTGAGGATTGAGGAGTTACACCCATTTCCAGAGTAGCTGGAAAAAAACTGATGACACATTCCTGAGGTCAATTTTCGAGACGAATCGAACGGTCAAGGACTCATTTCGATATCTTGTACCGTTTTCGAGATATAAGCCAAAATTAGTATTTCTGTCATTTTAAGAGGGTACCGTAACTTCCTTATTTATGAATATTTTTTCAAATTTTAAAAACTTTCTAAGGGCACTTTTTTACGTAGATTCAGAATCTGAAGACTAAATTTGCCTAACTCTTACAGATTTTCCGCTACGATCCAAACTTCAATTTTTTTAAATGGAAACCATAGTTGGCAGTGGCTTAAAAAAATTTCATATTTTTTAAGCTTTTCAAAAATATAACACAAGTCATATTCGTTTTTAATAGGGGCCGGATAATTTCGATTTTCATTGAAAATTTTAAATGTTGACAGTTCACTGTTACTCAAATATAGAGGAGCCTTTGAAATATTTACATTCATGTTTTTAATGTTTTATTTTTAATATAATATATGTTTAATATATTGTGGATAAGTGGATATGGTATCAGAAATTCCAAAAATGCTCTTAAAGTGATATGTATTATGCACGTGGTCTCAAATTTATTATTTATCGGAAATAAAATATACTATATATACTATAATGATTGTCGTATTTTATTTATAATATTTTCTTATGTGTAAGAATATTGTCTATCCCCCCCCCCCCCCCCCCTTGAGATCCTAATTCAGCCGTTTTCTTAGGTTGTATGTTTATAAGTGATGCGACGTAGCTGGGTCTTTTATCGCGGCTACCCAAATTCCAGTATTCCTCAAAACATTTCTTTCGCTCTTCTTCCGGAAATCTATCACGACAGTTCTCTAAATCCTTCATTACCCTACTTAGCACCAACTTTCCCTTTTCAGAAACGTACCTCCGACCCGCATTCCTTAATTTCTTGCTTTCCTCTCGCTGCCTTCCGGTACGTCCCATTTTGCCATTCTTATTTTCTCTTATTGCCCATTTCTTCTGGCTCTTCTTCAGTAACAAAACTTGCAGTCGGTACTTGTTCTTCAAAACTAAAAATAATTTAGATAATTTTATTTTGCATTTTAAAATATTATGAAGCTATATACTACACACATCATATACAGGGTGTCTCAAATTGGTGAGGATTGAGGAGTTATGCCCATTTCCAGAGTAGCTGGAAAAAAACTGATGACACATTCCTGAGGTCAATTTTCGAGACGAATCGAACGGTCAAGGACTCATTTCGATATCTTGTACCGTTTTCGAGATATAAGCCAAAATTAGTATTTCTGTCATTTTAAGAGGGTACCGTAACTTCCTTATTTATGAATATTTTTTCAAATTTTAAAAACTTTCTAAGGGCACTTTTTTACGTAGATTCAGAATCTGAAGACTAAATTTGCCTAACTCTTACAGATTTTCCGCTACGATCCAAACTTCAATTTTTTTAAATGGAAACCATAGTTGGCAGTGGCTTAAAAAAATTTCATATTTTTTAAGCTTTTCAAAAATATAACACAAGTCATATTCGTTTTTAATAGGGGCCGGATAATTTCGATTTTCATTGAAAATTTTAAATGTTGACAGTTCACCGTTACTCAAATATAGAGGAGCCTTTGAAATATTTACATTCATGTTTTTAATGTTTTATTTTTAATATAATATATGTTTAATATATTGTGGATAAGTGGATATGGTATCAGAAATTCCAAAAATGCTCTTAACGTGATATGTAATATGCACGTGGTCTCAAATTTATTATTTATCGGGAATAAAATATACTATATATACTATAATGATTGTCGTATTTTATTTATAATATTTTCTTATGTGTAAGAATATTGTCTATTCCCCCCCCCCCCCCTCCCCCTTGAGATCTTAATTCAGCCGTTTTCTTAGGTTGTACGTTTATAAGTGATGCGACGTAGCTGGGTCTTTTATCGCGGCTACCCAAATTCCAGTATTCCTCAAAACATTTCTTTCGCTCTTCTTCCGGAAATCTATCACGACAGTTCTCTAAATCCTTCATTACCCTACTTAGCACCAACTTTCCCTTTTCAGAAAAGTACCTCCGACCCGCATTCCTTAATTTCTTGCTTTCCTCTCGCTGCCTTCCGGTACGACCCATTTTGCCATTCTTATTTTCTCTTATTGCCCATTTCTTCTGGCTCTTCTTCAGTAACAAAACTTGTAGTCGGTACTTGTTCTTCAAAACTAAAAATAATTTAGATAATTTTATTTTGCATTTTAAAATATTATGAAGCTATATACTACACACATCATATACAGGGTGTCTCAAATTGGTGAGGATTGAGGAGTTACACCCATTTCCAGAGTAGCTGGAAAAAAACTGATGACACATTCCTGAGGTCAATTTTCGAGACGAATCGAACGGTCAAGGACTCATTTCGATATCTTGTACCGTTTTCGAGATATAAGCCAAAATTAGTATTTCTGTCATTTTAAGAGGGTACCGTAACTTCCTTATTTATGAATATTTTTTCAAATTTTAAAAACTTTCTTAGGGCACTTTTTTACGTAGATTCAGAATCTGAAGACTAAATTTGCCTAACTCTTACAGATTTTCCGCTACGATCCAAACTTCAATTTTTTTAAATGGAAACCATAGTTGGCAGTGGCTTAAAAAAATTTCATATTTTTTAAGCTTTTCAAAAATATAACACAAGTCATATTCGTTTTTAATAGGAGCCGGATAATTTCGATTTTCATTGAAAATTTTAAATGTTGACAGTTCACTGTTACTCAAATATAGAGGAGCCTTTGAAATATTTACATTCATGTTTTTAATGTTTTATTTTTAATATAATATATGTTTAATATATTGTGGATAAGTGGATATGGTATCAGAAATTCCAAAAATGCTCTTAACGTGATATGTAATATGCACGTGGTCTCAAATTTATTATTTATCGGGAATAAAATATACTATATATACTATAATGATTGTCGTATTTTATTTATAATATTTTCTTATGTGTAAGAATATTGTCTATTCCCCCCCCCCCCCTCCCCCTTGAGATCTTAATTCAGCCGTTTTCTTAGGTTGTACGTTTATAAGTGATGCGACGTAGCTGGGTCTTTTATCGCGGCTACCCAAATTCCAGTATTCCTCAAAACATTTCTTTCGCTCTTCTTCCGGAAATCTATCACGACAGTTCTCTAAATCCTTCATTACCCTACTTAGCACCAACTTTCCCTTTTCAGAAAAGTACCTCCGACCCGCATTCCTTAATTTCTTGCTTTCCTCTCCCTGCCTTCCGGTACGACCCATTTTGCCATTCTTATTTTCTCTTATTGCCCATTTCTTCTGGCTCTTCTTCAGTAACAAAACTTGTAGTCGGTACTTGTTCTTCAAAACTAAAAATAATTTAGATAATTTTATTTTGCATTTTAAAATATTATGAAGCTATATACTACACACATCATATACAGGGTGTCTCAAATTGGTGAGGATTGAGGAGTTTCACCCATTTCCAGAGTAGCTGGAAAAAAACTGATGACACATTCCTGAGGTCAATTTTCGAGACGAATCGAACGGTCAAGGACTCATTTCGATATCTTGTACCGTTTTCGAGATATAAGCCAAAATTAGTATTTCTGTCATTTTAAGAGGGTACCGTAACTTCCTTATTTATGAATATTTTTTCAAATTTTAAAAACTTTCTAAGGGCACTTTTTTACGTAGATTC